>OZ020292.1:9788007-9971289 GCA_963971205.1 Aethes cnicana
GCCACATGTGCGGGGTCGTAGGTGAAGTGCAGTGCCGTGTACAGACACTTACTTGAGTCCCACACGGGCTCCCAACCCATTCTCCCACCTCCACCCCCTGCGCCCACAGTGAAGCTCAAAAGTCATAGTCGAAGTCGACATAAAAAGGAACTCCCTCCGCCCCCTCCTCCTGTAGACATGTTACCGATACCAATGGAGACGTCTCCTCTTTATGCCGCTGCACCTCCACTTTCAAGGATAGTGATACCGCAGCCCGAATTGAGTACCTAGATGAGCCTAGCACATCCTCAGCGGTCACAGCAGAGGTTCAAGTTTGTGTAGAAACAGGCGAGCTGCCAGTGGTAAGTATACAGGACACGGAGGACCTCCCTCTCGGCGAGAATATCACAGACGACATAGTCGACATAATGAATTCTGAGGGTATCCAGAGCGCCGATGACATCACAAACGCAGCAGATTGGAAGAATATAATTAGAGATATAGGGAAGATGCAAGATCTCAACTTTCCCCAGACCACTGATACTGTACAAACTCAGGACCTGTTCCCCCCCATAGACGGATCGCTGACGGCTTACACCATGACTGACACGGACTTATCTAGTTTACAATTTCCAAACACATCTCCCATGCTAGCGTCAGTTATTGACACTAACGTGTTGAATGCTCAAGCTTTAAAGCCTGTTACTCCTAGTACACCGTCTAATAAGTCACAGCGGGCAAAGACTAAATCGAAGTTTAATCTTCGGGAGTATGACCCAAATAAGCATTGTGGAGTTGTGACTGCGGACAATCCGAAGCCGTGTACGCGGTCTCTCACGTGTAAGGCGCACGCGTTGTCATTGCGGCGAACGGTGGAGGGGCGAGCGAAGCCGTTTGATACGCTGCTTGCCGAGCATCGGGCGGCGCGCGACGCGAGCGCGGCGGCGGCCGCGCCCGCGCCCCTACCGCCACTTCTGGTGAACGCGTCACTGGACTTGGGCGCGTTCAACGGGCTCACAGCCGAGCAGCAAGTCAACGACATCTACGCGAGCCTCGTGAGCCTGGAGGAGCAGGTGCTGCCCGATACTTCGAGTATAACGTCCCTGCTGAGTCAGCCGCTAGGGGAACTATTGGTGCCGGAAGCGGCGTCGCCAGCGCCCGCGCCCGCGCCTCCGCTGGTCCCGGCGGACGTGTGCTGGTACACCGCAAGCCCGCGGCCGCTGGCGCTATGTACGTTCAACGCCTCACACGCGGGCGGCGCTATAACCCTGGGGAAACGTTTCGCCACCGTCCGCAGCAATATAAAATCGTCGCTCTCGAGGTCTCAGTGCAAAACGGGCGCCACGAACAATTACTATTACAATCAGAACTCTATGTCGATGTCGAAGAGCGTGCACATAAACGCGAGTAAGCCCCACAAGCCCGAGGTGCGGCGGCTGGTGGCGGCGGTGGCGCGGACGCCCGCGGTCAACGGCCTGGGCCGCCGGCGCGCCCCAAAGCGCCCTCTAGACCTGGGCTTCGCCCTCGACCCGCTCCTAGACGAAAAGTGCTGAGCACGTAAGCAATCACCGGTTGTGTAGTCACATAATGTATATTTATTTTTCTCTACGGTCGAATCGGACCATGTAAAATTGTAAAATAAATCACGAATTTTAAACTGAAACGATAATGTTAAATCTCTTTTTTTTTCGTCGAGAAGCGAACTAATGTTTGTATTATTTTGTATATTATTTATAAGATTCTTTTTTAAATCGTTCCCGGCGCGATCGCCGGCATGTGTCAATGGAGAATTAAAATAGATTATACAGAACGGTTGTATTTTTTCGAAATGACATATTACTCATTGTTGATGCTGAATTAAAATACTGATTAAATGGCCTAGGTGTAATGATGGTTAATGTGATGAAAATTTCCATGTAAAAATATAAATACTATTGAATAAGCTATCCGTAATAGTAAATCGCCTCCTTTTGAAATAAAGGCAAATACCTCAGTGACTAACTCATCTTGTTTTAATTATTGTAATTAATTCGGCACCTTGAACAGGATGGTTTGACTAGTAACTACTATTTTTCCTTGAAGATTTTAAAATGAACGAAGACTAGTTAGTTTGTGCCTCAATTGTGTGACAGACCGTAGCGAGGCTAATGTATACCGAGCTATAAGTAAGACTATAATTTAAAAGTATAGTAGGCATCTCGCGTATTTTTCCCACCTACCTCTCATTAAGCATTGTTTCCATTAGCAGTGCTGTCTATTCAAGCGTGGGAATACGTCGAAATATTCGTGGAATCCTCATAAAAGCAATTAAGTAATTACTTGCCCATTACCCATTGAAAGCTGCACGAATCGACATAATTTATAACAAAAATATCCAGTATGAAGAGATAAAAATTCACATTCGTTTCACGCGTATAACTGGATCATTAGTTTTCTTATAAATCCATGATAATATTGAATCAACACTATACTACTAAATGTGAAAGTACTTGTTACCTCTTCACGCTTAAGCCGCTGGACCGATTTAGATGAAATTTGGTATTTCAAGTACGGCACAAACGTAAATTTTGACGCGGGAACGTTATAGCCGAATTCCACGCGGGCGAAGTCACGGGCAGAAGCTAGTACCTAATGAAAGAGTGTTTGTTTGTCCTTCGCAGCTCAGACTGGGGACTTTACACACATCCTAGAATTACTGCGATGCGTGCAGGTTTCCTCGCGATGTTTTCCTTCACTAATAAGCTCAGTGGTGAATTCAGATTGAATATAGCACATGACATAAGTAAACTCAGGTGCGATCCGGGTTTCAACCCCCGACCCTCTGCATTAGAGGCGGTAGGCCAAACCACTACGCTACCATGGCTTCTCTACAATTAGAAAGGTACTTACCTTCCTAGTTTCCTCAACAACTGATCACTTGAGCAGAAGCCGCCATAGAAATAATCTGGGGCTCTATTTGAAACTGTAGGTATATCTGTATATAGGGATTAGGGAGAGTACCTAACGTCCCTATCCCTAAATAAAAGTAAATTTTCTGCCAATTCAGTGATAGGTACCTAAAGCAATAGCATCTCGCTAAATAGAGGGAAGGTACAGTCAGCAGCAGAAGTAGATAAGCTGTCCAGGTGTTCAAAATGACCTACACACGCCCTTAACGTCTTAAGAATAAGGTAGTGTGTAGGTCATTTTGAACACCTGAACAGCTTATCTACTTCTGCTGCTGACTGTATATCGATGAAGGATTGGAAGTTGGTATACCTACTACTACTTCAGCCTATTTGCGTCCCACTGCTGGGCACAGACCTCTGCTCACGAGAGGGTTTGGGCTATAGTCCCCACGCGGGCCCAGTGTGGATTGGGGACTTCACATACATCTTCAAATAACTTCGCAGATGCGTGCAGGTTTCCTCACGATGTTTTCCTTCACCGAAAAGCTCAGTGGTGAATTCAAATTGAATTCCGCACATAAGTAAACTTAGGGGTGCGAGCCGGAATTGAACCCCCAACCCTCTGCATGAGAGGCGGTAGGTCGAACTACTAGGCCACCACGGCTTAAATTGAATTTCGCACATAAGTAAACTTAGAGGTACTTACCATTAATAATTTTAAATCTAAAGTGTTAACAGAGCCCATAATCATAATGTCAAAGACACTTCAGTGATGTGCCTGTATAAAGATTTGTTGCAGGCATTTTATTTCCAAAATTACTTTTAAAAGTAGGTAATGAACATTAAATATTACTTACGTTCATTGGCTTATACGGGTTCCAATAAAACTGGGTCACGTGAAAGTTAAGATTAATATCTTATGAAGTTATGAATCACGCACGGGTTCGATTCCCGTAAACGCACGTGGTTAAATAAGTGAAAATGAAAATGAAATTGAAATGAAAATGAAAATTATTTATTTACCTTCAAATTAAATACAATATTTTAATAGGTCACTGTGATCCCCACACTAGGCTGAGCCTGTCCCATGGGAATCAGACCATGTGAAATAACAAATAGTAGATTGTATGACTAGGGAGCAAAATGGTATATTTTACCGCGGGTGACGGATTGAATCCAGAGCGACGCGAAAGATTCCAGAATAGAATCCCGAGCGTAAGCGAGGGATTCTAGCGTGGAATCTTGAGCTAGCGAAGGATTCAAGCTTTGTCACCCAAGGCATAAATAAGTTTGCTACCGTGTTGTACACTCTGCTTTTCACCCCTCCTATGAGAAAATCATAAGATCATTCGTTCATCATTGTCATTAAATTAAGTAAAACAAAAAAATAATACATTAAGAAACAAACAAGGTTAAAAAGAACGTGTGTTTCGCGCGCCTATCATAAATTCATAGGCAGAAGGCGAAAATGGCTTCCATATTGAAGAATCTCTAAGTACTTCATTGTATTTATATTCTGTCATGCTCGCATGCGCTGCGTTCATAATAATAGGTAAATTTTAACAAATGTGAAAAAAAATACATTTTATGACAATTTCGCTCATGTATCAAACAAAGTTTTTTAATACATTTGCGATAAAATGAAAAAAGGGCAGTGCAATTCATATTACGTACTTACATAATATTCCTTTGGAATTCTCAGAGGTGTTGATCCCAATACATTGCATCACCTAAATCACTTTTTGATATCATTCATTCTCTACGAAATAATTCATAACACTACATAAAGTACGTTTTATTTTGGAAATTAAGTGTAAAATAATACGGCAAGGAAATAAGCGCTCACGAAATTCGCGGGTTCGAGTTTTTTTTTAATTCGATCACACGACGAGTTTGCGAGGAATGCTACGGCATTAGCCTGCACCATTCAGCCAAATTGAAAATAAAAAATAGAAAATAATTTATCAAAAGTAAGTATATATTTATGAATTTATGGATTTTTAGTATGTGCATTAAAGTATTTATGTAAAACGCCGATATATAAAATTCTAAATACGAAAAAGATACGACTTTTGAATACAACTTTTTACAGTCTCCGCAGCTCCGTAAACGCACTGCTAAGACGTATTTTGCTCCCTGTTAGCGGGGCAGAAATGAAAAAAAATTAAAAAAAAGCGAAGAGGGAGCAAAATTGCATTTTGCTCCCTCTAAACGGGGAACAAAACACTTCTTTTCGAATAGGAGGGGTGAAAATATAATTATATGCGGCAGAGAAACAAAATTAATGAAAACTTCTATAACAAATGAAGAAAAGTAACTCTTCCGAAGATGTTACAACAAAGTATGTAAACAAACAAAAAAAAGTCTTAATTAAAGAAAACAAAGGTTGTCAGCCAGTTGACAATGGCAAATAATAAATTTACCAAGAATTAAAAAGTGGAAGAGGGATTCAAAGTACCTACTTTCAATGTTGTTAAATACTTACTCATGTACGAATTGGACGCGAGGACCTTAAGAGGCGCGGCAAGCGACGAAATGAAACGTGTCGATATATATGATAGTGTTTATGGAGTACTTAGCGTTGCCTCGCGCGAGTTCACGGGCTATATTCGAAGTCTTAAATAGGGATCTCCCTGTTCCCTATAGGATCACTCACGCGTCAAGTTGATCTTTAAATCTAGCTGCTTAAAGTTTACGCGACGCGTGAGCAATCCTATATGTAGGGAACAGGGAGATCCTTATTTTAAGACTTCGAATATACTTAGCCGCAGGTGGGTTGTATAGTCGTTTGCCAACCAATTCCATAAAAACTCTTTATCACACTACAATATTAATCTACGTCGCTTGTCGCGCTGCTCAACGCTCCGCGCGTCGCGTCGCTCGTCAACGAAAGAGGCCTAAGAATGTTTTAGAAACTATCCCTATGATGATAAGGGTTATGATGATGGTGGAAGTGTCAACTGAATCCATTTGACACGTACATTTGGGTATTTAGCCGCCATAAAAAACATCGTGGGACATTTCACAGATATTGACCTAGCCCTAAACTAAGCAAAGGTTGTACTATGGATGCTAGACAACGATATAAATACTTATAGAGAAATACATACACATATAAATACTTAACATTCGTGTTCATCACACAAAGTTTGCCCCGAGCGGGACTCGAACCCGCGACCATCGGAACAGAAGGCAGTCACTACCAACTGGACCAATCCGGCCATCATAATGTTGAACTTGGGAAATAATAGCACCGCATTTTTACTAAGTGCTTGACGCAAAGTCTCTTACCCTGGGGCTCTATTCGAAGTCCTTGATAGGGACAGGGAGATTCCCTATCGCTGCGCTCACGCATCGCGACGTTGCAACCGAACTTTAATAATAATAATAATAATAAATTTTATTTCGGGCATCTAGGCCCATATTACATATACCTTAAAGACTAACATACATATAAAATGATACAGTGAAAATATGATTTAGACGCATCAGCGAATTGCTGCCTGTCTAAAATTAAATAAATAAATAAATATTAAAATGAATCTTAAAAACTAACACGATTGCTTCTTCGTCGTGAGGCGCACTCTGGAATCGCTGTCCAGTCTTCCACGGAAGCAACGGAACACGACTCCCGTCGGCCAAAATTCCTCTCTCGTGAAGGTTGACAGATGTTCGGTGGGAACCCTCACCACGAACGAACTAAAATTCACGCTGTGGCGTGGCTCCAACCGTTCAACTTCAGCTGCGTCGTGGGTATCGCGGGACGCAGCAGGTGGTTCGGTCCGGTCGGTGCGGTGCCGCACTGGTTCCGACTGGCGGGCTTCTTCTTCCGTTCCACCTTGATGAAGCCCTCCTCGTCGCATCGGTCCTTCTTCGGACTCGGCTTCCGCAAATCTCCAAGAACTGGTTGACTGCGGCTCAAGAGGGCTTACTTAAGAGGGTTTACTCCGAAAGTTAGCAACGTCTCAAATAGCTGTCAAATATTTTGCTGTTTTCATTAATTTCTGAATATTACTGAATGAAAATATGAATTATCGCTCTATGGTTGAATAAAACATTAAGTATGGATTGCCACAGTTATCATAGGAACACGAAATTTTTAGTATTATGGAAGTAATATCTTTTAAAAACTTTCCATCGCATTTTCCATGCATTTTAATGTAATCTTATCATTTGAATGCCTAACCAACAAATATAAAACGAGACGAGTCATTCAACCATAGAACGATATCTTCCTTTTTAATTCAGCAATATTGAGAAATTAATAAAAACAGCGAATCATTTGACAGCTAAATGCGACGTTGCCAACTCTCGGGATAAACCCTCTTAAGCAGCTAGATTTAAAGATCAACTTGAGCGCCGTGACGCGTGAGCGCAGCTATAGGGAATCCGCCTGTCCCTATTTAAGTCTTCGAATAGAGGAATTTGTTTACGCTTTATGCTATGACTATAGTAGCATAAAGGTTAATGATGAAATGCAAAAATATTGCATCATCGATAGGGTTCAAACTAAAATGGCACGGGTGTTTTTATGGTGAGGGCTGTCACGTCAATGGTAAGTGAATAAAACTATTTACAGATTATTTTCAATTTAATTTTATTTAAATATAGAACTGAAGCTTTTCGAGATATCACACGACGTACCAACACAAGTTGGAGTAATATTTATTTATGCTTATTTAAGTGAAGTCACTCCTAATGGTCAACTAATTTTCTGACTTGATATATTCGGACAGAGTTCAAGTTACAATGCTAAATAATCTAATATATAAAATTCTCGTGTCACAGTAACTAAACTCCTCCGAAACGGCTCGACCGATTCTTATGAAATTTCGAGTGTATGTTCAGTAGGTCTGAGTAGGACGTAAGATATTTTCCATACCAAAAAATCTAAGGCGGTACGACATCCGCGGGGTCAGCTAGTGTTAATATATATTTACTCGTAAACTTCATTTAGTAACTTGTTACATAAATGTCGTGTAAAAAGAAATCGTCAAAATTGACAATTTGGCATGGTCATAAAAATCTCAATTCGTATTTGACTGGAATTTTAATCAATCATGCAAATACCTAACCGTAAGAGCTCTTGAACATAGTCCTGGAGTCGTAGTCATGTATTTTGACAATATTATTACAAACTTAAGACATACAGAAATATCATGAATTTCAAGGGATCTGTATATAAAAATGGTTTGTAATTAATTAAATAGTCTAAAGAATTATCATTTCTTCCGGCCTTTAGGTTTGGCACCTTTGTTCTTTGCTTTTACTACGCCCTTGAACTGCTTCGACGTGATCGCTTTCGTCCTGAGAAAAAACAAATAAAATGTCAATAAACTGAAAAGAAAGTTGAATACATCAACAATTGTTAGAAAAAGTTCATCATTTATAATCTTTCGATTTATTTACGGTTACTACTATATATTTCAGCTTTCAAGACTGAATTATAATATGAACCTTATCTACTTGTATCTACTAAAATATAATAAAAAGTACAGATTTAAGCAAAAAAATAGAAAGATTTCTTCCCAAATTTAACCGTCAATAGGGATGACGACAGGGTGAAGAAATCGAAATTCTAATTAGTCCGTCAGTCAGGTAATAAAACAATATTAGACACGTATTTTTTGTTTTATCAAATTAACAAAGAATGACTAAGTTAAAACGCATTAAAGTTGGAGAGTGGGGGCTAACTACGTCACCGTTAGGTATAAATCGTATAACCGTGACGTCACGCGACATTTCAACTCAATATATCTCCGTATAAGTTTGATTACGTTAAAAAAGAATAAATACGTGTCCAATACTTTTCAATAATCTTCCTGATAGACTAAGGAAAAAAAGTTGTCGTCTCCCCTATTTCTCTGTGAAGTTTAATTTAAATTTATTCTACGTCTCCAGCAAAAAAAAAACGCCATAGCTTTGTGGTTTTAATGTAGTCACTATCAGATATATGTGAATGAATAAGGGTGAACATAATTATATGAACATGCAATCTAACTTCTTGACAATAAGACCGTGTTTTGTATCTATACCCTATGTGGCCAATTTGCTGAATAAATTATTGAATTTGAATTTGTAAATTTCTGGCGGAGGTTGTGATTTTTGCCACTTAACGACTGCGCAAAATATCATTGAAAAACTACTTTTTTTTAAAGTTTAAAGGGAAGTATCATAAAGTAATCAGCACCATATATCAATCTAATAAAAAAAAACTCGGCCGATTTTTATGAAATTTGGAGTATATGTTCAGTAGGTCTGAGAATAGGACGTAAGCTATTTTTCATATCCAAAAAGAAATCTAAGGCGGTACGAAGTCTGCGGGGTTAGTTATATATATAAAATATATCTCGTGTCACAGTGTTTGTAACCAAACTCCTCCGAAACACCTCGACCGATTCTTATGAAATTTGGAGTCTATTCTCAGTTGTTCTGAGAATAGGACATAAGCTATTTTTCAGTCAGCTAGTTCCTATATATTGTGGAGACTGGCCGAGTACAATCGGTTAGTTGACACATTCTCTTCCAAAAATAGGTAATTTTAAGCGTAGAATATTGTGTAGCTTTTATTATTTAGTTTTTTACTATCCTTTGTAATGTGCGCATCTCTCAAAATATAATATCAATTCAACTTGAAATCTATTATTCCTTAGTTAGACAGTGTTAGGGCAGTAATAGGCCAGTCTTCAAGATTTAGATATTCTAATAAGCTAGGCATCGTCTTCGTGTCTTCGGATTCCACCGCTGATCTCCGTGCCTGCAGCATCTACCTGAGCTAACATCAACCCCCCGCTACATTTGGTGTACGCGCGCTCGGTGGAAGGAAGAACATATACATAAGGGCAGTACCGTTTTTATCACTATTTTATGTGTTTATAAATCGTGTTTTCTTTTCTCGAAAAATAAAAAGATGGCGTCAGCGAAATTCACAGGCCTAACGGATGTGCAAGATTTTCTATTACAATACAAAGCGATTGCATCAATAAAAGGATGGTCAGATGAACAGAAAAAGTTCGCCATACCGGCATATTTAGACGGCCCAGCGCTAAGATGGTATAAAACGAATTGCGCAAATTTTACTTCATATGATCAGCTTGAGCAAAGATTGATTGAGCAATTTCCGTCCAATACCGATTATGCGCAACAATTTTATCACCGAATTCAGGGACCATCTGAGTCAAGCATTGAGTATTTTTATGTGTTGGAGGATCTAGCGACAAAAGCAGAAATAAACGATAATAAATTTATCAAACAGTTTATTATATCGACAGATAAAAATACAAAATATATGCTAGCCTCGAAATTATTCTCGTCGAAAGATGAATTGCGTAAAACACTTCTTCAATTGCATGATGTATTTATGCAAGAAAGAACTTCGCCACCTCAAGAAATTAAGCTCCCAGTTTTTGAGAATGATATGGGGATGCATTCCAGTGGGGACTGCGTATTTCAACCACGGGGCCCTGAACAGATGCGTACGCCTCAGTCTGAATACTACGCAACACCAAGAACACCGGCCACATGCGTAGGACCTAGTAATTTTCCTCACAGTGGTACTTCTACGCCGCAAAGATATAATTTGCGTCCACGTCCATGGAATACGATGGCAAGGGATTCCGCTGTCCAGAATTTGCCACGTAATGAAACTGGTTCGTCTCGTCACGATCACCCAAACTATCGTGCACGTCGGTAGATGATCGGGATTACGCGGCGTGTATAGATTTAAACCCGATCAATATTTCTAGTAGAAATAATTCCCCTTTTGTAAATATAGTTATAAATAATAGAAATTGCATAGCCTTAGTAGACACAGGGGCTTCCGTTTCTTGCATCTCGAAATCTCTCGCCCAAAAACTTAATGTACATATTAATAATATTCCTTTTTTGCATTTAAGGACTGTATCCGGAGCATTTGTGTACGCCAGTGGTGAGTTACTCGAAGATATCAAGATAGGCACATTCGAGTGTAAATCGCGCTTCGTCGTGGTAGATATTCGTGACGACTTGATTATTTTAGGCATTGATTTTTTGAGCAAATACGAAGTATCAATAAATTTTTCTACGAAACATTTGATTTTTCCTGGTAATAATAAAATAAATTTTTTGACAGACTCATTTAGTCATACCAATGACAATTGTACCTCATTCGAACAACCAGCATTGAATTCGTGTGAAGAGGTAGATTTACAAAGCTTCGAGTATATTTATTTCGTAAATATGGTACAGCAAAATGAGGATCGCTTTCTAAATTTAGCTGAAAAGAATGATGTACAATTCAATATAAATAAAGATTTAAAGCCAAAAGAATTTTGTAGAGTCGAACATTTGTTACAGAGGTTCCGTAGCTGTTTTTCATTTTCTGTAGCAGAATTAGGTTGTTATACAGAAACTTCGATACCGATAAAGACGACAGATGAAATACCCGTTCATAAGCCGCCATATAGGGTGTCAATGAAGGAGAGGCAGATTATCGACGAGCAGGTCCAGGAGATGCTTCGTAATGGTGTTATTGAAGAGTGTAAGAGCCCATATGCTTCGCCGGTCGTTTTAGTAGGGAAACCTGATGGTTCGCCTAGGTTTTGTATCGATTACAGAGCTCTCAATAAAAAAATCAAGACAGATTCGTATCCAATTCCAAGGATAGACGATTTGTTAAATTGTCTCCAAGGAGCACAATATTTCGCAGATTTAGATCTCAATTCAGGGTATTGGCAGTTGTCTTTAGGTGAAGGAAAGGAGAAAACGGCGTTTATAACGAGTTCCGGCATTTATCAATTTAATGTTTTGCCATTTGGCTTAAAAACAAGTCAAGCGGAATTTCAAAGGGTGATGGACCGAGTTTTAGCAGGAATAAAGTATAAGAATGCTGTAGTTTACGTCGATAATATTCTAGTGTATGGGGCTACATTTGAAGAATTTATTTCGTCACTCGAAGAGGTTCTTTTGCGTTTGCGGAACGCTAATTTGACGTTAAAGCCAAATAAATGTAGTTTTGGCTATAAAAAAACCGGCCAAGTGCGAGTCGGACTCGCGCACCGAGGGTTCCGTACAAACCTGTAAGGTTTACAAAGTTCGTTCTTTACGACAATCGAGTCATAACTATGTATTTTTATTGCAAAATGAAATTCATAACATTACAATGGGGAAAGATGGAGTAGCATAAATTTAAGACAAAGATCTTAAAAAATATATATTTTGTAATGTAACTAAAAATTTAAGGTTTTCGGAATTTTTCCTTTATGTGTGCTATAAAACGTTGCTTCATGCCAAATTTCAAGATTCTAGGTCGACTGGAAGTACCCTTTAGGTTTTGATTCCCTTGCGAGTACTTGCGAGTTTCAAAATATGCAGCTTAAATTGCTGTTTCTTTTGATTGCGTTGACATAGAAGTTTGATTTTGTTACAGCTTAAAGGTATTATAGACCTGAGTATTTGGTATGAATTTCAATTTAATACCTCTACGCGTTTATGAGGAAATGGGTAGTAAGGTTAAAATTATTAAAAAAAAAAATATTATGTGATGTAACTAAAAATTTATGGTTTTCGTAATTTTTCCTTTATCTATGCTATAAGACGTTGCTTCGTACCAAATTTCAAGATTCTGAGTTCACGGGAAGCACCCTGTAGGTTTTGATTCCCTTGCAAGTGTCGAAAATTTGCGGCATAAACGGCTGTATCTTTTGATTGCGTTGGCTTAGAAGTTTGATTTTTTCACAGCTTCAAGGGACAGTAGACCTGAGTAATTGATATAAATTTCAGCTTCATACCTCCACGCGTTCCTGAGAAAAAGGGTCTTGACAGACGGACGGACAGACGGACAACAAAGTGATCCTATAAGGGTTCCGTTTTTTCCTTTTGAGGTACGGAACCCTAAAAAGTGTCTGTTCTTGGTCATGAAGTTTCAGCGGAAGGTATAGGTCCAGATTCGAAGAAGGTGACCGCGATGAGAGATGTCCAGCCTCCGAAGAACATTAAGGAAGTCAGGGCGGCGATAGGATTGTTTTCTTATTACAGGAAATTCATCAAAGCGTTTGCAACGAAAGCTTTACCATTAACTGATCTTACTCGAAAAAATAGAAAGTTTTCTTGGTCTGAAGAGCAGCAGAAGGCGTTTGATCTCCTAAAAAAAGACATTTGCTCAGCTCCAATTTTAGGTTACTTTTCATCAGACAGCGCCATGACTACAAGACTCTACGTTGATAGTTCGGGATACGCATTAGGTGTAGCTCTCATGCAGGGAAAGGAAGTTTTGAAGCCCGTAGCATATGCTTCGAGGAAATTGAGCGCCGCAGAGCAGAAGTATTCGGTCACGGAAAAGGAGTGCCTTGGAGTAATTTGGGGTTTACAATATTTCAAACATTACTTATGGGGTATGAGATTTCAAGTAGTGACGGATCATAGGGCGCTGGTTTGGTTGAAATCCAAGCGGGATATGAATGGAAGGTTAGCTCGATGGGCTTTGGCGGTACAGGCTTGGGATTTTGATATTGATTATTGCAAGGGAAAAGATAATGTGGTCGCCGATTTTCTTAGTCGAAATCCTTTATTACAGGAGCAGGATGGAGAACGTCCACCTGAGCAGGAAGATGGTCTGAGTTTATATCGTTTGGAAGTAGTAGATGTTAGAGCAGCGCAAGAAACAGATCGTTGGTGTAGGAGCATTAGAGAAAGATTGGAAAATAATGGAGAATTGGATAGGTATCGAGGTTATTTTTTACAGAATGACATTTTATATAAGAGGAATAGGATTGGTCAACAGGAAAAGAATTTATTAGTTTTACCCGAAAATCTATTTCAGAAGTGCATGGAGGAGTTGCATGATTGTCCATGGTCCGGCGGACATTTCGGATTGTATAAAACCTACGCGAAGTTTAGAGATAGGTATTTTATGTTACAGGCCATAAAGAAAGTCGAGGCTTTTGTAAAAAGTTGTCACGTGTGTCAGGAAAGAAATGTCAGAAAAAATGTGGCCGAAATGGAGATAATAAATATAAATAATTTATTTCAACGCATTGGTGTAGATTTGGTTGGTCCAATAAATTGTTCTGAACGTGGAAATAAGTTCATTTTGGTAGCAGTGGAATATTTGTCAAGGTATGCGGTCGTGCGTTGTTTACCAAGGGTAACTGCGATGGATGTAGAGGATTTTATCGTACAGGAGATTTTTAGTAGATTCGGTTCGGTTCGTGAGATTCTTACCGACAGAGGTACAATCTTTACAGCTAGTTCAGTGGCTGAAGCTGTAAGATGTTTTGGGGCGAAGCTCATACATACCACGTCACTTCATCCACAAGCAAATGGGCTTGTGGAAAGGTTAAATAGGACGTTGATCGACATGTTAGCGAAATGCGTGAGTGAAGATCAAAAAGATTGGTGTAGAAAGGCTCCTTTAGTGACGTTTGCTTATAATACGAGTGTTCAGGCATCTACTGGTTTTTCACCGTATAAAATTATATTTGGACGGGATCCGTTGTTTGCGTAAATATTTCGTTGCGTTAATAGTGTAAATATTTCAGATAATTTGGATGAACGATCTCGGCTGATGGAGCGCATGAGACGAAAAGCAGTGGTACGAGCTGACTTGGCTAGGCGACGTCAGAAGCGGGCATACGACAAGAAGGCTAGAGTCGTTAGTTTCCAGCCAGGAGACCTAGTCATGTTGTACTGTCCGAGACGTATAATAGGTAAGTCAAAGAAATTGTCAAAGTCGTATAAGGGTCCTTATAGAGTTATTAGAGCTACGTCAAATGTTATTTACCGGATACAGAAGATTGATGGTAGGTTTAATGCCAAGCAAGAGCTGGTACATGTAAATAGAATGAAGAGATATTGGGTGAGAATTTCTTGATGTAGAAAGCGTAACCTGTGTGTAGAATGTGTATATATGTGTCTTTTATAATTATTAGGATAATGACTTTTTCTTTCAGTGACATAGTGATTCTATTCTTAGTGTTTTTCTTTTATAGGCTATTGTATCGAGCACATTGCCTAATGAATTTAAATAAATAAATGGCAATGATTAGTTATTAATAAACGGTTTCATAATAATATTTATGATACCGCTGTCATAGTCAGTAATAAATAAACATAGAGATCCCTTTTTAATTATTTTTCATTTTTTTTTTAAAATAACTGTCAGCTGCCTTTGTGTTCAAACAAATTAATTAATTTTAATTTTTTTTTCTCTCTCTTTAGAACCTGCCTAGCTATGATTTATAATATGTTGCTTAAAGACCATGCTCACACCTTTGTTTTTTTTCATGTGCTGTCACCGTGGCGATTTGTGGAAGTTACTCTACGACCGTGTCTTCGAGGTATATCCATGGGCGGGCAGACGACCCCTCATATGTAAGGGACTGCACCCCATGGATCGCCAAGAAGAGAATCTTTAAAATAATTTTTGTGCGGTCGCTCGTTTGCTTTAAAGCTTACCTTTTAAAAGAAAATTATGTGACTTCCGCAAGTCTGTAATTTTTTATTGCAAGGAGAGGTTTCAAAGTTTACATAATTTAGCTTTTTGAACAATATTGTATCAGGTTAGGTTAGTCCGATTATTCTTGTCTGCGGACATTTTTTTTTTCTCGTCGAAATTTGTTTTTGGTCCGAAATCCACCTTTTCTAATATTTATTATTGATTCAGATTTTCTTTTAAGAGTGTTAATTATATATAATGAATATGGATGGAAAGGTTGGTTATTCCTTACACAGGAACAGTCTTAGTTTTGTAAAAGAAAAATTTCGACGTAGGGTAGGGCCTTCGTTAGCTAGGCGGTTCCTCGAAAGGGGAGGAGGGAAATGTGGAGACTGGCCGAGTACAATCGGTTAGTTGACACATTCTCTTCCAAAAATAGGTAATTTTAAGCGTAGAATATTGTGTAGCTTTTATTATTTAAATTTTTACTATCCTTTGTAATGTGCGCATCTCTCAAAATATAATATCAATTCAACTTAAAATCTATTATTCCTTAGTTAGACAGTGTTAGGGCAGTAATAGGCCAGTCTTCAAGATTTAGATATTCTAATAAGCTAGGCATCGTCTTCGTGTGAAGAGGTAGATTTACAAGATTTTTATCAAGTTATCATCTAGATACGCGTGGTGTGGGGACTATAATTAGTGATGAAAGGCCTGTTCCCAACAGTGGGACTAGATACTCACCGTTTGTTGAGGTTCTTCCTTGAAAGGGGTATGTAAGCGTAAGGGTCATGTTTGCCCTTCTTTTTGACATCGCCCTTGGCCTTTTTGGACCTGTAGTCTGTTCCTATGGTGGCGACAGAGGCAGAAGAGTCCAGAGGTCTGGAAAAAAACAAAAATAACTAGATTTTAGAAAAAAATATGTATAGGCAATCCAGGTTTCTTGATAATGTTGATATACCCACCCAGTGTCACTCTCACAATTAATAAGAATCTAACGACACATCACGAGCTAAAATATATTTATTAGTCTAGGCTACAGAGCGGGACAAAGAAATATACATACAGACTTGCAAAACATAACCCTCCTTCTCGCGCAGTCGAGTAAAAAGGATGCATATCGTGCAAATTTGCACGGTAAAGGAAAAGTTAGCGCTAATTTTGACTGCTCGCGTTTGACAATAAAGATTTTTAAACGATTAAAAAAAAATGGAGGCACCAATTCTTCTGAATTTTTTTTTGTATGTATGTTACGCGAATTCTTCATCAACTGTAAACCAATTTCGATGATTCTTTTTTTATTGAAAGGTGGTACCTCTGGTTTGGTCGCATTTTAATTTGCTTCAGTTCTGATGAAGTCCATGAGAAAATCCTTTAATTTCTTAGCATTTGTATGATTAGCCGTGGTGGCCTAGTGGTTCGACCTACTTCTCATGCCGAGGGTCGGGGGTTCGATTCCGGCTCGCACCTCTAAATTTACTTACGTGCGAAATTCAATTTAAATTCACCATGAGCTTTTCTGTGAAGGAAAACATCGTGAGGAAACCTGCACGCATCTGCGAAGTAATTCAAAGATGTGTGTGAAAATCCTCAATCCGCACTGGGCCCGCGTGGGGACTATAGCCCAAACCCTCATGTTGAGGAGAGGCCTGTGCCCAGCAGTGGGACGCAAATAGGCTGTAGTAGTAGTATGATTAGCTATTGTGTGTTACTTACCTATGTATGCCTTTTCCTCCAGCCTTATACTTAGACCCAACAGCCACAGTCGAAGCCTTGCTTCTGTTGGATCGACCACTCTTGATACTTAGAATATCGTCGTACCGACGTTTGGTACCTGGCTTGAGTAATTTTGATTTGGTGTCTTTTTCTTCGTCATCTGTGCGGCAAAAAACAATATTATTGTATTAGGATAACATAAGTATTGGTCTTTAAGGATTTCAAGCGACTTGGATACGACGAAAAATAAATTATCCTATTATTTTTATTGTTAAGTGTTTTATAGATTCATTTAAATTTCGCGCGCTGCTAGAATATTTTTATTTTATAACGTGTAAAAGTGCCCGAATATGGCCAATTTCCTAAATCGTTGAATTAATTTTGAATATTTCATTCAATGAAATTGTCATTACGGAAGTTCAAATAATCATTTCAGAGCGTTTTATATCAACCGGTAATACATGCATTTTCAAACCATGGGGCCGTTCAAGTATTACGTAAGCACCAAGGGGGGGTAGGGGGGTCTAGATGATGATTACGTCATCGTTAGTTATATACTTTTTTACACGAATGGCAACCCTCACATTGTCTATGCGTCAAAACGAAACGCATTTTCGGGGATTCCCGCAAATAATGCATATGTTTAGGCACTCGCTTTGAGAACCGATTAGGGGAATTACCGCGCATTAGGGAAATTACCGCGCGCTATTCACTTGTCTAATTAATGCATCTATTATATTATATTATTTCTGATTATAATATTTTTGTCCCTTTCTCTATGTGTATCAGTTAAACCTAATCTTTCCATGGATTTTCCTATTTTTAAAATGACAATATAAAAAAACATTTATAACTAAAAATCTTTACGTAAGCATAGGGGGAGGGGGTAAGAGCTTTGCTTAATTTTGATGACAAGGGGGGCGGGGGGGGGGGGGGTAAAAAATGGAAAGAAATCTGCTTACGTAATACTTGAACGGCCCCCGTGATATTATTTTTATAGTAGTTTATGTAACTACTACATAGTAAAGGTCCTTAAAACACGAGTGGGGTTTTATGAAACGAGCCGTCAGGCGAGTCTCTAATATTGCACGAGTGTTTTTAGCCCTAATCATGTACTGTTGAATACAATACGTTAACGTAAACTTACTTGTATATTTAATTTGTTCTTAGCAGTTTATTAGTTTTAACCCCTAGCATGATTCAAACACGTAACATTAAGCACAGCAGTGCCATCAAAACTCACCTGTATCATCAGTATTGCTGTCCACATCACCGCTAGGCTTGATCGGCTCATCATCATCATCATCGAAAGCATCATCGGTGATGATCAGCCTCCCGTCTGGAGCAATCTTGAACCCGCCATCTTTCTTTTTCTGTTTGACTTCTATCGCGTTTCTCTTTAATGAAGGATCCGTTGCTAGAAGAAAAAAGTCAATGGAAATGTTAAAAATGTGAAAATCAAAGAACACTTTACAGAACATCAAAAATAAATTTTTTATTATACAACAAAAAAATGAAAACGGTCTTAAAAGGAGGGTATAAAAGTCAACTTGGAACCATTTGCCCTAATGGTTGGTTAGAGGTCTAACTTAGAGCTAGGCTACAGAATATTTAATAGTACTACATACAGAATGGCCACGGAATCACCCGCCTGGATCTAGCCGGCGCGCAACTCGCGCCCAACTCGCCCTTACCGTAATTTGTTACATCCGGAGATGGAGAGTGAATCGTTGGCCCGCGTAGTACACACACATTTACAAGTGTACAGACGTTCTCGCACGCAAACATTGACACTTCATTCGAATTGTGTTCGAAGTCGTGCTTTTATAGGCCGTGTCCGCCGTGTGCTATTGGTTAGAAGTCTAATTTAGAGCTAGGCGCTAATAGAGACCTGACCTAATATGCCTTAGAGCTATTTGATTGCATATAGCCTTCAACATATTCCAAAATAAACTTTAGTAGCTATTGAAGTTGATATACCTACAACAACCTTCATACAAATCAGAGCGCCCGAAATAAGTGTTAAATGGGATAATAGATGTCGCTCCCTAGGTATCCTATATGAAATTTTGAATCGCCCCTGGATATTGCTCGCATACAGAGCTTTTTCGATGTACGCCGAAACGTAAGGACATAGTCAGTCTATCTATTTCTATATCATTGCTTTGTCTCAGCTACGATATATTATTTTTAAAACAGTTATCTATACGACCTTGTCGGCATCATCTTGACTGATTATTCGTCATTATCACACCGATTCGTAAAGCATTGTCGTTACTTATCTTGAGGTTCTCGAGTTATCAAATGATTCGGGAAGTTATTGTTGATTTGAAACGATGTATTATTTATTTGCATTGCTTGTGCACTTAGAGATAAAGATAGACGTCGTAACAGTGCATTGTAACTAATTTATATGGAGCTTAAAGTTCTGAAATAAACTTTCTTATTCTTATGTGATATGCCGGCTACATACAATCGGAATTCCGTTTCAGAATTCTGATTCGGATTTCCTTAACGGAATCCCGAACGCATACCCACCCACCATAAAAAAAATATAAACCAGCCGCACACGCAGTTCGGAATTCCGAACAGAAAACTACTGCGTGCATATAGGTCTATCCATAAGATCTCGAATGCGTTGCCTACCCTGAGATGGAATGCCTCTGTGCCAGAAATTTCACCGGCTGCCTTAACCCCCTACCGGAACACAACAGTGCGAGCACTGCTATTAGGCGGCAGGTTAGCGGGGAAAGACGGTGGTACCTCCCCGGACGGACCTATCACCAGGCCTTACCACTACCTTAAGAAAAATTTAAACAGATGCATACCTGTAATCTTCCTAGAAGCCGACGCATCAGCAAGATCCACAATGTTCTCCGGGTCATCCTGAATCCAGGCTTTGGTCTTCTTGCCTTTAGCCTTTGCTTTCGGTCTTTCCTCTTCATCCATGTGTTCCATTTCGGAGTCGGAATCTTTGAGGATATCCTCCAAGGTCTTGGTGCCTCGGATCTGGTCGATATCATCGTCGGAGTCAGGTTGGTCTCTGGATGGGAAAAGGTTCTTGTATATTTTTGGTTAAAAGCCGTGGTAGTCTAGTGGTTTAACCTACCGCCTCTGATGCAGAGGAGTTCGAATCTCGCGACTCTGAGTTTACTTGTGTGCAAAATTCAATTTGAATTTATCACTGAGCTATTCGGTGAATGGAAACATCGCGAGGAAACCTACTCGCTACGCATCTGCGAAGTAATTAATTAATAAGGATGTGTGCATGTGTATTTAAGTATGTTTATTACTTTTTGTGTTTGTTTCTTCTGCACATCTTAGTACAGAGCACCGCCTACCAACCTAGTTTGTTTTTCTTCATCTCCACTATCCAAAGGTTGTCTGGTAGAGATCGCTATTGAGCGATAAGACCGCCTGCTGTATGCCATACCTTTTTGTGTAATTACATAATGTCTACTGTTCCTTGATTGTGTGGTGTTCAATAAAGTATATTGTATTGTATTGTGTATTGTATTGTAAGGATGTGTGCTATGTTCCCGATCCGCTCTGAGCTTGACTGTGGGTACTTATATAGTACTAACACTCTGGTGAAGGAGGAGGCCTGCACCCAGCAGTGGGAAAAATAGGCTGTTGTGGTGGAGAAAGAAACCCAATCAGTGATTACTAAATGCTAACTAGCAGAAACTAAAGATCTAAACTGAAAAACTTTTTCTTCTAGGTAAAGTTAAAGCCATTACAACTGCAGTTTGAGAAATAAAATGCTATAGCAACTCGGCTAAATAGTCGGGTGCTTAACGGATTCAAGACTTTTGATTATAAATTAGCGACGTGAACTACCTTTCAATCATTATCAAAAAATATGCACAAATGTGGTATGCACTTTTGTATTCGCTTATGCTTGCAACAAATCTTGAAAATTTCAACGATAGAATGTAAAGATATCTACATCGTTTTAATTTTCTAAATAAGAAATCCGGTTGCTTATACTTACTTCTGTCCATCTTTCATCCTCTTTTTCCTATTGTCAAGTTTCCTCAAATTCCTTAGCCTCCTGAACATGACCTCATCTTCTTGCGGTATCAGCTTCTCCACGGTATCAGCTCCATATTTCCTGATCAACCTGGTGAGGAAGTAGCCTATTTCTAGACGAGAGTGGCGCTTGCAGTCCTCGGGCATTGAGGAGAGAGTCTTTAGGATGATTGGTAGTGAACCCGCTAACACATCGGTGGGCAGGACCTTTGTATATACCTGTTAAGTGATGATGATCATTTAAAATAAGAAATGCGTCGGTGTTACGCCAATGGGATGAAAAGTAGTCTGATGTGGTATTTTTGTGTCTGCTCAATATACATTACGAAATTCATTAACTTATTCAGTAGTTAATATGCACGAAATAATAATATCTATAGACAGATTACTCCATTTAGATTAGCCTGACTGGGTAACTTTGAAACTATAATACATGGAAAGATCTGTTCTAAAAAACCCTGTCAATAAAAACTGTATTCATAGATTTACATAGCATAAAATACTAAAAGGGTATTTAATTTAAATATACTCAACGGTTTAGGATTAAAAATGAGCAGCACAAATCTAATATTAATACTATAAATGCGAAAGTAACTCTGTCTGTCTGTCTGTTACCTCTTCACGCTTCAACCGCTGGACCGATTGAGATGAAATTTGGCATGGAGATAGTTGGGGTCCCGGGAAAGGACATAGGCTACTTTTTATCCCGGAAAATCACATAGTTCCCGCGGGAACGCGATAATCTAATTTCACGGGGGCAGAAGCTAGTCATAAATAAATAAAAAAAAAAGCTTGCGATGATAAAAGATAAAATGAGAAATGACGACATTACATGCCGCAGAACTAGTGTCACCAACATAGTCCGAAGAATTGATAAACTTAAATCACATTAGGAGTGCGCACATTGCTCGTAGAGCTGATGGCCGATGGAGCTGGTAAGTTCTCGAATGGTGCTCGCGTACTGACACGCTGTGCCTTTAACAAGATAGATCGACCTGGTGGAAGGAATCCTCTAAATACAGATAATAGGGATGACAACAGGGTGAAGAAATCGAAATTCTAATTAGTCCGTCAGTCAGGTATTAAAAAAATATTAGACACGTATATTTTTATTATCAAATTAACTAAGAATGACTAAATTAAAACGCATTAAAGTTGGAGAGTGGGGGCTAACTACGTCACCGGTAGGTATAAATCTTACCTAACCGTGATGTCACGCGACATTTCAACTCAATATATCTTCGTATAAGTTTGATTACGTGGAAAAAAAAATATGTGTCCAATATTTTTCAATGATCTTCCTGATAGGCTAAGGAAAAAAAAAGGTTGTCGTCATCCCTATGCAGGACCGGTCTATGTGGCAACCTTGAGGAAGGCCTATGTCCAGCAGTGAATGTCTTCTAGTTTGCATGATGACGATGTACATTCCTTCCTCTCGTATCGTACAGTTGTGGTGGTTGAACATACCTTCAAGAAGCTCATAGCCGCGGCAGTGACCTCCCTGTTTCCCGACAGCATCTGCGAAGCCACAGTCTCCAGTAACTCCTGAACTGTCTCCAAGGCCATGTGTTCTGATAAATGGAATAAGGCCGAGGCTAGGGCGCGCAGCGTGGCGCTGACGATGCGGGGGAGCGGCGCGGTTAGACCGGAAAGTATTAGGTCTAGAAAGCCTTTCATGCCTGTAGAAAAAAATCCAAGTTCATTGCGGCATCATAGCACGAGACAACGTGGAAGGCGCGCGGCGAAACACTTAAGCCGTTGACGCAGAGTTTATTATTGCTTAATCCACGCGCTGTCTAAGTTGTGTAATCTACCTATTTTTTTTTTATTAAGGCGTAATTCGAAAACCATTTCGATATCTCTGTCTAAGGATTCAATAATGATGTCAGTTTTTTTTTGTTCATTGCTTTATGGAGAATATCATGTTTGCATGTTTGGTAACTGGTGCGTGACGTCATAGCTCTCTTTCTCTAAAGAGCGCTGTACGGATGAGCGCTACGCGCCGACCAAATTCCATGATCATAAGGGTTACTGTTGCTACGTAATTTTTGACTTACGCCCTTTTAGAATGAGCAGGTTTTTTATTTCAATTTTAAGTATGAAATTGACGACTTACGAAAAAGAGAAAAATAAGTGTCCATTTAAAATTTTCAATAATTTCTAACTAGCTAATAAAATATACATGTTAAAAAGAATGTTGTCAATTGTTTTCGAACATATTACAATTAGGTATATTTGTGGCGACCTAGAACTAAAGTACGAACGAGTAAAAAATACTTTTCTGAACTGCGACCGATTCCAATTAAATAAACAACGGGGCGAATCAACCTTTTATTGTAACTCGAAAGAAATTAAAAAAAAAAAACAGTTTTACATCGCCGATGTGCATACTCAATATTTTTTTTTTTCTTTTTTTTTTATATAAACGTTTTGATTTTGAGCTGAAAAGTACCACTTACCTCCCTCTTGTGCTTTCAAAACGTCACCCACGCAGTTGATAAGGTTGAACGCACACTGTCGACATTTGGAATTTATATCTCTGGTGCAGATCACAGATTCGGCTATGGCACTCTTTAGCAGCTTGCTTTCAGCCGTGAGGCCGGGCGTCGAGGTGATTAGGTGCTCTATACACCTGAAAATAGAGGTCATTTTAGATTGTATATTAATTTGATGTACCTATATTTCTCCCTTCTTTTCTTCTTCTATCTTAGCGTACAAAAGGCGGACTTAATGCCTGGACGCATTCTCTACCAGTCAACCTTTAGGCAAAGCAGAATCTGCAGGACTATATAGGAATGGTGTATATGAAGAAGTTCATACTGAACTGAATATAGTATTACTATATTCTCAAAAAGATTCTGTAGTACTTTTTATGTACGTCTCCATTCCAAATTTCATCTATATCGGTCTAGTCTAGGTTAAGCCTGTAGAGGTAACAAACAGACAGTGTTACTTTCGCATTCATAATATTAGTACGTGATTAACGTGTTAGTTGCTTACTTACATTTATCAATGAATTCCTAGTAAACTAATAACAAAAACTTACCTCAACCTAGCAGCTTTACTGCTATCAGCAACTTTACTCAGCGAACTCATCAACAACTTCTTAATCTTCTTCTGATTCTCCTTCAAAAACTCTTTGCAACTCTCATTCTCACTTTTGAAGATCTCTTCCAATATCCTGTACGCTTTCTTATGTTCCATCTCTATCAATTTAACTTTATCTTTATGCTTTATGGTATTTTTCTGTTCACTATCCGTTTCCATAGAGTCAGTCTTTTCTTTTTTAACCCGTTTATGCTTCTTAGGATTCTCTATAACGGTGGCACAGAGTGGATATACCCATTTGTCAAATAGGTAGGCTATTTGTTCGCTAGTTTGATACAGAACGAGCAAGCGAATGATATCTAATATGGATTCCCGTTGGTTATGGTTGTCTGTGGACGATTCTAACTGCTGTATGGAGTTTTTGAATAGCTCCTCTCTGAGATTTTGGTCGGATATCGTCAAGTATACCTGTAAATGTGATTTTAATTGCATTTTCTTTGTATTCAATGATCTTTATTCATTTCACCAGATATACAATAAATGTACCGAGCCATGGACATATTTAAGTATGGGAAATTTCAATGAAATATTTTAGCAAGGGTTAGTTCCATTTGAAGGGTCGGCTACCGTTAAATATGTTCGACATAGGTACATAGCTGAATACGACTGGCATTTTAGTATAGAAAAATGACATTTTACATCTAGAAAATGATACGTACGTACCGCCAAACTAATGTTTAGCTAATTTGATCTCTACGCTTCTGTCAACTTTACTTTGTTTGAAATATTACTAAAGCAATTTAAAGAAATGAAGAAAAAATAAATAAAAGGCGAAGCTAAAGAGAGAGTGAGATAAAGATTAGATTGAAAAAAAGTAATTTAATGGGAAGAGTAAAACTCGAACTCTTGAAATTCCAACTGAGAATAACAACGGCATTTTTTATTGTGTGTCATTATTGACCAGCGATTGTTACTGATTGATTACTATAGGAACACAATTATAATGGGGATGACGACGACTTTTTTTTCTTAGTCTATCAGGAAGATTATTTAAAAGTATTGAACACGTATTTTTTCTTTTTTCACGTAATCAAACTTATGCGGAGATATATTGAGTTGAAATGTCGCGTGACGTCACGGTTAGGTACGATTTATACCTAACGGTGACGTAGTTAGCCCCCACTCTCCAACTTTAATGCGTTTTAACTTAGTCATTAACATCAACCCTCGATATGTGTGCGCTTAAGGACTTAGTTAAAATTCGATATAGTGCGTGTGATTAAAAAAAAAAAGTGTGATACAAAGTAGAAGATGTAGGTACCTAAATCAATGACGAAGCTTGCAGCGGATAACGGTATGTTTTTAATGATAACTACATCAAACTGTACATAATGACGATGCAAAAGTGATTGTAAAATCCTACTTGAATAAATGGTTTTTATCTTTTATCTTATCTTATCATTCATTGTTAAAATATTAAGTCTTCTTACCTGTATAGTTTCCAAAGCAGCGAGCCTCTGTCCTTCCGCCATACTCCCTTTGGCTGGCGACATATAGATATTCAACAAGATCGGCAAATAATTCTTCGCAAACCTGCCTAATTCCTTCTGATCTTCCTCGTTCTCTGCAGACCCTACAATCAACTTCCTTAGCCCTTGCATTACCGACAACCTAAACTCCGGATTATCTTTTAACACATTTCCTAAAACCCTCGCCATAACTTTGAAATTATCCTTTATGTCTTTCGGGCTATTGCAAAAGCTAGGCAGCAAAGACCACAATTGGTTGCATAGAAGATCATAAGTGTGTGAGAGAGCGATGTTTTTCTCTTGCGTGCATTCTCTGGCTCGTTTTCTACAGAACGTTGCCATTTCTAATACGTCCGTTGCGAAGAATTTCAAGTTTGAATGCGTGGTTTTTTCCTTCAAGACGGGCAGTAACCAGCTTCTATCCAAGTTTATCGATTCTGGCCCATCTCTTAGTGGTATGTGGGCGAGTACAAAGTCGGGGCCTAAGGCTTTCACGGCACAGCCCGTAGCGAACTCGACTTCTCTTTCGTTGTGGAAATTGTGGCTTTCTCTACGTTCTATTAGTTTTTTGAGGAGCGGGCCGAGTATGTTGGTTATTTTTTCGTTGCCGATCTGAGGAGATATGATGACTGTGTTTAATAACATAGTACCATAGAAGATGTAAATAACCTTAGAATGACAACCTTCAAACAAATCAGCGTACGCCCGAAATAAGTGTTAAATGCAATAATAGATGTCGCTGCCTAGGTAGCCTGCATACAAATTTGAACTCCATGAGCTACATCTAGATGGCGCTGTACAGGCGAAGTATAAATATTTAAAGCGCCCTGGCTATTTCCGATGTACGCCGTAATGTAAGGAGATTGACAGTCTTATATAATTACATTGTCTCTGATAGTATGTAGAATAAATGTATCATTGGATTTATAAGGGTTCCGTTTTTAACACTTTGAGGTTCTAAACCATAAAAAGGACATATATATTTCTAATCATACCTCAAAGCAGACAGCAATGGTCAGTATAACGTGTTTGATGGCCTGATTGAAGGGGTTATCAAGGCCCGTACCGATTGTTTTAAAGATTGCCTCAACATGGCCCTTGTGTTTCGGGAAGGAATCGGATTCTATGGCCGGTTTCACGCAGTCTTGGAGTATCGCCTGGAAATTAAATACAAATATAAATTCTTTTATTCTCATTGATCTATTATAAGCAGAGATAGGAAAAATCTGCGTCATTGCTCGCAATAATGTGGACATGACTCTAAAATCAATCAAAATGATAATCAATTAATAAAAGCTTGGCAAGTGCCTATTTGGACCTGATTTATATTTTTGATGTAAAAAGAAATAGACTGACTTCAGAAAATTTGGAAAAAATACTGTTTTTTTTAAATAAATCTATACTTTAACAAACTTTGTATTTATTGACTAGGAATTAAAATTTAAGTCAAGTAAGAAATTAATTAAATGATTACATATTTGATTAACTTTGGAGTCATGTCCACATTATTGCGAGCAATTACGCAAATTTGTCCGATCTCTGATTATAAGTAAGGATTCACAATCAGCCGAAGAAAAATGGCTTGTCAAAACGGGTGCCCGGACAACTCGGGCACTCGTTTGGCGCTCAGTAAATTTGACACTTAAGTCTTATAGTGTTAGGTTTACTTTTGTATAAAATATTTATCTTGACACATATTATAAAGAGGCGTTATTAGCATATTGGAACGTATTTTCTAATGTCAGTTTGCTGCATATATTTTGACATATTCTGTTAGGCACTGTTCGTCCATATGTTATTATAGGTCCATATGTTTATTCTCCATAATAATATGAAACATACATTATTAGCTTAACAAATTACACAGGCACTCTGTAGTTTAACAGATAGGCATTTATTATAAAATCTATATTAATATGATAAATGCGAAAGTAACTCTGTCTGTCTGTCTGTCTGTTACCTCTTCACGCTTCAACCGCTGGACCGATTTGGATAAAGTTTGGTATGGAGATAGTTGGAGACCCGGAAAAGGACATAGGGTACTTTTTATCCCGGGAAAGTTCCCGCGGGAGCGCGATAACCGAATTTCACGCGGGCGAAGTCACGGGCAGAAGCTAGTTAATATTATAAATGCGAAAGTAACTCTGTCTGTCTGTCTGTTACCTCTTCACGCTAGAACCGCTGGACCGATTGAGATGAAATTTGGCATGGATATAATTGGGGTATCGAGAAAGGACATAGGCTACTTTTCATCCCGGAAAAACACATAGTTCCCGCGGGAACGCGATAACCGAATTCCACGCGGGCGAAGTCGCGGGCAGAAGCTAGTTAATATTATAAATGCGAAAGTAACTCTGTCTGTCTGTTACCTCTTGACTCTTCAACCGCTGGACCGATTTGGATGAAATTTCGTATGGAGATAGTTGAAGACCCGGGAAAGGACATAGGGTACTTTTATCCCGGAAAAGCGCATAGTTCCCGCGGGAGCGCGATAATCCAATTCCACGCGGGCGAAGTCGCGGGCAGAAGCTAGTAAATTATAAGTTTATTTTTTACCTGACTGCGCCAGGAGGGTTATGTTTTTCGAGTGTATGTATGTACAGGTTAACACAACTTAGAAGTCGCGTGGATTAAGCAATAATAGACTTTGCGTCAACGGCTTAAGTGCTTCGCGCTTTATGTATGTATTTCTTTGGCACGCTCTATACTAAAGACTGTAGAGCTCTAAGCTATAGGGTCTATAGCCTTGATGATGGTTGAGGCGAAATTTATTTAATTGTTTGTCTAAATTTAATAAACGAATGCCAGTGGGACTATACCTTTAGCGCGTTGGTGGCCGCAGCGTTGATTTCCGCCACGTCCGACTGCCATAGCTCAGTCACGCAAACAGACACGAAAGTGGGCAGGTTGGGCATGCACAGGTTCAAGTCCAGACTGTGCAAAATAGGAGAAAACATTAAAAAATAACCTTACTACTACTAATTCAGCCTATTTGCGTCCCACTGCTGGGCACAAGCCTCCCCTCATCGTGAGACGGTTTGGGATAGAGTCCCCACGCGGGCCCAGTGCGAATTGGGGACTTCACACACACACATCTTTTAATAACTTCGCAGATGCGTGCAGGTTTCCTCATGATGTTTTCCTTCACCGAAAAGCTCTAATTCAAATTGAATTTCGCACATAAGTAAACATAGAGGTGCGAGCCGGAATCGAACCCCGACCCTCTGCATGAACTACTAGGTCGAACCACTAGGCCACTATGGCTTTTTTACCCAGCCGAACATCCATAATAATAATAATAATATATCTAGTAGTATTCTTACCCAGCCAAACATCCATATTAATATTATAAATGCGAAAGTAACTCTGTCTGTCTGTCTGTTACCTCTTCACGCTTCAACCGCTGGACCGATTGAATGAAAATTGGCATGCAGATAGTTGGGGTCCCGTGAAAGGACATGGGCTACTTTTTATCCCGGAATAACGCATAGTTCCCGCGGGAACGCGATAGCCGAATTCCACGCGGGCGAAGTTGCGGGCTGAAGCTACTAATATATACACGGTGGTTCAGAAAATATGGCAAATAATGAACCCACAGTATCGGCTATCGATTCTAAGTATATTGTATAGGTCTTTAATTTTTTTAGGGTTCCGAAGTCCACAAGGAACCCTTATAGTTTCGCCATGTCCGTCCGTCCGTCCGTCTGTCCGCACTATTGCTCGGAGACGCTTAGGTCTAGAGAGCTGTAATTTAGCATGAATATGCATATTAGTTACGCTGACAAAGTGGTACAATAAAATTTTGAAATATTTTTTTTTATAGGGTACCTCCCCTACTCGTAAAGTGGGGATGTATTTTTTTTTTCTTGCGTACCCCATGGTGCGGCATATCGTTGAATAGGTCTTAAAAAAATATTGTGGGTTTGTTAAAATCATTTTTTGATTAAGTGATGCGTTTGTTAAATATTAAGCTTTAAAGTGCTATTTTTTGCTAGAGTCACGTGTCCCCCCCCCCTGCCAGCTAAATGGTGGTATTTGGATGGCTGAAAAAAATCACGGTTGTGGCATATATAACGTAGTTGAAAGGAAAACTATCACAGCTAAGTAGGCTGTACAAACTTACGAGTCATGGTCGACCAACTTATAATGATGATTTTTCTCGAGCGGCAGGGGCGTCGGGCGGGCACGTCATACCACAGGCTAGCTAGATGCTAATAAGTCTTAGAAAGGTACTGTGGGCATCCTCAACTTCGGAACCCTATAATTTGCGCGTGGCCCGACACGCACTTGGCCGGTTTTTTAGTTGGTAAATAAATATATTTTGTATAGGATTCCGGCGTCGCTCACACAACCAATCCCATATAAAATTTTTTTTTTGCCAACTCAAAAAAAAATAAAGACCTATACAATATACTTAGAATCGATAGCCGATACTGTGGGTTCATTATTTGCCATATTTTCTGACCCACCGTGTATAGTAAGATTCTTACCCAGCCAAACATCCATATCCCTGCTGCATAACCGCGGCCCACGCTAGAATCTGCCCTGTATCATTGGCTGGCGGTCTGGCCGCCATGAGCGCCCTGGTCAACTGGGCCGCTAAGGCCGCGGGTGTGTTGTTAGGCGGAGCGGGGGCGGCGAACAGAGCGTGCAGCGTGTGGAGACAGCACGTCTTTATGTACACGTTGTTGTGAGTCATTAGGGACAGGATGGATTCGCAGACAGACTGAAAATCGTGTTATATATTGTATTTTTTTTTATATAAATATTGTAGAAGGATGGATTTCTCGTCGTGTCTGACGGAAAAGCGTCAATAGGGATGACGACAACTTTTTTTTCCTTAGTCTATCAGGAAGATTATTGGAAAGTATTGGACACGTATTTTTTCTTTTTTCACGTAGTCAAACTTATACGGAGATATATTGAGTTGAAATGTCGCGTGACGTCACGGTTAGGTACGATTTATACCTAACGGTGACGTAGTTAGCCCCCACTCTCCAACTTTAACGCGTTTTAACTTAGTCATTCTTTGTTAATTTGATAAAACAAAAAAGACGTGTCTAATATTTTTTTATTACCTGACTGACGGACTAATTAGAATTTCGATTTCTTCACCCTGTCGTCATCCCTATTAAGGAATAACACACAGAGAGTTAAAATAGCGGCAAATGCCTTAAGATAACACACAATTAGTATGAACACGTTTTTGTTATAAAATAATGAATTTACAATTTAATCAAAGTTAAATCTATATGATAAAAATAAATTGCCGTGTGTTAATCTGGCTAAGGCTCGAGAACCGCTGGACCGATTTGGCTGATTATTTTTTGTTTTATTCCCTGGGCTTCTAGGTTTAGAAAGAAATAAAATCGGGATAAGTGTAAAGGAACAGCTAAAAAAAGACTAATAACTTTGTATGGGAATTTCAGGTGATACGAAGTTCACCGGGTCAACTAGTACGAAATAAAGTTTAGTGTACAATTTGTATACGTTTACTGAACGTGTCTGAATAGGTCCGAGTGTGCAAGTATAGCTTTCAGTTAGAATTAAACGAGAATTTGTAAATGTTCTCTCATTGCAAACAGATTTATTTCTTTGGACAATGCTGATGAAAACGCTGAGATATCTCACATTTGTCACTTTATTAGAAGTAGGTACAGACCGCGGCACGTAATTTTGAGCGGCGAGCAAAAGTAGAGAGGATTTCTGCGCATGTTTACGACTGAAGGGGCCAATAAGCGTGCGCGCACGACAAAGCGCCCGCTGCGTCCCGCGCCCCTCTGCCGATGAGACCTTATTTTTGACTTCTACGCATCGAAGGTCACCGCTCAAGTGCCGATGCCTGTTATAGAAACCTGTTTAGCTACTTTTATTTCGTAGCTTTGTTCTTTGTTGTTTTTTATTTATTTATTTGACAATTAAATTAAAATGATTTAGAGTACTACTAATACTACAGCCTATTTGCGTCCCACTGCCGGGCACAGGCCTCCTCTCATCGCGAGAGGGTTTGGGCTATAGTCGCCACGCGGGCCCACTTATTGGGAACTTCACACACATCTTTGAATTACATCGCAGATGCGTGCAGGTTTCCTCACAATGTTTTCCTTCACCGAAAAGCTCAGTGGTAAATTCAAATTGAATTTCGCACATAAGTAAACTTGGAGGTGCGAGCCGGAAGCCCCCGACCCTCTGCATGAGAGGCGGTAGGTCGAACCACTAGGCCACCACGGCACGCATTTAGAGTATCTTCCCATATTTGAAGCCTCACCTTAATAAACTCCTTGCTGAAGACAGGCAGTACGTCTCTCAGCAGGGTCAGCGTGTGCAGGACAGTCCTGTGTCCTGAGAGGAGCGCCTCCGCTTGGATCTGTGACTGGCAGAACTCTGCCACCCGGTTGGCAGCTGGGTGGACCTTCGGGACCTGGGGAAATCCATCATGGTATAGTTTATGCGCCTCTGCTGCAGCGTGTCGGGCATGTTCGCGGCGGCGAACTCGCTGCTGCGCAGGGTGCGCGCCGGCACCAACGCCTTCCTGGCCATCATTGCGGAGAGGCTACACTGCCCCTATGTACGCCACTGCTGTCTGGTACCGTATAAACCAGGCTATTTTTAAAAATATAATTTTCATTTTAATGTAGGTATTTTTGGATTAATCTAATTTAAATTTTAAATAATGTTATCTTGATTGTTCCCGAATATGAGTCTTTTGTAACTATAAATTAATTTAATTTTATTATTTTTTATTTATGTATTTTATTAAGTATATATTGTCGAAGTGTGCAGTTTATGTATTTTATTATTTAGTGTTATATGTTTAGGTTGTATAGTATTAAGTATAGTTACAATAAATTATGCATTTATTTTTCTCTATTATTTTACTGTACAAATTTATTTGTCTACTCACGCGCATCTTTCCTCTCCACTACTCAAAGGTTAGCTGGAAGAAATTCTTGAACTGTTTTCTGTTTTGTGTTTTGATACTGCTGAGTTTTTTTACTTATCATCATCATCATCATCATCATCATCATCATCATCATCATCATCATCATCATCATCAGTCAGCCGAACGACATCCACTGCTGGACATAGGCCTCCCTCAAGACTCTCCACTTAGACCGGTCTGGTGCCACTTGCTTCCACCGGATTTCCGCGACCAAAGTATATTTCCTGTTTGTGTTTTTTTTTGACTGACTTTATTTATTACTAGCTTCTGCCCGCGACTTTACCCGCGTGGAATTCGGTTATCGCGTTTTTCCGGGATTAAAAGTAGCCGTTCCCAGGACCCCAACTATCTCCACACCAAATTTCATCTCAATTGGTCCAGCGGTTGAAGCGTGAAGAGGTAACAGACAGACAGAGTTACTTTCGCATTTACAATATTAGTATGGATATGGATTTACCTTTGTCTTGTCATCCTCTGCCGGGATCATAAAGCAGCTTCCGCGAAGTATCGCTGTTACTGCGTGTTGTGCAGCTTTCCGCACCTTTAACAATGAAACATTATTCGTAAACATTAAGGCTATGCCAGTACCTAAATTGTTTTTTTTAAAGATAATTTTTATCTCAAGAAAAAACAATATTTTCTGTTATATTATAAATAGTTGAAAGATTGGAATGTAGCATAAGATCAAATTACGAATTCCTACCAAGAAAACACAGACAATTTCGCACGTGTATCAAACGACATTTTTTATAACATTTGCAAAACAAAAAAGGAAATTAAACTAAAAAACGAACAGGAACAAGTTCTAAAAACAAAAAGCACTACCTAGTGCGAAACAACCTTTTAAGGACGATCACTAGCTGTCAAAAAAACAAAAAGCGTGCATATTAAAATGTGCATTTCAATTCAGCTAAATGTTTCTACCAGAATATATGTAATTTATGTAAGCCATGGACTGCAGACTAAGATCGAATTTCTAGAAAAGACTTCCAAATCAAAAACTCAAGGTAAAACCATGATCAATGTAAAAAAAAAATCTCACCTTTGGCTTAGAATGCAGCACAAATGCGAGCACATTATCGAACACCCGTAACGTCGAAGACTCACTCCAAGTCACATATTCTTGGGCTCTTAAGAGCACAGATAAACAACCAATAGCGCTTCTTAGCAGGGTCCCATTCTCAGACTGGGCGTTCTTCTCTAGTATTTCTGTGAATGTGGTGGCCGACTCTGAGAATTGCTTACGTAAGACTGCTTGAGGCACAGATTTAATACCCATTGAGAGGAGGGATAGGGTAGCTACCAGGTTGTCGTCTTCTGCTATTTTGAGCGTTTCCATCTGGAAGTAAAAAAATAAAGAACTAGAGCAATTTGCAATTGTAAGTTTAAGTTTTTAAATTACTTACATACACTTTGTGTGGTATGAAATCAATCTAAAGCTAAAAAGTATTTTTTTATTATTCGTTTAAAAAATAATTTCCAACGGCAAAGAAATACCATTTTAAAAGACAAGAGTGGATGATGAACCAATGATGCAGAACGCATAACAAAAATTCTTAAGAATTCGTGTTTTTCAATTTTCTGCAGCTCATTAGGCTCACTTTTTAAGAATCTAATCCTTGTTACAAGTGCGTCTTAGAAATATTTACAAATTAAATTCAGGTTTAATAATTTAGCAAAACAATTTGTTACTTACCAAAGCAGCAAAATACTCAGTGGAAGTTTCTTCCCCACCTTGCTCTTTGATGACCTCAGTCACTGCAGCAAGCACAGCCAACATCTCTTTGTGGATAGCATTGTTTGAATCAAACCGGTTCAGTAACCTGAAAGAGACAGTTTTTTTAAAAATAATAAACAACCAATTTGGATTTGCTCCTCGGTGTAACAAAAATAACAATGAAAGACTGAATGTATTCAACAATGAGGTTGATCAGATATAAAAATTACTATAATGTAGTTAAAATACCTAAATGAACTTCTTGTCTTATTTGAGCCCTCACAATAAAATTGGTAAAAGTTCTTCAACTTCTACAGGGAATAAATTAACCTTTCATATGCCGTATCACGAAAATAAGGTGAGTTCTAGCCATTGGACCATTTCGGGACAGTACATGTAACTCTAGGGAATATAATAAACAACACACTTACTTGCTAAAGCTTATGTTAGAACACTGGCTCCAATCAGAAGCAAAAGTTTGGAAAGTTTTGAAGGTTCCAGACTTTGTAGTTCCAGAGTACTGACTTTCAGTATCTTCTTCACCAGATCGAACGGACATACTCTCAAATTCCTTCGCTATAGTAAGCTCCATCTCAGCTTCAGACTTCTGCTTGCCCTTGGAATGGCCATAAGCTATCATAGCATCATGTTTGGACACCGCTTGCTGGGTTAAACCAGTGTTCCCTGAAAAATATAGAATTTTGTTAGGCTAGTTAATCAAGTCGCTGTTTTAGTAAATAAGGAGTTTGTAATTGAAAAGAGTTGAGGTATAGCTAGAGTTACAACTGCATAACGTATAATGAAGCTCAGGTTTCAACGAAATGAGAACTTACCCAAGTTTTCTTGGAAGAACCGGGATTTGGCCATTTCCCGGTACTTTTGGATTTTCGGGTTGGAATTTGATGATTGGCCTTTGCTCCATCTTTTCCCTTTTGATTTGCCCTTCAGCTTGGATCTAAACTTCCCCATTTTTTTGTGTCAGTGCCTATTTGTGAGGAAAATAATGCACCGCACGTGGTCAGTGGTGATGAAGTTTTTGAAGTGATGATTGGCTGTCAAATGTCAATGTCAATTACAACGTCAAAAAACAATTGTGCCAACCTACCACACTTGAATTTTGAAATGGTCACACCGGAGGGTATTAAGCGAGACCTAAAAAGAGTATTTTTTCTAAAAATTAATTTTGCCTCGCTCTGCTTTGCTTAGAAACCTAATTCAATAAACGTTACTTGTAGATTTTGATGCTGCTTTTATTTATTTCCGATTCCAGAATATTTCTTTACCTTTTTTTATATAACAAGAGCTATATTAAAAATAGAAATCCTGAACACGCAAAAAGCGTTAACATTGCAATGACAGGAAATTGAAGTGACCCGGAACGGAACGTAATATACATACCCAATTTTTATTTCGTACATCGTATGTACTCCTGTTTGATTGCGTTTTTCTTGTTTGTAAATAATAACCGCTGGAAATAGTACGTAATGTGAAATTACACGCATTCCTTAGCCGAGTGCACGTTACGTAAACGGTAACCATTGCCGTGTAATTAGTTAAACAGTGATAGAACACCTAACCTATTGGTTGATGTTTTGTTAAGAGTTGTTGCGCTATGTGAAGTGAAAATGCCGCCTTTTAGAAGGAAGAAGGCGTCTAAATCCTTCCCAGTGAAGGTGTGTACGCTGGATGCCGAATTGGAATTCAACCTTGAGGTGAGATGTCAACTTATACGCCTATTTTTGTTTATGTTTATGCATTTGGTAATAGTCGAATTAGAACAATAGTCTTGTTATGAGTCACCCTGCGATGTAGGTTCCTGCAAATTGGCACAGGGAGTGATAATTTGTCGCTAAACACCCACGCCGTTGATAAGAGAGGTCTGCTGTGTTTTACAACACTTGGACTTTTATTGAACCTGCTTTATGTTTATAAACAATATTTTCAACAGCAAACATAACAATATTAATTAGTCCATTATTTCAATATCAAAAACATAAGCATATAAAACCATAAGCAGGTGCTATCTGTGTTCAGGACTTGGGGGTGTCTATGATCCATTGACCCTGGCATACAACTCCATTTTATAGGATTTTCTTCCTTCTCAACCTTTTCACGTCATTTGACGTGTTCAGCAGTTTTGTTTCCATGATTTGCATTCACATGATTTTCCAGTTTAAGTATATATTTTCCTTTTCGTGTCTCTATCTCTTCTTTGATGGTGGGAATCTGTAGATATTCATGCAATTCTGTAGTCTTAGTGAACAATGGGGCCTTGCTTATCTTTCTCAAGATGCTGTTCTGGTATCTTTGTAGTAATTCTATGTTTGAGTTGCTTTTCTTATACACAGCATACTAATCATAAGCATACTTGCTGTATTAGTATATTTCCAGTTTCCTCCATAAATCTGGTTCATAATGGAGAGGAAAATCATAAACCAATTTGTTATTCAGTATTAAAAACATTTGTATTTGTACTCAATAATATTAGTTATTGTTGTCAACTTTCCTAATATTAGGTACTCATGAATTTAGTTTGTACCTAGTTAATTTCCTGCAGCAAACTTGTGTAGATGAAATTACTTTGTCATTTATGATTTAAATAAATTATTATTATGAAAATCTAAAATAGAAGTAATATAAAATATTTTTGCTTGCTGAATCATAATGATTTTAATTTTCTTCAGTGGCGAGCAACAGGACGAGACCTGTTTGACCTGGTCTGCAGGACTATAGGCCTGAGAGAGACATGGTTCTTTGGACTACAGTTCGAGGACACAAAACATTTTATAAGCTGGCTAAAGCTGGACAAACGAGGTAACAATCAGATCATAGTGCTATGTATAGTTTGTTACCTATAATGGGAGGTATACATAAATGCCTTGTGGTAATCTCAGATATACCAAGTTCAATCCATTCATAGTACATTATATCTGTAGTAGTAGTAAGAATGGATTCCCAAGGTTAGCCCATAGCTAAGCTGTCCCAAAGTACAAATACATCAGCTACCTACCATTTACTGTACCATTTATTATTGGTCTATCCATAAGGTGGTCTATCAGCTTGTCTGCCACACCAATGGTATTAACAAAAAGTTTATTGAAGCTTCGGGCGCCATATGTTGTTAGCTACTTTTTGGTATGGAAAGGAAAATGTCATTGTTTCAATGATAAAAAATGACAACTTTCTTACAGTGCAAGATCAATGTGTCTCCCAAATGCCAGGCACTCCGTTCATGCTCCTCTGCAAACTGTACCCTGAGGATGTAGCCGAGGAACTGATTCAGGAGGTGACGCAGCACCTCCTTTTCTTGCAAGTGAAGCAAGCAATACTGAGCATGGATATTTACTGCCCCCCTGAGGCCTCTGTGCTACTTGCTAGCTACGCTGTTCAAGCAAAGGTACATATGTTTTGGGTTAGTAATATGGACAGGTGGGTGAGACTTGTTAACAATAAATAAATAAATAGATATTGTGGGACATTTCACACAAATTAACCTAGATCCAAACTAAGCAAAGCTTGTACTAAGAATGTATTATATTTATGGTCGTGATTGAATGGAGCATTCAAGCTTTTGTCGATAAAGATGCCAGGATATAACTGCTTCTCATACAAGTCTTTCTTATATGCAACTAGGCGTCATCCGCGGTCTAACCCGCATAAGTCCGATTTTCTCACGTTCCCGTAGGAATTTCGGGAAACTCTTGTGCTCTCCTACGCTCCCCAAGGAACCAAGATATATGCCGAATTTCAGCTTTCTGCAACAAAAAGTTTTGGGTGTTAATTGATCGATCAGTCAGTCAGTTTCTTGTTTTAGAAAGAAAGAAGTAATTTAGTAGTAGTAGTAGTAGTAGCTGCATATTTCCATGCCTGTATAATAATTTAAAGTGATATTGCTCATGGGATTCCATTTTTCATACAGGCTACCTAGGCAGCGACATCTATTATGGCATTTAACACTTATTTCCGACGTACGCTGATTTTTATGAAGGTTGTCATTGTCATTTGAAGGAATAAAAATTACAAACACACACTACATACATTTTCCTATTTATCATTACATTCTACTGAGCACTTGTTTCTCCACAGTACGGTGACTATGACGAGAGCGCGTACAAGCCTGGCATGTTGGCGAGCGAGGATCTACTCCCGCAGCGGGTCATCGACCAGTACCAGATGACGCCGGCCATGTGGGAAGACCGCATCAAGATATGGTGAGTTTGAGTTGCCATGTAATATTTTTTTTTTTTTTTTTTTTTAATTTATTGATCAATATTTACAAAGGTGAATTTACAAAAAATTAAGTTACTCGCTTAGCTTTATTATTATATATAAAAGGGGACGACTGCCTGGTTTCAGTCGGGTGATCGGTCCTCCATTTGGAACCATTTCACCCATTTCCCCGGTCTCCCCTGGGATTACGGGTTATCCGCTCCCAGCGCCGTTGCCCCGTTGAACCTTCCGCTACGCTTGCAGAAGCCTATTATCTTCACTATCGTTAGGTTTTGTAGGTCATCTTCATCTAGCGTGTCCCTTCCGGTTCTTTCCCATCTCGCCATTGCGTATGATAGGCATTTCGCTAGTAGATGTATTCTCGTTTCTTCTTCGCCACATTCTGGGCATCTTGGGTCATCTCTTATCTTCAGAATAGTTAGGTGTCTGTTCAGTGTACATGTCCTGTAAACAGAATGCTGTACACTGTCTTAAAGCCGTGATGGCCTAGTGGCTCGACCTACCGCGTCTCATGCAGACGGTCGGGGGTTCGATTCCGGCTCGCACCTCTAAGTTTACTTATGTGCGAAATTCAATTTGAATTTACCACTGAGCTTTTCGGTGAAGGAAAACATCGTGAGGAAATCTGCACGCGTCTGCGAAGTAATTCAAAGATGTGTGTGAAGTCCCCAATCCGCACAGGGCCCGCGTGGGGGCTATAGCCCAAACCCTCTCGTGATGAGAGGAGGCCTGTGCCCAGCAGTGGGACGCAAATAAGCTGACACTGTCTTAAACTCCCGCGATATACATTCGTATTAAAAACACTCAAGCGATTTGGATGAACTTCGGTATAGAGATAGTTAAAGTACCGGAAAGGGATATCCCGGAAAAACGCATAGTCCCGCGGGAACGCGATAACCGAATTCCACGCGGGCAAAGTCCCGCGCAGAAGCTAGTATTTAATAATAAAAAATGGTATAATGTTAAACTCGTTCACATGGGAATTTCGTACAAAACAGTTGCCACTCTTTTTCCTCTTATGATTTCCGGAATAAAACTCCTATCTTCTTCCCAAGGTTCCAAACTATTACCATGCCAAATTTTATCTAAATCAATACAGTAGTTTAAGCATAAAAAGATGTCAAACAGCCATACAGTGTAACCTTTGGAATTTATTAAGCATGTATCGAACTTGACGATATAAATTACTGACACTTGAAAGATCAAAAGACCATGTTTTGGCTTATCAATAAGGACTGATGAATTAAAATTAAAAGTATAATGTTTCAATAAAATTTATTCTTCATTCTTGAATATTCATTTGAATTAAAGAAAGCGAGCGGTCATCCATCAAAGTGCGTAACGTCGATTATTTATACTAATTTATTCCTTTGCAAGCGCGAATGGAATGTTTAGGTGCGCATGACGCTATCAAATAAAGAATTCGCCGCTATAGGCGCTTGAGTGGCATGAGGTGCAGTGTTGCTAATTTAGCACATTATATGCCATACTAGCTTTTCCCCGCAACTTCGTATGCGCAGAAATATTAAAAAGTAAAATCCCGATTTTTCCCGTTCCCGTGGGAATTTTGCAAAATCCTTTCTTAGCGGATGCCTACGTCATAACATCTACCTGCATGCCAAATTTCTGCTCGATCCGTCCAGTGGTTTGGGCTGTGCGTTGATAGATCACTATGTCAGTCAGTCAGTCGCCTTTGAGTTTTATATATTTTCACCTTTGAGTTTTATATATTTAGATTACACGCCACATTGGCAACACCGAGGTCTTCACAGTGACGCTGATACTGTTGTATGAAATGACAGATATGAGATGAGAGGAGGTATGGAGTGTGGAATGTGTCTTGGTAACGAGCGCAATCTTATATGGCGAAACAGTTGAAAACGTGTCCAGCGGATTTGATAAGCAACAAAACAAAACACACTCTCCTCACAACCGTTTTCGCTAAGTTTTCGCCTCAGCAGCGCCATCTGAAGGCGCTACTGCAGACTATCCGCCTAGGTGGCTTGACTGGAGTGGCGACCGCAGCGCCCCCAACCTACCGGATTTGGTGTCCACTTTTAGAACTATAAAGATTGCACTCCTTTACTTCAACCCTCCATAAGAGGCCTGTGCCCAGCAGTGGGATGTAAATAGACTGCTGTGATGATGATGATGATGATGACGATGATGATGACGATGAAGATGATGATGATGATGTTTCTAGGTACGCGGACCACAAAGGTATGTCCCGAGATGAAGCGGAGATGGAATACTTGAAAATAGCACAGGACTTAGACATGTATGGTGTCAACTATTTTTCTATAAATGTAAGTTTTATCAAATATTTCAATTAAACTACAGGACGCAATACCAAATTTCGTCTAAATCGGTCCAGCGGTTGGAGCGTGAAGAGATAAAGACAGATAGACAGAGTTACTTTCGCTTTTATAAGATTAGCATGGATGATTGTGTATTTAAATTCTCACTTTATTACAGAATAAAAAAGAAACAGACTTATACCTGGGCGTTACCGCACTAGGCCTGAACATTTACGAGAAAGACAACAAACTGATGCCAAAAACGACCTTCCCCTGGTCCGAGATCAAACACATATCGTTCGATGACAAGAAATTCGTCATCAAATTCGTCGATAAGACTGTCAATAATTTTATATTTTTCTCACCGAAGGGAATGAATAAGTTGGTGAGTTATTTATATTATTATTTATTAAAAAAGAAAAAAATACACATTTATTACAATAATTATTTACTCGTCAAACTGTTACGCTTGATGGCGAGACGCGCTCGATTTTATCATTAAACGATTTTAATATAAAAACTTTCCGTTTCTTTAAGAGGGTTTATTCAGAAAGTTGGCAACGTCGCATATAGCTGTCATTTGACATATTTATTTAGCTGTCTTTATTAATTTCTATACATTGCTAAATGAAAAAAGAAATAATCGCTGTGTTATTGAATGGCGCGTGTTGTTTTATTTATCGGGTAGGTAAGCATTAAAATGATAAAATGACATTAAAATGCATGGAATATGCGATGGAAAGTACTTCTATCATACTAAAAAAATCCTGTCGCGATGATAATTGCGGCAATTATTCATGTTTTCATTCAGAAATTAATGCAAGCTCCGTAATATTTGACAGCTATTTGCGACTTTGCCAACTTTCGGAATAAACCCTCTTAACAAGTGTCCTGTTGCATTTTGCGTGTACATAAATACATAACAATAGTAAAATTGTTAATCACCATTGTGAGACCTATCTGTGGCTTATTAAGTCCGGCCAAATATATTATTATTATTATTATATTATATTATATTATATTGACAAGGCAGTTGATCAACTGATAAATGCCTGTATCCCAGTTGTTCTCAATTTAAGTATCTCTTGACCTGTTTACGAATTTGTCAAGTCTGTTCTTGAACTGTTTAAATGCTCTGTGCTGAAATTACGTCTTCTGGCAGCTTGTTCCATGAATGAATCACTCTGTTGATTAAGAAGTGTTTCCGAGGATTGCTATGACAAAGCTCTGTAAGCAATTTGAGCTGAAGTCCCCGCAGAAGCGTGTTGTTGTTGCGCTTGATCAATTCATGGAAGTAGAATATATAGGGTAGACTCTGGCTTTTTCATTCTAGGAGATGGCAACCCTTCCTTCAATATTTGGACGCTCGAACGTTAGAGAGAGCGCTTATAGTTAGAGGATGTAATGTTACCCTTTTAAGATTTTACCCACGATGACCTCCTTTTCATTTCTAAAATGTAATAGAATGAAGTGCTAACTTAATTTATTGTTCAGACTCTAGATCTCTGCATCGGAAACCATGACCTGTATATGCGGCGAAGGAAGCCGGACACGATGGAGGTTCAGCAGATGAAAGCGCAGGCCAAAGAAGAGAAACAGGTAACTTACTTATACCTAAGAGTCCCCAGTACGCACGGCGTTTCTCAACTTTTCATACAACCGTAATTTCGCTTTTATTCCCCAATTACTAAACAGATTGACTCGAAACTTGGTACACATAATAAAATCATTATTGTGAGTGTCCGAAATTAGTTAAAGACGTGGTAAAACAGAACACAATTAAATTACAGCCAAAAAAATCAATTTATTTGTATGGAGGAAACTAAAATGGTCCTAGTTTCTTTGTTATTCAATTTATTACAATCAAAGTGTATTACGGACACTAATATCTTTTATTAAACACACTATCACCGGGACTTAATCGCGTAAAAACTATTTATATTTTACCTCGACGAGTTGAGTCTACTCGTGACCACGGCCGTTGCATCGCGGCCGAAACGTCGAGGTAAAATATAATAGTACATTACAGACCTAGGGTGGTGAATTCGTAAATGTCCCAGATCGCAGGCTTCTGTGGCCCGAACCGAAGGTGAGGGCCATAAATATGCGATCTGGGGCTTTACGAATTACCGCCCGTGGTTTGTCAAAAGTTTTACGTCTTGCCTTGGCCTAGAAGTGAGATTTTCTCTCCGCGTAGCGGGCAGAAAATCCCACTTTATGGCCAAGGGTGATGTAAAAACTATTTATATTTTACTTCGACGAGTTGAGTCTTCTCGTGACCACGGCCGTTGCATCGCGGCCGAAACGTCGAGGTAAAATATAAATAGTTTTTACATCACCCTTGGCCGTAAAGTGGGGTTTTCTGCCCGCTACGCGGAGAGAAAATCTCACTTCATGGCCAAGGCAAGACGTAAAACTTTTGACAAACAACGGGCGGTACAGAAAGCTGCGATCTGGGACATTTACGAATTCACCACCCTAGGTCTGTAATGTACTATTACGCGATTAAGTCCCGGTGATAGTGTGTTTAATATGAGTGTGTATCGCGAAAGTTTGAGACAATGTACTAATATCTTTGCTCCACTATTACCTGTAAAATTTGGTGCCAATCTGATAAGTAGTTTGCGAAATAAAACGTAACTACGTTTGTATGGAGAAAGGAGCGTACTGGGGACTTTTAAAGATAAGGTACAGACTATACGGGTCAAGCAAAGCATTGTGACGATATTTTACCCACAGAATCAGCTATCGATTCTACGCATGTTTTCAGGTTTTTTTTTTGAGTTAGTAAAAAAAAATGTAAGGACCAGTATGGGATCGATGGCGTGAGCGATACCTGAATCCCATACTATTCTTTTTACCAATAACAAAATTAAAAATCTCTAAAACATTCTTAGAATCGATAGCTGATTCTTTGGGTAAAATATCGTCACAGCGTTATGCTTGACCCCGTATAGACTTCTAAATATGCCAATCGAAGGGTTATAATTATAAGCCCCTATGACGGCCACCGCATTCCTGCTCACCAGTTGGCGCCACTATCGGTGGGCTGTCAATGTCAAAGATTGTCATTACATACAATAGTGTCAATGTCACTGAGACGTTCGAAGTTTCAGAGCATTCAGTGCTGCCAGTTTAGCATGTAAATATGGCACATAATATGCTAAGTTGGCAACACTGCACCTCACGCAATTCAAGCGCCTCGAATTCACTACTCTCAATCCGAATAATACACTCAACCGCAATGAAATCGGATCACTTTGCATAGGATTTTCCATGCAAAGTGACATGATTTCATTGCAGTTGATTGTATTATAAACTTGCGATGATGATGATGATGATGATGATGATGACGATGATGATGATGATGTCGACGATGATGACGATGATGATGATGATTATGTTTCAGCGTCGTCAAATCGAGCGCAACAAGTTGGCTAGAGAAAAACAATTGCGCGAAGCAGCTGAGAGGGAAAGAGCGGCCATGGAGCAAAGGTTACTACAGTACCAAGAGGAAATAAGACTGGCCAATGAAGCTTTGGTAAGTTTATATTAATTAATAAACAAACAAGGTACAAAATGCGACAGCTAAGGCCTATGGAACGGCCCAGCATCGTCAAATTCCTCATGTAAGATCATACTTTTCTAAGAAAAGTTAACTGTTAAAAATATGAAAAAACATACATATTTGATTATGTCATCCTTACTTTTCCAGCTTTCGTTACACGTTTCACGAAACTTCGCTCGATACAATTTATTTCCAAGTAACCTCTAACTGGCCCAAATTTAATTAATTGTATTATATCAAACAGTGTAAAACTAAATATGTCAGAAAAATTATCTATAGTATATGCATACATTGACAGCTTTATAAATGCCATGTTTTTAGGCGGTATTTTTATAGAAATTAAAAAGTGTTAAATACTAACTAAATCGGGCGTTCTGTGCGTAGCGCTTTCTCTTTCACTCGTTGCACGCGTGACAGTGACGGCTGAGCTGGGTATAGGAACGGCCTTAAGCCATCAATTAAGGGGTTAAGACAGCCGGTGAAATTATTGGCATAGAGGCATACCATCTTAGGCCTCAGGACAGGCAACGCATTCGCGATCTTATGGTTTCTTTATAAGAAATCATAGGACTTCGGTGTCCATGGGCCGCGATGACCGTTTACCATCAGATGGCCTGTGTGCTCGTTTGCCTGTCATCTATCTTCTATCTATACCATAATAAAAGAGCAGAACCCGGCGTGTCTGTACATAGAAAGAAAACTTCAAAAAAAGGAACGGGGGGTCTAAAGTATGGTAGACCACAAAACAGCGACTTTTAGAAATCTTTTCTGTCTGTCTGTTTGTTAGAGTTAATCTCCGAAACTACTGAACCGACTTGAATGCAGTTTTCAAGGGTAGGTAGAGCATCATTTGGAGCAACGTATAAGCTATGTTTGATTAAAAAACTTATCGGCAATTTTATATTCCACGCAGACGAAGTCGCGGGCAGAAGCTAGTACTACATAAAAAAATATAACGCATATTTTACACTAAAATTTAATTAATGTGAAATTTTTTGAGCAGCGGAAGCAACATCCTAACACAAGGATTATTTTTCATGTTTAAATGGTGGTCCAGATCACCAAATTTGGCTGAATATTTTTATGAGATGACTATATTTTGGATAATTTAAAAAATACACTAAACAAATGATTTTTTAGTAGCAATCTGACAGTAAAAATATTACATGTATTATAATTTTGTCTCAGTAAAATTCTAATGTGTTTAGTTTAGTGTAATGCACGATTGCTAGTAAAATTCTGTAAAAAAAAAAAAACAAAGACTATCTTCAAAATTATTTTCATAAAGGTTTCGAAAAATTTCAGCGTCGCTCCGAAGAAACAGCGGAGCTTCTGGCCGAAAAAGGCCGCATAGCCGAGGAGGAGGCGTCCCTACTGGCGCAGAAAGCCGCCGACGCCGAGCGAGACAACGCGAGACTCCGGCTGTCCGCCATCCGGACCGAGGAGGAGAAGGTAACGCCAGTAGGAGACGGATACTGGCAGGAGGCGTGTCTACTGGCGCAGGGAGACGAGCGAGGCTGCGGCGTCCGCCATCCGGACCGAGGAGGAGAAGGTAACGCCAGTAGGAGACGGATACTGGCAGGAGGCGTGTCTACTGGCGCAGGGAGACGAGCGAGGCTGCGGCGTCCGCCATCCGGACCGAGGAGGAGAAGGTAACGCCAGTAGGAGACGGATACTGGCAGGAGGCGTGTCTACTGGCGCAGGGAGACGAGCGAGGCTGCGGCGTCCGCCATCCGGACCGAGGAGGAGAAGGTAACGCCAGTAGGAGACGGATACTGGCAGGAGGCGTGTCTACTGGCGCAGGGAGACGAGCGAGGCTGCGGCGTCCGCCATCCGGACCGAGGAGGAGAAGGTAACGCCAGTAGGAGACGGATACTGGCAGGAGGCGTGTCTACTGGCGCAGGGAGACGAGTGAGGCTGCGGCTCTCCGCCATCCGGACCGAGGAGGAGAAGGTAACGCCAGTAGGAGACGGATACTGGCAGGAGGCGTGTCTACTGGCGCAGGGAGACGAGTGAGGCTGCGGCTCTCCGCCATCCGGACCGAGGAGGAGAAGGTAACGCCATTTGAAGACGGATACTGGCAGGAGGCGTGTCTACTGGCGCAGGGAGACGAGTGAGGCTGCGGCTCTCCGCCATCCGGACCGAGGAGGAGAAGGTAACGCCATTTGAAGACGGATACTGGCAGGAGGCGTGTCTACTGGCGCAGGGAGACGAGTGAGGCTGCGGCTCTCCGCCATCCGGACCGAGGAGGAGAAGGTAACGCCAGTAGGAGACGGATACTGGCAGGAGGCGTGTCTACTGGCGCAGGGAGACGAGCGAGGCTGCGGCGTCCGCCATCCGGACCGAGGAGGAGAAGGTAACGCCAGTAGGAGACGGATACTGGCAGGAGGCGTGTCTACTGGCGCAGGGAGACGAGCGAGGCTGCGGCGTCCGCCATCCGGACCGAGGAGGAGAAGGTAACGCCAGTAGGAGACGGATACTGGCAGGAGGCGTGTCTACTGGCGCAGGGAGACGAGCGAGGCTGCGGCGTCCGCCATCCGGACCGAGGAGGAGAAGGTAACGCCAGTAGGAGACGGATACTGGCAGGAGGCGTGTCTACTGGCGCAGGGAGACGAGCGAGGCTGCGGCGTCCGCCATCCGGACCGAGGAGGAGAAGGTAACGCCAGTAGGAGACGGATACTGGCAGGAGGCGTGTCTACTGGCGCAGGGAGACGAGTGAGGCTGCGGCTCTCCGCCATCCGGACCGAGGAGGAGAAGGTAACGCCAGTAGGAGACGGATACTGGCAGGAGGCGTGTCTACTGGCGCAGGGAGACGAGTGAGGCTGCGGCTCTCCGCCATCCGGACCGAGGAGGAGAAGGTAACGCCATTTGAAGACGGATACTGGCAGGAGGCGTGTCTACTGGCGCAGGGAGACGAGTGAGGCTGCGGCTCTCCGCCATCCGGACCGAGGAGGAGAAGGTAACGCCATTTGAAGACGGATACTGGCAGGAGGCGTGTCTACTGGCGCAGGGAGACGAGTGAGGCTGCGGCTCTCCGCCATCCGGACCGAGGAGGAGAAGGTAACGCCAGTAGGAGACGGATACTGGCAGGAGGCGTGTCTACTGGCGCAGGGAGACGAGTGAGGCTGCGGCGTCCGCCATCCGGACCGAGGAGGAGAAGGTAACGCCAGTAGGAGACGGATACTGGCAGGAGGCGTGTCTACTGGCGCAGGGAGACGAGTGAGGCTGCGGCTCTCCGCCATCCGGACCGAGGAGGAGAAGGTAACGCCAGTAGGAGACGGATACTGGCAGGAGGCGTGTCTACTGGCGCTGGGAGACGAGTGAGGCTGCGGCGTCCGCCATCCGGACCGAGGAGGAGAAGGTAACGCCAGTAGGAGACGGATACTGGCAGGAGGCGTGTCTACTGGCGCTGGGAGACGAGTGAGGCTGCGGCGTCCGCCATCCGGACCGAGGAGGAGAAGGTAACGCCAGTAGGAGACGGATACTGGCAGGAGGCGTGTCTACTGGCGCAGGGAGACGAGCGAGGCTGCGGCGTCCGCCATCCGGACCGAGGAGGAGAAGGTAACGCCAGTAGGAGACGGATACTGGCAGGAGGCGTGTCTACTGGCGCAGGGAGACGAGCGAGGCTGCGGCGTCCGCCATCCGGACCGAGGAGGAGAAGGTAACGCCAGTAGGAGACGGATACTGGCAGGAGGCGTGTCTACTGGCGCAGGGAGACGAGCGAGGCTGCGGCGTCCGCCATCCGGACCGAGGAGGAGAAGGTAACGCCAGTAGGAGACGGATACTGGCAGGAGGCGTGTCTACTGGCGCAGGGAGACGAGCGAGGCTGCGGCGTCCGCCATCCGGACCGAGGAGGAGAAGGTAACGCCAGTAGGAGACGGATACTGGCAGGAGGCGTGTCTACTGGCGCAGGGAGACGAGCGAGGCTGCGGCGTCCGCCATCCGGACCGAGGAGGAGAAGGTAACGCCAGTAGGAGACGGATACTGGCAGGAGGCGTGTCTACTGGCGCAGGGAGACGAGCGAGGCTGCGGCGTCCGCCATCCGGACCGAGGAGGAGAAGGTAACGCCAGTAGGAGACGGATACTGGCAGGAGGCGTGTCTACTGGCGCAGGGAGACGAGCGAGGCTGCGGCGTCCGCCATCCGGACCGAGGAGGAGAAGGTAACGCCAGTAGGAGACGGATACTGGCAGGAAGAGTCCCTATTGGCGCAGGGAGACTAGTGAGACTACAATGCCATAAATTATAGCGCGAAGGGATAATCTCAAAAGTTCATTCCATAGATCAATCTCCATGCACCAAAACGTTCTAAAGATCAATTTCAATTAGTCAAAGAAAGCCATCGATGTCAATACCAGGGACACTGATAATTTGCTACTACTACTCTATACATATATATCCACACTAAAAACGTTATAAACGCCCACACATTCACACAGACGATATTCCACACTTTTACCTAACACCAATCGGCTTCAAAGTATTCGATACCTCTTTGAAAACATACCATCTCATGTTCCAGGTCCACCTGGAGAGGAAAACCCGCGAAGCCGAGTTCCTAACAGCCCGACTGGTTGAAGAATCAGAGAAAAGGCTGGCTGAGGCGGACAGACTGAAGGTGGAGCTGGTCTCGGCTAGGGTCGCGGAGAAGCAGGCCAAGGAGAAGTTGCTGAGCTTCCTCAGCAGGACCGGTGCCGGCTCGCTGCCGCCGCCTTCCGTGAGTCCACCTGGCGCACTTACCCCACATTGGCGCACTTACCCGTCCTGGTACTCTTGCCCCACACTGATGCGCTTACCCTATCCCGGTGCAATTAACCCACCCTGGCTAGCTTGCCCTTTACAGATGCACTTACCCCATCCTGGTACACTTACCCCACACTGACGCATTACCCTGCTGTTACACTTGCTCCATACTGACGTGCTTACCCTATCATGGCATGGCGCAGCTAACCCACCCTGCCTTATTTGCCCCACACTGATGTACTTACCTCGTTCTGGTGTAACAAACCAACCCTGGCGCACTTACTCCATTATGGCCCACTTGAACCACACTAGTACACTGTCCCCTTCTTGCTGCATTTACCCTTACCTCCTGGTGCACTTTCCCCACTCAGGTGTAATTGTACCACATTGTCACACTTGCCCCACTCTGACGCACGTGCTCCGACTGACCTCAATATAACTCGCTCATTATAATGAATGACAATATTATATCAAATATATTTTCATTTCAGTCCACAAGCACGGTCCCGTCCAGCCTGTTCCCGTCGACTTGCTCCCTGCCCGCGGAGCTCAACGGCGAGGTGCCTCAGAACGGAGCCGCCTCGGAGCCGGAGCTCAACTCCTACCAGCTCGTGCCCGAGGAGCCCGACCCGCACATACACCGGCTCTCGCTCGAGATTGAGAAGGAACGGTGAGTCCAGCTCAATGTCCTCTCTGATCGGCACTAATCAGCTCAGAATGGAGCCGCCTTGTAGCCCGAGCTCAACTCCTATTAGCTCGTGCCCGAGGAGCCCGACCCGCACATACACTGGCTCTCGCTCGAGATTGAGAAGGACCGGTGATTTTAGCTCTATGTCGTCTCTCATTGGAGCTGATCAGCTCAAAACGGAGCCGCCTTGGAGCCCATGCTCAACTTCTTGATTGACAAGGAACGGTGTGTCTAGCTCACTAGTATATTGTCTCTTTTCAAACCGAGACGATTAACTTGATATTTTCATTTCATTTCAGCGTCGAATACCTAGCCAAATCGAAGCATCTACAGCAACAATTAGAGTCCCTACGCAGCGAGTTCTCTGTGCTGCGAGTAGAGCGAAGCACGGCGACTCTAGACAGACTCCACGAAGCTCAAGCGAAAGCCGGAGACGACAAATACTCAACGTTGAGACGACTAAGGCAAGGCGCCGCTAGTGCCAGGTTGCAGTTCTATGAAGAACTCTAGGTATGGTTTTTTTATTAATAATAGATATGCCTTCAATTAGAGATGTTTATTGAAAAGTTGTAAGCGTGTAACCACATGTGGTTGTCAACTCTGTGATGCTATGAACGCATTGTGATGCAAATGTTGCAAATTTGAGATATTCCAAAAGATCCACCACAAATTGTGCCACTCATTGACAAGGGTGAGGTATGGCTGTCAGTGTCAGTTTGTCATTTACCCAGAAACAGTGTCAATGTCACATTTTGAGTTTAGAAGACCTCAATGTTGCCAATTTAGGATAACCCTCATTGATGAGCTACACAGGTTAATAATAACTAAAAAGTGTATATTACGGGAGCAATGGATGCATTGACATGATGACCTATATGTATATTTTTTAATGTAAAGACACAATTTACCTCCAAGGGGAGCTAAATATGAACTTACGACGCAACTTAGAAGTCGCGCGGCGCAGCACTTTGTCTATTACTGCATAATCCACTCGTCTTCTAAGTTGTGGAATCCCGTAACGGAGTGCTCTTCAAATAAATATTCACAATTTTAGTCATATTTAAAAATTTCTCAAGAATGTATATAGGATAGAATCAATTTATAAAATTAGTTTTAAAGTATATTTATTTATAAAGCGCTGGAATACGACCGAAAACCTATATAGGGTGAAGCTAAACGTTGTGACGATATTTTACTCATAGAATCACCTATCGATTCTAAGCATGATTTTTAGGTTTTTTTTTGTATCGTCCACTATAGGATTTATGGCGTGATCGATACCTGAATCCCATACAAACCTATATTTTTTTACCTAATCGAAAAAGTTGAAAACCTAAAAAACATGCTTAGAATCGATAACTGACTCTGTGGGTAAAACATCGCTACAACGTTTTGCTCTACCCAGTATAATTGTCTCATATTGTGAACTTTGTGAGTCAGATCATTATCTGAACACCTGTCTCCCGCGGTATTTTATCCCGCGTAGGTCCCGTTTTTTCCAGTTCCCCCAGGAATTTTGGGAAATCCTCTCTCAGTGCTCCCATACACTCCCTAAGGAACCTAAATGCCAAATTTCAGCTTTCTACGACCAGTAGTTTCTGTCATTAAGTCAGTCAGTAAGTAACGGAAGAGTTTTAAATATACAAGAATCCAGCGAATTTTAAAGTAATTAACCAGCTAGTGAAGTAAGATACAATGTTCATTTATGTATTAATAAATTCGAATGACGCAAAATGTGAGCCTAGTGTTGTAAGCGTTATCAACAGATTGCCTTAGGAAATGCCTTATCTTTTTTATATTTTAGAACGGTGTGTATTTTTATAATTATGTATATTTATACTGAAATTGCCAAATAATCACACACGCGTTATGATATGACAATAAAATAAATCGTTCTTAATAAATAATAATAATAATTATTATTATTATAGCCTATAAAGTGTCCCACTGCTGGGCAAAGGTCTCTTATTTATTTATTCATAAATAATAAAAAATATAAAATCATTGTTGATCTCTTATCGTCAAAATTGTTAAAATAACACTTGTTAGGCCGGCCACATACAGTCGGAATTCCGCTTCGGGATTCCGTACCGGAATTCCGAACGCATATCCGCCATACATAATGTCACGGCCATACGGAAAACTACTGCGTGTATGTGGAAGCTCGATACATTTTTTATGGAGAGTATACGTTCGGAATATCTGAATAGGAATTCCGAATCTGAATCTCGTTGACATTATATACAATTATTTCGACACAATACATCCTTTGCAAAGTTATTTTATTAATAGAGTTTGATTGGATTTTTATATGTTCAGTTGTTTAGTGCACAAATTATTTTGACCGCTACGAAGATAGTAATAATTTAATAATTTTCATACGCTTTTTATATTAATCTATTTTACATATTAAGTAAGGATCAGATCTGTGTAGTTATCTTTTTTTCCATTTTTATACCTAGTATAAGGATTATTAAATTTGACATAGAGGAATGGGAAGCAACCTGCTATTTTATTGTAAACCAGTAGTTTCAGCTGTGCGTTGTCATCAGTCAGTAATGCAAAAGTTATATATATATTTTTTGAATTGAGAAAAATATGTTATTAAATGTGACTCCAAAGAAAAATTACATCTTAATAAATAATAGTATCGTTTCTCATTCCTCTTTGTTCCATACCTAGTTCAAAATATTACCAGACCATTCTGTTATGTACCTTATGTATTTATGTTTAGGTTGAGTTCGTGTAGTTTAGACATGGTCTAGGCTTGAAAATACTAGTTGTTTTTCGTTCAATAAAAATAAAATGATATTTGACACTACTAATATATTTCTAATGAAATCTACTCTTAATGTTGTAGCTCCGAGACTTTAATATTGATTGATCAGGGATATAAAAACATGTTCTGACGTTCAATTCTAAATGTTTCAAACTGTCAAGTCAAAATTAAGTCCATTTTGGCATCATGTCCTCCTTTTATTAGATCATTATAGAAAAAATGAATATCTTATGATTAAAAAAAACTGTTTAAGAGGCTGTTATACAGCACTCGTAAGGCCCGCCACATACAGTCGTAATTCCGTAACGGAATCCTGCAACGAAATTCCGATTCGGAAATTCCGAACACATAGCGTCCATACAAAATGTATAGACCTGCCACATACACGCAGCAGTTTTCCGTTCGGAATCCCGAACGGAATGTGTGTGGTAGGTCTATACATTTTGTATGGCGGCCATGCGTTCGGAATCCTGATACGGAATTCCGTTGCAGGATTCCGTTACGGAATTACGACTGTATGTGGCGGGCCTAAGGCGGCTGTAGGCGGTATCTCAATTGGAATTTGTTTTTGAAAATGGTTGTTTTTGTGAATTATATTACAATTTATTTTATAAAACATTCCGTATTGAAATACGGCCTAATATTGCCTTATCCTATTGGAGCAGAATACCGCGTCTTGAGCTTACGGACACGATATTGCCGATGCGCGTACATATTGCTGTCTTGTTCATGCGTATGGATACAAGACGAGACAGCGATACTAAACTCTCCGCGTGCTAATAGACTCTATGAGGTATATTTATGATATATGTACGATATCACCGATTTAACAGACTAATATGTAAGTACAAAATTGTATGTGATCTAGAAAGCAGAGTAATTTCGGAGAGTGATAGAATATTTTAGTCACATTGGATGGTTTAATGCTACAGAAATCGTATTTTTTTTTTCAAATTAAATATCGTATGGACATTAATAGTAAATTAAAGAAATTTCTAACCAATAATTTTACGTTTCGGCATATTTAGTTTATATTTATAGTATTTTTCTCCACGGGAAAATTGCATATCCCACCCATCTAATGACGAAAATTGTATTACTTGTATACTCGGTGATTTGTGATCAATTAGGTATTAATTTTATAATTAATAATTATATTTACAGTGTATACGTGCCTTATGTAATATTTGGAAGCCATATTTTGTAAATATACTTTAGACAATTTTACTTCAGTCTTTTATTGGTTAATCCTTATTTTTAACCGACTTAAAAAAAAAGAAGTTTGTCAATTTGGCTGTAATAATGTGAAATAAGGGTGATATGATTTTGCCATCAATTTCGTAAATCTAGTTTTACATTTATTTTTGTTATGTTAACATAGGTAAAACTGATCCTAAAAAGTCTTTCATCTATGACATAGACAACATATTAACGAGCTTTTCGGTGAAGGAAAACATTGTAAAGAAATTTGCACGATCCGTACTGGGCTTGCCTGGGGACTATGAGTGTACCTATATTTATATGGCACTAAGATAAAAAAATCATTTCATTTCATCAGCCTTTATATCCTGAGTATATTTTTGTTCCGTTCTGTTTTTTTAGTTTCTTATAAAATATCTCTTAGCACAGTGTGCCTTAGGCATAGGCCTACAAGACAAAAATATTAGATAATTAAAACAAAAGCTTTAAACAAAACATATTGTTTATTCAAAATATTTACCTCTGGTCTACAGATACCGCCCAAGTTATATGCATAGAGATCAAGCTAAATACATTCAAACAGATAAGCATTCTGAAATAAATTATTTACACTTAATTATATTTAATAATGAACACCTATCGCTTGGAATAATAGGACTATAACAATTTGAAGGTCTCAAGTTAGCAATAGACAGAAAATTTATGAAGCTTCAAATTTTTAATACATTTCAAAATTATCTAGAAATAATATTTACATCATCGATAAAATATCATCACGTTTCATCCCTATTCGTTTGTCCACTTTATCCCGGGACACACTGTACAGCAAAACCGGTCGGAAGGAGTAACCACGCGAACCTATTTTCCACCATAATATTTTAGTGTGCAGTTTAGGTTCCGTTTGTATGGAGAGTCGCGGTAGTTTAAAAGCCACTGATATGACATGTCAGTCAAGTAGCCAGTTAGCTTCGTTTGAAATCACATTGGTCATAACATAGTTTGGTGATTTCAGAGCCCATGTAACTGATTTCCATACAAAATGGGCTCCCTGAGTAGACTCCCGGTACTGAGACTTGTATGGTCTTTATCGGTCATGCGTGAATATCCATTGGACTTAATCAGACCAATCCATTCCGTTTCACTTTCGTACAATTATTTATGACCGCATTGAATTAGATTTCCGAGAAAACTCATATGTGTACACTTTTGGACCTTATTACAACGTGGTAAGGTGCAAAAGTGTGTATATTGGCGAACTCGACTGTACCATGTAAGTTTGCCGGTCTAATATGCAGGCGGATTCCAACCTTATACATAAGTGTAAAGGACTATTTTATCTTGATCGCCGTGACCTTAAAAATGATTTATAAAACTTGTATGTTATGTGCTGGTGAAACGGTTCAATTTTGCTCTTGATTTTACGTCTTTTCGTTCTGCGTTTCGATGTCATAACATAAAGTAACGAAATTAAATCCATGTTAATATTATAAAGGCGAAAGTAACTCTGTCTGTCTGTTACCTCTTCACGCTTCAACCGCTGGACCGATTTGAATGAAATTTGGTATGGAGATGGTTGGAGTCCCGGGAAAGGACATAGGCTACTTTTTATCCCGGATGCACACCTAGTTCCCACAGGAACGCGATAACCGAATTCCACGCGGGCGAAGTCGCTGGCAGAAGCTAGTTAAAAATAAAACTCAAATTCATTCTTTTGTAATGTTCCATTTCAGCATACTAACTAAAGACCTTCTGAGATAGCTAACATTATCATGTATAGATACATCCTATTCCAACATAGAATGTAATCAATATTGCTCATTTCATGATAAGTGCTACCCTGCATTCAGTAATTATTTACAAGGCAAAATATACAATAATATGTTCTTTCATTTGATATTTTGCCATTGAGTCTGAATTTTCAATCACACATCTATCTAACAGGGTATTGATCAGTCAAGTGCATAAGGCATTTTTTAAGGCTTGTTATATAGCCGTTTGTACCCAACACCGGTGCCACAAAACTCATTCATGATTATCCTGCACAGGAACAAATGGAACACTACGATAAGAGCTATTATAGATATCCAGAATAGCGGATTCAAAGCTCCCAAGGTGTGACCGTGTTTATGCAATGCTATCACATGGTTTTCATGCGCTGGCGCCTCCACCACTTCATCAAGATGAATAGCGTGCCTCAAGTCCTCCATATGTTGTTTGTCTGCTGTAATATACAATATGGCAGTGAGGGGTTCTGTCAGTTTCACTGGGAAATACTTCCTATACGGTCCCAACTGCACTGGTGCGTCCAAGCAACCAGCATCACAGGCATAGTAGTACTTATCTGACCTATCCAGTGCTACAAATAACGCTGCTTTATTGTCCTCTTGTACAATGACGCTAATGTTTACATGTGTCATGTTCCCATAGTTGACTCTCCGGAATAAGAAGTCTCTATGTAACTTTGACGGATGAATGTTGTACTCCAGATGTTGATTGCTGAATCTTAAACTCCCAAAGCTTAGTATCATTGCTTGATTAACTCCACTCGCTCCAGCTTTAAGCAGCTTATGACATCCATGCTTTTCTAGTGTTAAGAGCCAGACACTTGCAACGGCATTTAAGTTTGCTAGATTGTCCAACGGCTTCCATAGATTTATAGCGTCAAGAGTGGTATGCCCTTCGTAACAACCTTCCGAATAAGTTAATGTTCGTAATATTTCAGATTTTACGCTTGGCTTAATGTGCTCTTCGTGTTCAAGGCTTTGTGCTTGAGATAGGATAGCGTAAATTGTGGCATTAATGCGATCCCCATTTGTAATGCCTTCTGCTTTTGAGTCAGAGATGTAAAAACCTGTGTACCATAAACCTTGCCATACCCTCGCATGGTTATCTCTTAAGACTTTTACTGCAGCTCTATCACCTGTTAAAGCAATCACCTTTTCCATTTCAGCGATAGCCTTTTTTTCTACAATATCTTTCTGTTTTGCATAGTCAGATTTCTTTATCGGTTTGCTGTATTGAACCGTAGTTAAAATCACCAAGTCAAGCCCATCTTTCGCATCAACTTGTATCGTCCCACTAAGTTTCCGACATACTACGGTCACAGCAATCACATTCTCAGTTTCTGGTATTTCAACAAGTCCTGTAACAACTTCATACTCCTTGGCATCCACACCCTGGTGCAGTTTTATAGTTTGTTTGACAGCTGTGGGCCAGTCTGACACTCTCGGAGTTGAGATTCGTAATTTCTTTGCAGCATTAGACGGGTTATTGACCCAAATTTCTTGAACAAACAGTGATGGAATGGTCCTGTGTGCGTAATACTGATAAGATATCTGCAATCCATTGGTATTGCATTGAAACCTATGAACAATACCTTTTATATACTCTGCAACGGTGAATTCCTTCATATCAAAATCTTCTATAATATATAAGGGATGATACTGTACAGGTAGAGATAGAGTTCTTCCATATTTTATGTTCAGGTGACTGTCATGCTCCAATGCTAGACCCAATAGGCCATTACCAACATAAGGCACATAGTTATGTCGCAAACTGGTGAGTGCAGCAGCGTTCTCTGGCCTTAAATACGCGTCGTAATCATTTAAAGCGTCCTCAAAAGGATGTAAAAAGTTCCTCTGACAAAGGTTCTCTCCGATTGAGGAGCTCTCTCTCCTAAACAACAAGTTCATCAACGTGGGACCTACGTAAAGAAGCAGGAATATGACTAACAGGAAAATAATTAACAGCTTTTTTCTAGTCATCGGCCCGTCGGCGAATCGGTGGATCCGCCTGAAAATTTCTCCGGTCCTACGGCTCATTTCACCGACGTTACTGTTCACACTTTCCATCACATATAGTCTTGTCTTTTAACAAACCACCAACCACTATGTCTACAAGGTTCTGCCTATATTATTTTTATAGTAACCATTGTTGATGCGGTACAAACGGGAATTTTAATTTTTGTTTTATTATCAAATCCACGAAATAAAACACGAGATATCGAGATGTCATACACTTGTCTTTGGAGTATTGGTTATTCGCCATGCACTAAAGAAATGCAGTTGAAAACTGTTAGTGTATTGTCCAACAAAAATTGAAGAAAAATAAACGTAATACATACAAATTATGATAATATAATTTGTGTACCTCTAGTGCTTAAAATTACAATCTGATTATTATATAGTAATTGAATATGATCAAATCACATGACCAAGAATCCAAAGAAATTAACAAAGTTAAAGATGCGTTCAGATATATTGCATTTGGAAGGACAAAGGGAAAATAATTTCAATATTATTGCAACCCCAAACCCAGCTGTCAACCGCAGCGTCTGACGTGACGTCAGCTGTCGTGCGAAGTTATTTCCCGTTTACTCAGTCCTTATCTTTGTTTTCTTAATTACTGTAATGTTATTCTCGCAATGATTGTAACTATAAGACGTCCAAGTGTTAGTGTCAATTAATTCGCTCTATGTATCGGGGAAAATCCCACAAATAATAAGACACGAGTTAAAAACATGGGCCCCTGTTCCAACACACTTGTGTTACTTTTATTTTCGTTATTTATTAGTGAATGCGTGCCGCGTTCTGTAGAACAGGACGACGAATCATTTCTCAGTTTGCCAAAGTATACAAAATACGATGGTTTATTGAAGCTGTTCGCTGAGTTGGAAAAATCTTACCCGGATCTCGCGAAGGTTTATAACATCGGGAAGTCGGTGGAGGGTCGTCAGCTTCTGGTTCTAGAGATTTCCGAAGGTGTGAGGAAGCCGCATGCCGGTCGGCCAGCATTCAAGTATGTGGCCAACATGCATGGAGATGAAGCTGTTGGACGAGAGATGATGGTTTATTTAGCGAAGTATTTGCTCCTAAACTACGGAAAGGACGACCGCGTCACTCGTCTGGTGAACAGCACGGAGATTCATCTAATGCCTTCACTGAACCCGGACGGATTTGAGAACAGTGTTGTAAGTATATTTTGCTTTTTGCAATAATTTCCAACATAGTAAAGCCTACCCTCTTTATTATAATAGAGTATAATAAAAATAAGTCGGGTTTTCCTCCCTGACGCTATAACTCCAGAACGCACGAACCGATTTCCACGGTTTTGCATTCGTTGGAAAGGTCTCGGGCTCCGTGAGGTTTAAGGCGGTACGAAGTCCGCGGGGTCAGCTAGTAGAGTATAAAAATAAGTCTGAAATTGTAAGATAAACATTGATTTATATTTTAGTTATTTTAGAAACCTAACCTGTATAATAACAGTCATTTTAACATTGTTAACACTTTACAGGTAATGAAAAGTTGATTTAAGAAAATTAAAATATTAATGTTATGCCATATTGAGGGTAATTTGGAAATACAAAACCGAATCCCATTCTGATCACATAATTTCAGTAAAACTTTTCCTGTTCAAGTTATTATATTGCTTATAACATATTTTGTTGATTCATAAGACAAATAAAGCATTGTTTGTAGAAACAATATTTTTTGTTGATACTGTATCATCCATTTTCATCAAATAACTACTTTTGATAAAAGTACAAGAAATTGAAGCTCTATGACCTCATCAATAAAGATTATTTTTCTATTCTATGGATATTCAACTCTATTTTTGAGGATACAACAATAGTTATTTGTTATGCAAGGCCTTAAAACTGCAAAGTTGTTGTTTGCTGTGAGTGCGTGATTGAGACCCGAGTGAACGAAGGATTCTAGGGTTGAACCACGAGCGAAGCGAGTGGTTCAAATATAGAATCCTGAGTGTAACGAGGGTTTCAAGGCACGAGACCGCAAACGACTTTGCTGCTGAGCGCAACACAAAATTTTTCACCTCACGCGCGATTTTTCGGGAAGAAGACTTAGTTCGGCGTCACGTACAGTTTGTGCTAACTCTGGAGGAGTTAAATTCGTATCGTCATCGCTAGAATCGCTCATATTTTCTTTATTACTTCGTATAGGTATTCTAAATTACAAAACCAGCAATCTAAAACTTTTTTTATTTTATTTTTTTAATGTTTTTTTTTTCCGGAGGTTGCGTTCCAAATCACTCTTACTCGTACTTCAAGATTCAATTATTCATTGAATACAGTTAAAATATACACATATTTAAGTATTTTTGTGATAAAACATAGTGAAATAATGAAATACATCTGAAACAGTGTATTATTAATATAATTTTATTAATGATGATATTAAGTAAATTGAACCTTTATTTTAATAAAACTCTCACGACGAATTGCGTTTCAGAACGTATCGTTGTTTTTTTATTGTGACAGTGGCGTCATGCGTAGTTCGAATTTCAAAAACACTTTCCACGCTAGCAGATAAAAACAACTTTTGCGCTCGGATATCAAGCTGCAAAACGACCACTTTCGAGCCAGTGAGGTGAAAAATCTTTTTACCTATACAGATTCTTGATCTTTGGGTTAAAAAATGGTGAGTTCGAGCCTCCTTTTTATTAGATAGTACTATTGTACAGTTTTTGAATGTGATGTGCAATGAAATATAAATAAAATAATGAAGTGTAGGTAAACAAAAAAATTGTAATTCTGTCCAAAATTTTTCCTCTTACACAAGGAGCAGAATATTTTATTCATAGCTTTTTGTGAATACTTTTCTGTGAGAACATTACTATGGAAGTATGAAGTCAGGGACTGAAAAAAAATTTCAAACAAACCCATTATCAACAGAAATTAAGTGAAACAAATCAAATTAAAGTGTAAATGCTATCTGCATCTAATTATCATTGAAGGCCAGAGGTACCCATCACACCGTGACCAACAGCATAAATTAGTGTATTGTTTATTACAAAACATGTGTTACCTCACATTGAATATACTAACTTGTGGTTGTAACTCGAAATATTGCATTTGAGCACATTTTTTCTATAATATTTTTAGTCTCAGGGAGGTGTGCTTGAATAGAAATGAAAATTAAAATGAAAAACGTTTATTTCAAAATAAAACATGCAGTTTCAATTTAACGCTGGGTCCTATGCTAGGAAGCCCTGTTTTACAGGACCCAGTGGTGCAGCAGGTCTTATAGGATACACACTTTCAGACAAGAATAAACTAATTAGACTTAATTACACCAATTAAGGAATGAAAATGAAAATGAAAATATTTATTCAGCAAATAGGCCACATCTGGGCACTTTTACACGTCACTTTTAAATGAATTTAACAGAAATGAATTTACCAGCACTTCCTAGACCCATTGCTTGAGAAGAAGCGCCGCAACAAACTCAGCAGAAGTCCTTTTTTCAAAATTTAAACACAGATTGACATTAATATGTATAAAAATACATATATAAGTACAATCTAAAATCACATTTAAGGGATGTATAGACCCTAACTTAAACTTAAATCTAAGATCTTAGAGATGGTCTTATATTAGGTACAAATTAATGAAAATATTAATTAATGGCAGTACTTATCTAAATATGTATTACTAAAAATAATAATAAAAATCGCAAATGTTTAGAGATTGTATACGTCTCTAAGTATCCTAAAGTTGTACACAGTCTCTAAAATTATATCATACAACACAAGTTTAGGAGATGTATACGGTCTCCTTAGTCAATTTTGGAGATGTAAGGTGTCTCCAAAGGTCAATATAACAATATTAGTATTAATCTAAATTAATATAAAATTAAAATCGAAGACTAAGCGTAATTACTTATTATATAACTTAAATTAAATTATACTATTTTCTTGTGATTACTCTGTTGACAGTTTCTAGATAAAAGTTAAAAACTTTAAAATCGTGTACTAGCTACCCCAATGCTCAAAAGGTGTGAGTGCTATGAATACATATTAATACTCCTGTGGGTTTCTTTGTCCCTCTAATATCCACAAAATCTTGGACCTGCATCTTTTTTTGTAACATGTTAATACATACCACCAAAATTTCAATATTAATTAAGCAATACCAGCTTTTCCCCGCAACTTCGTATGCGCAGAAATATTAAAATGTAAAATCCCGTTTTTTTTCACGTTCCCGTGAGAATTTCGCAAAATCCTCTCTTAGTGCTCCCCTACGCTCCCCAAGGAACCTGCATCCCAAATTTCAGCTCTCTACGACCAGTAGTTTAGGCTCTGCGTTGATCGATCAGTCAGTCAGTCAGTCAGTTTCTTGTTTTATATATATATATTTACTAGCTTTTCCCCGCAACTTTGTATGCACAGAAATATTAAATGTAAAATCCCGTTTTATTCCCGTTCCCATGGGAATTTCGCAAAATCCTTTCTTAGCGTATGCCTACGTCATAACATCTACCTGCATGCCAAATTTCAGCCCGATCCGTCCAGTGGTTTGGGCTCTGCGTTGATAGATCATTATGTCAGTCAGTCACCTTTGAGTTTTATACACGGTGGGTCAGAAAATATGGCAAATAATTAACCCACCGTATCGGCTATCGATTCTAAGTATATTGGATAGGAGTTTATTAGTCAAGTAACAAAAAGGTCAGGTATCAAAGGCGATAAGGTAGTTTTTACCTGGCAGCTACTGTTTGTGACCGCATGGCCTTTCATGGGTTATTGGAAATTCCTTCCTAGATTATAGCATTAAGATTCATGTGTGATACCATTTTAGAATCAACATAACATACGCATGTTCCTAAAGGCACTTGCTCATTTAGTTTCTAGTACTTTTTTTTTCACGGTAGTGTGTCAAAGACGCAATTAATGTTTTTCCGACAGTTAAAATCAAGCTTTATTCAGGAATTTTTCGCGTTTTACATTTATTATGGACCAAATAACACTTGTATCACCTTACTGGACTATTCCTGATAAAGTACAAATAAAAAAACCCAAGCCCAAGGGCAGTCTGAGCAAATCTTGCCACATAACATGTTAAAAAACGGGAAAATTCTGAAAAAGTTGAAAATTGGCGATATCTCGAAAACCAAGCCACTTTTACTGAGGTCATGTTAGGTTGGTTCGGTACCACTTAGGCTGACCTACCTCCGGTGTCACTGTGACGTGTTACTTTTGGGACACCCTGTATATAGATTAGCATATCGTGATAGTTGTCACACAAGTTTTAAATTCTGTTATGTTCAATGAATACATCAAATTTAATGAAGTAATGATCATGTGTTACAATTACAATTTTCTACAAGTAAGAATGTAGTTTCTATAAGTATGATGTATGACTTGACATAGGATCTAATTATCAAGAAAAAAAGGGGCAAAGCTTGTAATTAAATACCTCATTAACATGAAAATTCAAATACTTGCAAATAGGTACTAACTTAATATAAAATAACTTAATAGTTTCAAAGATATGGTCCATCAAACTGTATCCTAAAATGTACCGATTTCTTGCACTGAATAGGGTTGCTTTTAATCTTATACTATTATTATTGGAGGGTTTTGTAGGGCCATATGTGTGTCACCTCGACCATAGCTGATCTATTGTGACGGCCCTTTTGAGTTTTGTTATAATTCACCTGAAATACCCGTTGAGTCCAGGAATTTCCAGATTCTTTGGGCGGTGATATTTTGTATCTCTTTTGGGTGCATTATATGCCTCCCTAGGTAGATACTACGCTTTTGCATGAAAGGTCCGCACTCACAGAGGATATGCATGGGCGTTTCCTCTGCCTCGTGGCAGAATCTGCACGTCGTGCCTTCTTTCATTCCCATTTGGGCTAGGTGTTTGTTCAGTTTGCAGTGTCCGGTCAGGCTTCTGGTTACTGCACACGTTTTATATCTTTTGAGACGTAGTATCTCTCTAGATAGTTTTGTCGCATAGCCCTTAATTAGAGCTTTCGAGTGCTTTTGTCCAGGTACAGACTTCCACAGCTCGATAGCCTTCGATTTGTGTTCATTTTCGAGAATTTGGTAAGCTCCTTGTTTGGTAACACCACAGAAAGGTTCGTGTCCAACTTGGGGGTTATCGGCTCCGTTTCTGGCGAGCTCGTCCGCTTTCTCGTTTCCGTCTATGTTGGAATGCCCAGGGACCCATCTAAGAATTACTTTGTTGGAGCTTCCTAGGGCGTTTAGATTTTCTCTACATGTCTGTACTAGCTTTGAGTTAAGCTCAAAGGAGTCTAGTGCCAGGATAGCCGCTTGGCTATCTGAGTTGATGTAGATGGTTTGGTGTTTAAGTTTTCTATCCAGGTTGATTTCCGCACATCTATTGATGGCGAAAACCTCCGCTTGAAAGATTGAGGCTTCAGTGCCTAAATTTATGCTGATTTTAAATTTTGGCCTCTGTCCAAAAACACCGCAGCCTATATCTTGTCCTTTTTTGGATCCATCTGTATACCAAATGTGGCTGCCCTCCTTGAAATATATTTGGTTGTTCAACCATATGTCCCGAGGTGGCAACTCTGCTGAAAAGAGTTTTGTGAAATTGCATACAGTATGCATGTCATCATTGGGCATATTCATGACCCTGTGTTCAAGCGTTGAATTCTTAAAAGTTTTCAGTGCTTGTGAGCGCCATTTTGTATTCGTCTGTGAGCATATTCTATAAATGCACCGTTTGGCTTCCTTTTGCACTTGTAGGTGCAGTGGTGTCAGGTCCAGTAGTGCATTTAGTGCTGCTCCCGGGGTCGAAGATAGCGCCCCTGTTGCCAGAATGCATGCAGTACGTTGGAGACCATCCAGTCTTGCCATCGTAGTTATTTGGTTGGCTTTACTCGCCCAAACGGCGGCTTATACTAAGTAAGATAAGCTCTAATTTAAAGAGTGGATGATAATATGAATTTATATGTGTTACATGGAATATTTGTTTATTCAGAAAATATATTTATACTAAGTTAATATTTTAAAGAGGAAAAAATGTTACTTTTTAACTCATAAACTACTGAACCCAATTTAAAACTTCTTTCGCCAATAGTAAGCTACATTATTCTTGAGTTATGTCACTACATTTTATCCCAATTTTCCCGATTGGGATCTACGCGGGTAATACGGCGGAAGACGGCATATAGATATGCATACAATTTGCTATGGGTGAGGTATTGATATTTTGATATCACTTGCAGTTGCAAAGTGCGAAAGGCCATTTGATAACTTTGCCTTTGAGGTTGATCACCTTTTAATGATTTCGCACTACGTACGATCCGGATCAGTGAAAATACGGTCCGCTGTATTCGTACTTTCGTAGTAGTCGAAAAAAGCCGTGGTGGCTTAGTGATTCGACTTCCGCCTCATATGCAGAGGGTCGGAGGTTCAAATCCGGCTCGTGATCAGAGGAGGCCTGTGCCCAGAATTGGGACATAAATAGGCTGTCGAGTGTCGTGGTGGTGGTGGTGGTAGTCATAAAACTATTTGTATGCTAGTTTTAAGCACTAGCCACACGGCGGACACGGCCTATAAAAGAGAGGACGTCTGTACACTTGTAAATGTGTGTGTGTACCACTACGCGGGCCAATGTTTTACTTTCTCTGGAAGAAACAAATGACGGTAAGGGCGAGTTGGGCGCGAGTTGCGCGCCGGCTAGATTCAAACGGATGATTCCGTGGCCATTCTGTATGTAGTACTATTAAATATTCTGTGGCACTAGATAGTTGGACATGATATTGACAAATTGTACTTTTATTAGCAAGTGCTAAATGTCATTTTAGTTCTTCGTACCTGGCGACCGAAATTTGCTTGGATGAAAAATACTAAAAATAGCTAAAATGATTTTTCGGAAACTCCTATATTCCAAATTTTATCGATATCATTAGAGCCGTTTCTGAGGTAGTTGGTATAAATATACAAGGCTAGCGCGTTTAAGAGGGTTTATTCCGAAAGTTGGCAACGTCGCATATAGCTGTAAAATTTTTCGCTCGTTTATTAATTTCTCAATATTTTTGAATTAAAAAAGAAGTAATCATTCTATGGTTGAATGACGCGTCTCGTTTTATATATTTTTGTTAGGCATTCAAATGATAAAAAAATGCATGGAAAATGCGATGGAAAGTTTTCAAAAGATATCACTTCCATAATACTAAAAATTTCGTGTTGCTATGATAATTTTTGCATCCATATTTAATGTTTTATTCAACCATATAGCGATAATTCATGTTTTCATTCAGAAACTAATGAAAACAGCGAAATATTTGACAGCTATTTGCGACGTTGCCAACTTTCGGAATAAACCCTCTTTAACTAAAACTTCGTTTGGGAACAGGAAATGATCTCTGAACGATGAACACGGTTCTCATTGGCTGTATGAATGTATAAAAACATTTAGTGAGAGTCTTCTTGTTATTGTACCATTGGTCATTGTGTTTAAAACAGACAGACGGGTCAAAAACTATGGGCGATAAGCAGACACTCAAATCATCGTGTTACATGACATTTACTCATGACAGCACTCATATGTGTTACGATTCGTTTTATACAATACTAATAGCCTTCGCCCGCAATAGATCTCATATTTTCACTTTCCCGTAGGAATTTCGAAAAATCCTCTCTTAGTAAACTGTAGGGGAGCTACAATCCCCAAGGAATCTACAACGAATGTCAGCTTTCTACGAACATTACATTCGGCTGTGCATAGCCTTGTCAGTCACTCAATCAGTAACGGAATAATTTTACATAAAAGTATATACATTTGGGGCCAAATAGGGACGGGCGTTTCGAAAAGAACCATTCCTGTATTCCTTAAAAAAAATTGGTAGTTTGAAAAAATTTAGAACCCCTTGATTTCCGTGTTCACTTCTGAGCTCCATCATCAGATCAGCTCGATAATGCTGTATTATATTGCATAGTCATCCAATATACATATACTTGCCAAGTTATATCATGATACGATAACTAGAGATGGCTGAAATTTAGGTCGCGAGATTCCTTAAAAAGTTCGTGTATTAGCTACACGACGACCTAATAAAAGCGTTGCATTCTCATTTAATATTTCAGGAAGGAAACTGCGAATCCCTCCCCGATGCCATTGGGCGTGGCAACGCTAAGGGCGTCGACCTGAACCGCGACTTTCCGGACCAGTTCGACCGCCATAGGTCTGATGATGACGCTTATCTCTTCGGTGGGAGACAGCCGGAGACGCAAGCGCTCATGCACTGGGTTATGGGCAAGCAGTTCGTCCTTTCGGGAAATTTGCACGGGGGAACTGTGGTGGCCAGCTACCCGTATGACGACTTGAGGTAAGTGTACTCTATCTATGGACTTGACAGGGTTGAAATTTATTTACACAGGTTTAGCTTTATCAACTTCTCGAGGGGCTAACTTGAGAATACGCAGGTATATAGGTAAAGAGAGCCATCTCGTTCGCTTTTTATGAACCCAGTGCGATGCCAGCGCCTCAGGTGGTTGGCCACGTAACTAAACCACGCAAAAAAAAAACGTTTTTTTTGGTGTTTATTTTTTATCGATTGAGTTAAAAAACATAGTATGGCCCAGTATGTATGGGATTGATGGTGTGAGCGATACCTGAATCCCGTACACTTTTGTTGCCGCGTCAAAAAAAGTAAAAACCTAAAAAACATGCTTAGAATCGATAGCTGATTCTGTGGGTAAAATATCGTAACATTGTTTTTCTTGACCCTTTATATAAGTATACATGACTACATGTAGATTATCTATTTAATTCTAGAAACGGCAAGGACTGTTGCGAAGAGAGCCAATCGCCGGACGACGCTCTGTTCAAGCACTTGGCCTCCGTGTACGCTTCCAACAACGAAGTCATGAAACGGGGCGACACGTGTCCGCCGGAGAAATTCAAAGATGGCGTCACGAACGGGGCCGACTGGTATTCTGTTAAAGGTTTGTGTTTTAATATCTTTTCACTCCTCCTATTCGGAAAGGCTTTGTTCCCCGTTTAGAGGGTTGGTTGAGATTTTGCTCCCTGTCCATTTCTGCCCAGCAAACAGGAAGCAAAATAAGATTTTGCTCCCTAGGGAGCAAAGTACCATACTCAATAGGGATGACGACAGGGTGAAGAAATCGAAATTCTAATTAGTCCGTCAGTCAGGTAATAAAAAATATTAGACACGTATTTTTTGTTTTATCAAATTAACAAAGAATGACTAAGTTAAAACGCATTAAAGTTGGAGAGTAGGGCTAACTATACGTCACCGTTAGGTATAAATCGTACCTAACCGTGACGTCACGCGACATTTCAACTCAATATATCTCCGTATAAGTTTGATTACGTGAAAAAAGAAAAAATACGATTCCAATACTTTTCAATAATCTTCCTGATAGACTAAGGAAAAAAGTTGTCGTCATCCCTATTAGCGATTTACAGGGCCGATATGTTCCTTAATTCCTGTCATCACACATATCAGTCGCATGAAAACATGTGTAATTTTTATTATCATTTATGTATTTTTTAAACGGTTTCCTTTAGGAACATATCGGCGCTGTAAATCTCTAATTGAGTATATTTATGTGCAGAATAAGTACTTTTCTATTGAACACTTGCCATAATTTCATCAGGACTTGCAAATTTATTTTTACCCTACCGTTCGCGTTATGGAGATCGTCATTCGGTCTCACTGTCATTCCTTGTTTTTTTCATTTATTATTATTATTATAAGCAAGCATTTGACCACGATCTCATCTGATGGTAAGTAACGATGCGGTCGAGGGTGATACATGCTTACTTAGATAGTACCTGTTCACTCTCGACTTGAAAATATCCAAGTTATAACTATCGGGGAAGAGACCGGCCGGTAGAGAATTCCACTCCTTAGCTGTTCGCATGACGAAGCATGAATCGAAGCGCTTCGTGCGCGCTGGAGGAATATCTACAACATAAGGATGGAATCCAAGACCACGCCTAGTCCCGTAGTGACGAAATGGGGATGGTGGAATTAAATCAAACAATTCCAATTCAATTTCAATTGTATTGTTTCTAATAATAGTGTACATATTGGTCTCCCTACCTCAGGTGGCATGCAAGACTTCAACTACCTCCACTCAAACTGCTTCGAAGTGACGTTCGAACTGTCCTGCTGCAAGTATCCTGCTGCAGCAGAACTGCCCCGCTTCTGGCGGCTGAACAAGGAATCCCTGCTTTCCTTCATGGAGCAGACACACAAGGGGATCAAAGGATTCGTGGTGGACGAAGATGGAGAGCCTATGAAGGTGAGAATAATAGTTATTTACAATAGGGAGACGACAACTTTTTTTTCCTTAGTCTATCAGGAAGATTATTGAAAAGTATTGGACACGTATTTTGTCTTTTTTTACGTAATCAAACTTATACGGAGATATATTGAGTTGAAATGTCGCGTGACATCACGGTTAGGTACGATTTATACCTAACGGTGACGTAGTTCGCCCCCACTCCAACTTTAATGCGTTTTAACTTAGGCCCGGTTCCTATATCCACGAAACGCCTCGTTTTGCCTACGGACGGTTGATTTTTGACATTTGTTCCATAGAGAATCTGTCAAATTTTAACCGTCCGTAGGCAAAACGAGGCGTTTCGTGGATATAGGAACCGGGCCTTAGTCATTCTTTGTTAATTTGATAAAACAAAAAGTACGTGTTTAATATTTTTTTATTACCTGACTGACGGACTAATTAGAATTTCGATTTCTTCACCCTGTCGTCATCCCTGTACGCGAGTTCATAGTATATATTTTTTTAATCGAGTTATTTTTATTATAAAATCATTGAATTATTTGTTCGGTATTCAGAACGCGCTGATCAAAGTAGAGGGACTACACCACTTCGTGAAAACGACTGATCGCGGCGAGTTTTGGAGGTTGCTTCTGCCAGGACAATATAACATCACAGCATTAGCTGCCGGGTAAGTTATCTTACTAAGGGTGGCTGATTCAAACCGTCCGTTAAAGTCAACGTTAACGTTAAATATTTTACTATGGGACAAAATGACGTTTTTGTTTGGAATGACAGCTCGGCGGCCATGTTTAACGACCAGGAGTCCGTCAACTTTGCATGAATCAACTCACCCTAAGGGTGCGTTCCGTATCGCGCTCAAAACGCTCACAGCGATCACAACGCTCATAAGTGTCCCGAATCGATTGTCACGCTCACGACCGTGTGAGCGCGTTTTTGATTCGGAACGATCATAAGAGCACGCTCACGGCGCCAACTCTAGTAACTGTCGAACTTTTTTAAATAAGGGAATCAGGTCCTGTCAGATGTATAGTCAAATGTCACTTTGACGTTTGCGCCCGCATGCAGAGGGTCGGGGGTTCGAAACCGGCTCGCACCCCAGAGTTTACTTATATGCGAAATTTAATTTGAATTTACCACCGAGCTTTTCGGTGAAGGAAAAAATCGTGAGGAAGCCTGCACGCATCTGCAAAGTAATTCAAGGATGTGGGTGAAATTTGCTTATTGTACATATTCTTAGTTCTTTAGTACTCGAAATAAATATTTTTTATTACTAGCTTCCGCCCGCGACTTCGCTCGCGTTCCCGCGAGAAATGTGCGTTTTTCCGGAATAATAAGTAACCTATGTAAGGGAAGGTCCCGGGACTTCAAATTTCATCCAAAACGATCCAGCGGTGGAAGCTTGCAGAGGTAACAGACAGACACACAGTTATAGCAGAGCACAACTTAGTTGGCGCGCGGCGAAGCGCTTAAGCCGCTGACGCAGAGTCTGTTATTGCTTAATCCGCGCGCCTTCTTAGTTCTGTCGTACTATACTTTCGAATTTTTAATTTTATTTTTAGTTTGTTTTGATTTCCAGCTTCGAATCACCCCCGAGCATCCCAGTAACGGTCCCCAGCGCCCAAACGGCGCCTGTCACTGTCAACGTGACGGTGTTACGTCGGGCTGTCGGTAAGTCACGCCGCTACGACAACTCGGCCGCCTCCCTAGCCCACTGTTGGTTGGTGATACACGCCGTAATCGTGTATATGGTTGACGCTTAGAGGATAAGAACGAATTTTAAAATGTTTCAATGCAATATAAATAATTAATTCATTTCTGCTAAATTCATTTAAAGGTGACGTGTAAAAGTGCCCAGATGTGGCCTATTTGCTGAATAAATATTTTCATTTTCATTTTCTATATGAAATTAAAAAATAAGAAAAAGAGAAATTTATGAGTCAAATCAGATATTAGGATTTTGGATTAATTCAGGGATCGTCAAACTTTATAGACAAAGAGCCCGCTGTCGGAAAAATGACGATTTTTCGGTAGCTCCTAAGTAGGTATCGGAAATTCGGATACATATTTACCTAAACTTGGCAAAATCTCGGAAAAAGTTAAGGTATTATGGAGTCGGCTTCTTATAAATGTGATTTTAATAATATATTTAAGTTCCGGGATTTCGGGAATCTATAAAACGCGTTGCGACTGTAATACCATGCAAATATGTTTAGGTTACGGTTGTTTTTTACCGTTGTTGTTGTAAGCATAATAACATTTTATACAAATGTTACGATGTATGTGGTTAATGTATTAATCAATCTAAGTATGCATTGAGTAATTAATTAGTATATATATCTAACAGTATTGATTAGTTCAAGGTAGGTGATTAATAAAATCCCGAGATTTTTATTAATAAACTAGCTTCTGCCCGCGACTTCGTCCGCGTGGAATTCGGTTATAGCGTTCCCGCGGGAATAGAGTGTTAAATTATAACAAATTATATACGAAAACCTTCCTCTTGAATCACTCTATCTATTAAAAAAACCGCATCAAAATCCGTTGCGTAGTTTTAAAGATTTAAGTATACATAAGAATATAGGGACAGAGAAAGCGACTTTGTTTTATACTATGTAGTGATTGAAATTAAGTCCGCCTCCATACAACTTAACAACAACACCGCCGCCAAAGTTTAGGTAAATATGTATCCGAATTTCCGATCCCCGCTCATAAGGCCCTCGTTCACGGCGTCTTTTTGTGGCGATGCTGCCGCGCTGCTCATATCGCTACCTATATTTTTTTACATCAAAGAGTAAAAAAGGATAGCGATATGTTACTTTCCGCGTTAGGTTTTTCAATGTATAACAAATTGTGATACTGGTGAGGCTGCAGTTTTTGCGCTCGAAATAAAGGGAATTTGGCTCGCGATGTTTAAGAAATTTATATTAGATCTCATATGCACATAGATTATTATTCTATTGAACACAATAACAAAGTGATTTCGCCTTAATAGAGACAGTAAGAAAAATGGACACATTCTTAGTTTACATTTTATTAGCAGTTTATGTCAGACTTTAAAATACTTATTAGTCTTAAGACTAGATTGTATTCCAATGAAATGTTTCTTGAAATGTTTCATTCAATAAAAAAATGAAAAATATGCACATAGAATTTTTTTTTGGGGAAAGAGCCGCCGTTTGCCGACCCCTGGATTAGTTCATTTTAAAACACGTGCGTAAATAATGTCATTTTGTAACGAATTATGTTGTCCGATTAAAAGACGAAGGCCGACTACGTGCCCGAGTAGAATGGAAATGACAAACGTCATTTGCAAAAAAAAAAGTAAAACAAAAAAGCAGATAGAGTGTAGTGAAAAGGTTTCAATGATCTCTAAAATTGCATGAGGATTTTATATAAGCTTGTGTTTTACATTTAAATAAGCCGTGGTGGCCTAGTGGTTCGACCTACCGCCTCTCATGCAGGGGGTCGGGGGTTCGATTCCGGCTCGCACCTCTAAGTTTACTTATATGCGAAATTCAACTTGAATTAACCACTGTGCTTTTCGGTGAAGGAAAACATCGCGAGGAAACCTGCACGCATCTGCGAATTAATTGAAAGATGTGTGAGAAGTCCCCTGTCCCCACTGGGCCCGCGTGGGGACTATAGCCCAAACCCTCGTGATGAGAGGAGGGCTGTGCCCAGCAGTGGGACTCAAATAGGCTGTAGTAGTAGTACGTCCGTCGTTTGACTCATAAGGCAACTAGTGGTTATTGGAGACAAAATTTAATAAAAGTGGTATTAGGTATATTTCCTGTAGAAGCACAGTAAGTCTTACATGTGATCTCCAAATCTGAGACTTTCATTAGTCAATAACTGTGTTAGAATAGGGATGACGACAATTTTTTTTCCTTAGTCTATCAGGAAGATTATTGAAATTATTGGACACGTATTTTTTCTTTTTTCACGTAATCAAACTTATACGGAGATATATTGAGTTGAAATGTCTCGTGACGTCACGGTTAGGTACGATTTATACCTAACGGTGACGTAGTTAGCCCCCACTCTCCAACTTTAATGCGTTTCAACCTAGTCATTCTTTGTTAATTTGATAAAACAAAAAATACGTGTCTAATATTTTTTTATTACCTGCTGACGGACTAATTAGAATTTCCATTTCTTCACCCTGTCGTCATCCCTATTTTATATTAAGAGTTTTATGTAGAGTAAGTTAAAAATGTTAGGAAAAATCTATCTCAAATAACTAGGCATAAGAATGTATTTTTTTTATACTCGTGACGTTTCTCCCATGATATGATTTTTTTCGGTAGTAGTAGTAAATTAAGTAAGTGTTCCGTTTTTAGGAACACTGTACTTTACTTATAAGTAACTAATTTTAATGTGCCAAATAGATCTCAAAGTAGGACTAAATCATTTTTTTTCTTGTGCCAAGTGTTTAAAACAAAGCAATAAGAGGTACCTGTTCAAATGTGTTAGGATAGTACAAAATTTGACAATATTAATTTACATTTATCAGTTAATGCCAGCCTGATCAATTCGCATAGTAACGTGACTCCCTTTGGGGTCACCTGGCTCTGAAACTGGCAATGATAACGGTCGTGCCAATATATCTTTTTGAACTCGTAAACTAGACTTCAGAGTTTACATTTTGTACCGCCATCTAGCTTTAAGTAGCGGTAGCAGCTGCTAAACGGTCGGGTAATCGGGGTTGAGTCACTGGACGCTAGATGTCGATCTAGTGTTAACCCGGGTTTCGGAGCACGCACTACAGTATGGGCTCTGCCACTTTTCTTGTATTTCTTAATGCCGTGGGCTAGGGCTCTTATAGATGTCGCTGCCTAAATAGCCTGCATGAATTTTTTTAGCGCCCCTGGATATTGCTCGCATGGAGCTTTTCCGATGTACGCCACAATGTATGGAGTCTTTACAAATACAAATTCGTTTATTCTCCATGATAATATGAAACAGGCATTATTTTATTAGCTTTTAACAAATCACACAGGTACTCTGTAGTTTAACAGATAGACATTTATTTATAGAAAAAGGGTATGGGCACAGCTAATGCTGATTTTAAGCCCATCCGGCGTCAATATTGATGGAAATTATGTTTCAGTTTTACAACAAACAATGAATTAATGTTTAATTAGCACATAATACTATTAAAAGTACATTTTCTTATTCTTTCTAATGACCTTGTGTCTGTCTAAAGTAAGAAAGAGCTCGATTTCAAGTTCATATCATTTTCATAATGTAGATTTGAAATCATTATAAATGAAAGCTTAGAATAAGAATATTTTTAATTAGGCTTACATTTTAGTTGGAATAAACCTGACCATAAATGTTAGTTTCTGTGTTCTTTTGTATGTTGGAATATTTGTGTCAAATTCTATATGACGTCAAGGAAATGATAATTAAATATTTATTAATGAAGGAAATAATGGTAATGATCTGTTGTTCTATTTATGGTGGAGTTTATAAATGTAAATATGCGTCTCTATCTTTAAGTGTTTCCCTGTACATAATGTCAAAAAAATGAAAATTTTAATATAATTTATTTGTCATAGAAATGTAAAATTTTGGTAAAAAATACAATCTTTTGCAAGTTAAGCTAAACAGTAATTAACTTTTATGAATGTTTGTCAAATCTTTTAGTTGTAAATACTCTAAAATGGAGATGCCTATTCAATTAATTAATTAACAACGACAATGTAAAATACTCAATAAACAGCTGTAAATAATGTACTAACCCACGCAGTTTCAATTAACGTTTTTTTTTTGCTTATGTTGTTTATTTAATCTGCATGCTCTGTTGATTTGCCCGGACTTCCTCTCCCTTTCTCTTTTCTTTATATTTATCTTTCTGTTACTTCCATAAAATTAATTAATAATGCAAAAATTCAAGTAGACGACAAAATTTACTGTACTACCAGTCAGTACTGTACTGTCAGTCAGTAACAACTGGTTACCCTTAAAAAATGAAGTACCCAAGGGAATGTAACTATATAACTAATGTACACAACACAATGTGTACACAAATCAGCAAAAGCCAGATCTGAAGTAGAAAAACAACCTATTTATAGTAAAATTTTATGAATCAACCAAAATCTCAAAAATATTCTATTACTCCAACTTCAGAATGTAATTTACAGACTTCATAGTAATATAGCAGCTTAAGGCTTTAAATAAAGCTTAAACCTAAAATTTCAACTAACAAATCTCTTATCTCACAAACACTCAATACTTAACACTTGCCAAAGTATCACAGGCTCTTGCACTTCTTAAAAATTCGCCGAAATTATTCTTCGCTTCATTCAAAAGTAGAAATTAGAATGGTGCAGTATGTACATTATTGCCATTACAATTTAAAACATTCATAAAGTATATAACCTGTTTACAGAAAAAGAAACTACACCCAAATCAATATTGGAGAAAATTTTCAACGGCGAAGCGAATAAACCTGGTAATTAGTTACTACTTCATTATTATACTAACAATACAAAAGTTTGTTACTTAACAAAAAGTAATAATCACTCATATTTAGACATATCACACACACTTCAAGAACTTATTTCCTAATATTAGAAAATTTAATATGAACTTTAGCTTAAAAATTAAAAAATTACAAAAACAAAATTAATACAAAACAAAATTAATTTTAAAAATTACCTAACTAAGTATATTCTTCCAGTCACGCAAAGTCATTTATTACAAAAGAGACAAGAATTACTTTGACTGACCTTGAGGGCGATATGGTTAAAAATACTCGAAATTTAGAAACTTCATTTCATCAATTAAACGAACATGAAATGAATTTCATACAGCAGTGATTATATATTCAACTTTTATTAAAATAAAGTAAAAAAAAATATCCCATCTATTCATCTTACCAAGATTTATAACAAAAAAGAAATAGAGTACAAGCATTCCATATTATTCCAAACTGGTGCAAATAACACAATGAGAGCCACCGTATTCCTGCTCACCAGTTGTCGCCACTGTCGTATGAGATGTCGGCTGTCAATGCCAAAATTGTCATCACAATAAAACACTGTCAATGTGACTGAGACGTTTGAAGTTTCGGAGACCTCAGTGTTGCCAGTTTAGCGTTTAATATGGCACATAATGTGCTAAACTGGCAGCACTGCAGCTCACGCGACTCAAGCGCCAGAATTCATTCGCGGCGACCCTCATTGGCTCTTCAAAAGTCCGGGCAATGATCTCCAGAGACAGTTCGCCGCCGTGACGTCACTCTCTCCGCAGCTGAGTACAAACACCACGACTACGCCAAGATGGCGGCGTTCCTTGAAGATCTCAAGGCCCTGTATCCGAGCATCACGCGCCTGTCCAGCATTGGGAAGAGCGTGGAGGGACGGGAGTTGTACGTGATTGAAATTACCAAGGACCCTGGGCAGCATATACCCGGTAAGTGTGTTTTGATTGGTTGAGGGTAGTTTGACATTAGCGATATAGTTTATCCGGTTCGAAGGACCAAATTGTTTGAGGGTGAAAGTGTAATGTGTACTCTTTAAGGGTAGTTTCTGATTAGGATTACCGTATCCAGTTCAAAGGGCTAAATTGATGCATTTTGTGGGTGATATTTTTTATTGCTTAAGACAAATGCCCGCCTGATGGAAAGCGCTGCCGCGGGCATGCAATGCTAAGTGTCAAGACTGGATTCCGGTTTCTGCGTCAACGGCTTCAGTGCTTCGCTGCGCACCTTTTAAGTTGTGTCGTGTTCTAAATGAATGATAATGATATCCCCTTATGGACATCATATAATTTTCTCCACACAATTAGGTATACATATTTACCCAAACATTTGTCCGCACAGGCAAACCCGAGTTCAAATACATCGCCAACATGCACGGGAACGAGGTAGTAGGCCGCGAACTCCTGCTGCTATTGGCCAAATATTTGTGCCAAGAGTACACGTCTGGCAACCAACGCATCCAACGTTTGCTGAACACAACGAGAATACACCTCATGCCAAGTATGAATCCCGATGGCTACGAAAAAAGTCATGTTGGTGAGTTTCGTTTAGATAATAATGTCAATCATTTTCATTATACAGAGTGGAAAAAAGTTTTGGGCTCTTGAGGGAAACTGGCTAATATCCTTTTTGTCAAAAATGCAATGAAATATTGATATTATGTTCTTATTATTAGCCTGGGAAGTAACATGTTTCAGGCGCGGCTAGACAATTTGGTCTATAATGAAATTTCATACAAACGTCACAGCTCACTTTTTTAAAATTTCCATTTGATATATTTGTGACACAGCATCTTGGCATTCCGCCATTTAAAAAAAGCTACAAGCAATATTTACTCTATAGTTCGCTATGACATTCTGCCAAAACAGCTATTAAAAAAACATGAACGATATTTGCTACATAGGTATCCCAGTTTTATTTATGTAAAAAAGGCAAAATATATTATATATAAAACGTTATTTTATTTATTTATTTCATTGCATGTTTGAGAAAAGCACTATACATACATCGGCGGGGAACTAAAGTTGTCGGCCTCGTAACTATCCGGCCTCACTGCAACATCCTCCTTCCCGGCCTCTGTAGTAATGTACTATAGAGCCTGTTCAGATCAGGCGTCAAACGCGCGTTAAGAATGGGACAACGCTATGCGCTAGAGCGAGAGGAGCATTACGCTCTTCTCAGCTCATTTTACTCAAAACTAATATTTTTCATTATAGTATATTGTATATAGGTCTTTAATTTTTTTTGACTTGGTAAAAAAAAATATTTTGTATAGAATTCAGGCGTCGCTCACACAACCAATCTCATATACAATTTTTTTTTACCAACTAAAAAAAAATTAAAGACATAAATATACTAAGATTCGATAGCCGATACGGTGGGTTAATTATTTGCCATATTTTCTGACCCACCATGTATAGTTAATCGATAGTGTTCTCTTATGGTGGTCCCACACTGGCGTTATATAACGTTATATAACAATGTGTGACAGGGACAGCGCAATATCAGTACTATGACGCTGTCCCTGTCACACATTGTTATATAACGTTATATAACATTTGTAACAGCCAGTGTGGGACCACCATTAGTCTTATGTTTTTAGACATTCGGTTCAGTAGTTTTTAAAATTATTGATACTTCTAATGTCGTCGATTTATGACAGTTTTTTTATTTATTTATCAATTTAAAGTTATGTTGTATGTAGTAGTAGAAGCCGTGGTAGCCTAGTGGTTCGACCTACCGCCTCTCATGCAGAGGGTCGGGGGTTCGAATCCGGCTCGCACCTCTGAGTTTACTCATGTGCGAAATTCAATTTGAATATTCCACTGTGTTTTTTGGTGACGGAAATCATCGTTAATAAACCTGCACGCATCTGCAAAGCAATTCAAGGATGTGTGTGAAGCCACTCCACACCGGGCCCTTGTGGCGACTATAGCGCTAACCCTCTCGTGATGAGAGGAGGCCTGTGCCCAGCAGTGGGACGCAAATAGGCTGTTGTGGCGGTGGTGGTGTAATATATAGTTTCCTTTGGATGTTACTCACTAATATATGTTTCCAGGTGATTATAAAAGCACGATCGGTCGTGAGAACGCGCACGGAGTTGATCTGAACCGGAACTTCCCGGATCAATTTGGACCTACTATGGTAAGTGATTTTTGAACACGAGTTTGACATACCGATGTCGCGAAAGATTGCTGATTAAACTAAGTAAACCAATATTAGGCATAACTTTACTTCATACATGATACACCATCATGTATGAACTAAAGTTATGCCTAATACTGGTTTACCGTTAAGCCCGGGTCACACCGAATGCGTCTGCAGCTCGTCTGCATCTGTATAGCATTCGCTCTCGTAAGACCTGTCCTGTCACACACGCTCGAGAGCCATGCACGCTGCTCGCGGCACTACGATGATATACCGTTACCTTATAATAAGAGTTAAAAGTAAGCACATTTAGACACAGATTTCTGGCACAGAGGCATTCCATCTTAGGTCTCAGGGTTCTTATGGTTTCTTAATGGGGGATCATAGGATTTCGGTGTCCATGGGCCGCAGTAACCACTTACCATCACGCGGGCTGAGCGCTCGTTTACCTATATCATATCATAGGTATAAAAAAATTACCATTAAATAGCGTTTCTCTACTTGAAACAAACAGAAGTAACGAAATGCAGTAAAAGGGATTAACAACATGAGGAACACTATATCTGAGGGCGGAGCTGCTCATTAAGTTAGATGATAGGAAACCACTTGTCCCAAATATTACGTTACAAATGGCGCCCGATTGAAAGTTTTACGTTGTAGTTTCTAAGATTCTTTCCGCGTGTTAGATAGAAGAGTAAACTGGAAACGGATCTCTAATGTGTTTGTGCTTTCTTAGTTTCTACGTTTCTTCTAGCATAACTAGGTGGCCGAAGGTTACAAATGGCGCCCGAACTAAACTGTGACGTTTTAATTTCCAAGTTTCCTTCCGCATGTCACTCATGTCAGATAGAAAGGTAAACTCAAACTGGAAACCAATCTCTAATCTAGTCTTTTCTTCTTTTTTATGATGTCGTAGTTTCTACGTTTGTTCTTGCACGTAGGATAACCAGGTGGCCGAGCCGGAGGCGGCGGCCGTGATGGCCTGGTCGCAGTCCATCCCGTTCGTGCTGTCGGCTAACCTTCACGGGGGGTCTTTGGTGGCCAACTACCCTTATGATGGCAACCCTGACATGCGCAGCGGGGAGCCCTATCTGACCCCGGACCATGAGGAGTTTGAGCGGCTCGCCCATGTTTATTCTAATGTAAGTAACATATATTTTATTTTAGTTATATCCCTATTTACCCCTTTATGGACCCTTCAAGCAAAACGTTGTGACGATATTTTAACCACAGTATCAGCTATCGATTCTAAGCATATTTTTTTAGGTTTTTTTTTCGATTTGGTAGACAAATAAAAAGCCCAGTATGGGATTGATGGTTGGGCGATACCTGAATCCCATACAATTGTTTTTTCATCAATTCGAAAGTATCGATAGCTGATACTGTGGGTAACATATCGTCACAATGTTTTGCTTGACCCTATATAAATCACTAGCATTGCCCGCGACTTTGTCCCGCTTGGACTTAGGATTGGTGTACCTGATGATACTATACACAGTTATAGAAGTATTGAAATAACTGGTTTTACTTCCATCCCTTCTAATATTGTCAGTGTGAAAGTTTGTTTGTTTGACTTTCCTTCACGTCGAAACGACTGGACCGATTTGGATGAAATTTAGAATTAAGATAGTTTGAGACCCTAAAAATAACAGGGGATACTTTTTATCCCGATGTTTTGACGGAAACGTGATGATGAAGATTGGTGAAAACTGCATGAATAAACCGGTCAGTCGTTTCTGAGTCTATCGCGAACAGACAGACGTCTGTCAGGAACCTTGTTTTATATTATGTTAAAACGAGTGTATTATTTATGCTATGTTGCAGCCCAGAGACACGGAAGTTATAGACTGTCAATGTCCTTTCATTTAAGCGAATATTGGAAAAGCTCTTTATTATGAGCAACATCCATGGGGCGCTTCTAAATTCCATACATATCCTGTAAGATGATTCGAGGCGCCATCTAGATGTTGCTCATGGAGTTCAAATTTATATGCAGGCTACCTAGGCAGCGACATCTATTATCGCATTTTACACTCATTTCGGGCGTACGCTGATTTGTATAAACATTGACATTCTAAGATTAACTTATTTTTTCTATGTACAGGCTCACCATAAAATGCATCTCGGGTTGCCTTGTAAAGGATATCCCGAACGATTCCCAGATGGCATCACGAACGGTGCGAAATGGTGAGTATATTTTTCCTTTCCTTTCAACCTCATGGCCCGTCGAAAAACTTGTATGTTTTCGACGGGCCATTGCAAGGTCGATATATGGTTTGCAAAGCTGCGGTTTGGCTAGAATTGTTGCAAATTTAATGGACTTTAAAAAAACTGGAATGGTCCTATCAAAACACGCATAGTTTCTGAGAATTAGCAATCAGTGAACGAGGTTAGTTATAGGTGCCTGCTGTATGCCATACTCTTTGTGTAATTACGTTTATGTCTGAACTGTTCCATGAATGTGCGGTGTTCAAAAAAGTGTATTGTATCGTATTGTAATGTATATATGGGGGACTGAATGACAAAGCACCGTTCGCGCGCTTCAACATCGCTTTTTTTATAAAGTCCAAGGTCTCATGTAGACCCTTTTACCCTTACGTAGTAGTACCCTTTTATGTCGATGGTATAGGCAAACAAGCGCACAGCCCACCCGATGGTAAGTGGTCACTGCGGCCCATGGACACCGAAACCCTTTGATCCCAAATTAAGAAACAATAAGACCTCGAACGCGTTGGCTACCCTGAGGCCTAAGATGGAATGCCTCTGTGCCAGAAATTTCACCGGCTGCCTTAACCCCCTACCGGAACACAACAGTTCGAGCACTGCTATTCGGTGGTGTTAAAATAATAATAATAATAATAATAAAATGTTTAACTTTGCCTTCTTAACATTTTCGACACCATGATGACCGGATTGGTCCAGTTGGCAGTGACCCTGCCTTCTGTTCCGATGATCGCGGGTTCGAGTCCCGCTCGGGGCAAACTTTGTGTGATGAACACGAATGTTTGTACTCGAGTCATGGATGTTTAGTATTTATATATGTATGTATTTCTTTATATAAGTATTTATATCGTTGTCTACACGGAGAAAACCTAACGGCTATAAATAGTCAATTTGTTTCTATTTACAACCTAGCGACTTGGTTCGGAGGGAGCCTGCAAAGTTTGCAGCTAAAACTAAACACGTCAAGTTTGTTAACGCATGTTGGTAAAATAAACCCAAATAAGTTTGTTAAAAACTGAGTAACCTGGGTTGGTTACTTCTAACATATACACTTAGTAAATTTAGTAAATCCAAAATTGTTACTGTGAACCGAATGACTCGGTTAATTATACCCAAGCTTCCTAGTATTAGAAACCAATTTAATCGGTAACTATAGCGAATTAACTTGTTTATTACTAATAACACACAACTGTCACCACAACCAACGAGCTTTGTTGTGTTTAGGAAACTAATTCGGTAGGCACAAATAAGTTGCTTGGTTATACCTAGCCATGTACTTAGTACTTTTAATCGTGTTCAATGGGTAGCCACAGCCAATCTACTTTGTTCTTCTAGCAAAGTAAAATTGGTACAGGTAGCCTTGTTACTAAGTAATTTTAATCTTGTTCATTGGGCACCCACAACCAATCTGCTTTGTTACTTCTAGTCAAATCAAATTGGTACATTTTGATAAGTTACTCTGTACTGTTAATCGTGTTCATTGGGTAGTTACAGCCAATCTACATTGATCTTCTAGCTAAGTCAAATTGGTACAGGTAGCCTAGTTACTGGGTACTATCAATCGTGTTCATTGGGCACCCACAACCAACCTGCTTTGTTACTTATAGTGAAATCAAATGGGTACACCTAGCGAAGTTACTCTGTACTGTTAATCGTATTCATTGGGTATCTACAACCGATCTGCTTTGTAATTCTAGCCATGTTACTTGGTATTTTTAAGTGGGTTAGTTGGTTAACCACAGCTAAAATACTTTGTTGCAAGGACCAATTTCAGATGACACATTAAGCTATACATTTTCAATATAAGCTGACCTCTCATTGTACGGCAAGCCTAAGAGAGGTCAGCTCATACTGAAAATGTGCAACTTGATGTGTTGTACACACGACAACATATTTATCAAGTAACACATTTTCTGTAGGAGCTGTCCTCGCCTACGCTTTCCGTACGATGAGTGGTCAGGTTATTATTCTGAAAATGTATAGCTTAGTGCGTTATCTAGAATTGGTCCTTGTGTCCAATATTTGAGCACTTTGGATGTTATCTTACGGTACGCCAACTGTACATAGCTGGTGGTTACCTGCAGTTGGGAAAAAAGTCAGCGTGTCGGAAATTAATAAAGATCGTTTATCTGGCAGTAAAGCTAGTTTTTTTGGTAAATTTATTAGATCTGAACGATCTTATGCTTAATTTGCCGACAAAACAAACTTGAAAGATTATTAAGAGAAAGTTTATGTAATTAGAATAAAAGCTTTATTCATGTTATGAGTAGCGTAAGGTAAATTATTTAGACAATTGTACAGGTGTTTCATCAACTAAGGGTTTCTGTTTCAGCCGCGTTCTCACTATGTAGTAACGACAGAGATTGTCATCCACTAGGACGTCCCAGCTAGGACGATAGTCGTTCAAAGATTTACGACATAGTGGGAACGCTGCCTTACCGTAAAACCATGTAATTATTAGTATTTTTTACATGAACTAAAAACAATTACTTTGCTCACCTGCGACCACACGTGTAAGAGCTATGTCCATGCAACAAGTGTATGTCTTCATGCAACGCCTCCCCCTCCACTGCTACACAAATCAACACATGTCACATAGACTCAACTATCACCACCACCACTACACTATACGCTGACGCGCGTTTCGAACTCTCTACGAGTTCATTATCAAAGCACACCAAACACCCGTTCTACGTGCAACCTGTTAGACTACTGACAACAACAGACTGACTGAGTCCAACAGGTTGCACGTAGAACGGGTGTTTGGTGTGCTTTGATAATGAACTCGTAGAGAGTTCGAAACGCGCGTCAGCGTATAGTGTAGTGGTGGTGGTGATAGTTGAGTCTATGTGACATGTGTTGATTTGTGTAGCAGTGGAGGGGGAGGCGTTGCATGAAGACATACACTTGTTGCATGGACATAGCTCTTACACGTGTGGTCGCAAGTGAGTAAAGTAATTGTTTTTAGTTCATAAATATGGACCTCCGCAAAGTAACGCCTAATTCAATCAATTTTTTACATAATAAATTCACTATGTTCTTATATGCTAACAATGATATTTTTATTTTTTTATAATATATCTAAATTTCTTTGATAATGTTAATAATAAACGATATATTTATAACAATGTCGATTTAACCAGATAATATATAACAATGTCACTTTAACCAGACAATAAGGAGTTTATAGAGTTCTAAAGTCTATAGAAAAAAATAGTCTCATTGTACAGTCGACGTCAAAGATATGTTTACTCTTTCAACACCTTATTCTATTGTAATAAGGCGAAAACTGTAAACATATCTTTGACGTCGACTGTACTATGAAGAAACAAACTTTACTTCCTTGAGAACACTAATACCACCCTTTCATTTAGGTTTTATTTAGTTACTTACGCTACAGTACAGTTACCAGAAATAATATCTTATCCAACATAGGGCTCAAACATATGAGGCTCTAATGCCTCTGCTGATAATGTCTGATATTTTTGACCCCGATGTTGGATAAGATGTCACTGCAACATTATTGTTAAAGTGACATCTTACATCTTATCCCACATAATACCATATAAATATATACCATGTAAATAGAAAAATCTTGATTAAATTACACAAGATTAAGATCAAGATTTTTCTATTTACATGGAATTTATTTATATGGTAGTATTAACTACGTCATTCATTTCAAATAGAAAAATCTTGATTAAATTACACACATTCATATTGGACTTCTTAGAATTACATATTGTTCACCATTGAATAACATACACAAAGTATTTGGAATTGGTGATAGCAACGATTTTAAAAATGTAGTACAGTATTCATGTGAGGGCTTTACATGATATGCAAAGTAATGTTCGTCAAAATCTGTTGCTTCCAACACATTTCCAGAAAAAATTAGTTGCTCACGATTATACACATAAACATTTTCTATAACTAAAAACATGTAAAGATAATCATCTTCATTTGAATCATATACAAGAATATTTCCTTTACTATAATGTATAGAACACATCGTAGCCCAAGTTACTTTAATCAGGGGTTTTGAACGATCCAATGTTAAACGACTTTGAATGCACTCAATTTCTGATGCTAAAATATTCTTTATGGGTCCTAATTTTAAAATACCGTCAAGCATACCTCGATGAAAAACGTCATTTAATTGAAGCTGATGTTTTATAGCCAAACTACGTGGGACATTGATATGGTTGCTGGATATTTTTGCTGCATTTTTTGAATGTCTGTGTTTAGCTTCAAATCTCATTGACCAAAGTGAATAAATAGGGCCATATTTCAATAGAGCTGAATGGTAATGTATCATGTTATGAAATTTAGGTTTTAGAGAATCTTTTGTTACACTGATGTAACATTCGTTAAATTCCGCTACTAATACTCGTAATAAATCTGGTGTCCCTAAACTAATTTTTAAACTGAAAGAAACGTCAATAATTTTTCTTAATTTAACATATAGTATCCATATTTCATCATCTCTAGAAACAAAATCTCCAACAAGTATCCCCAAAAATCGTAACAATGTTAGCATCTCTCCAGAAGAAATTCGCAGTGCACCCCGATTAATATGTTCTTTATCTATTTGACATGGTCTATTTTTGTTGTCCGGCCCAAAATTTAAAGCTCTAATTTTTTCATTTAAAACTGCCAAAGAAAATAATTTTAACTTTTGAGTGTACTGCAATAGCATAAAACATACAACATATTTTCCTACTCCCTCTAGTATATCGTGCATTACGTCAACGCCAACTTGCTGAAATATGTCAAAATAATTGATGTCTAGAAATACACATCTTTCTTTAATGCCAGTTAACGTTGGATTGTTCAAAAGCAAATCCCTGTTATACATATCTATATCGCGAAGTAGAGATCCATCTTCGTAACATTGTTCTTTTAATACGCTTTTTGGCACTTTACAAGTTCGACAGGAAAAGTTTGCAGAAAAGCTTTCGACAAATCCTATAAGTGAATGTAACCCTAAGTTATCACCCAAAATGACGCCAAGTTCAAAGTATAATTTACCTTTAAAAGTCGGAATATCCAAATTAATGCCAATTTCACTTAGATAATTAAATTCATTTATAAGTGAACGAAAAATAATATGATTCCCAAACGCAATTCTATCTGATGAATGAAATAGTAATACAAGGAATATATTTGTAAGAGCAGTAGAGCGCCAGGGTGGTAAACATGGAATCGAAACGTAAACTGCTCCTAATTTGTGAACACCAGCATGACTACCTAAGACATTTCCTGTTTCATAGTCATCAAAGTACATAAACAAAGGAACTACTGTTTTGTCAAAATGTTGACTCATTCTGTTTTTCCAATAGGAGCCCTGGACAAAATTTTCTTTTGTTTCCTTTAAATTTAGACTATCCATGTATTTTAAAGTTTCAGATAATATATCATTTAGAGAGAAAAAAGTCTTTAATATTTGTCTTAAAGGGAACAAATTGTGCATAACATTCTACAGGAATCAAACGGGATACTCCTTGATTTTTTACTCTGTCAAATCGCTCGCCAACAACTACTGGCTGAGGTTCAATATAAGATCCGAACTTTTTAAAGTAGTTCAATCGTTTACGTTCCGTTGTAAAACTGTTCAATGATAATTTTATTTTACACCCAATTTCCTCTGTTACACTTTTTGAAATATCAGTTGGAATCGATTTTTTAACGCAAATATCTGTAATAGTTTTTTCAAGTATAGGAGCCAACGAAGAAATGCAGTTTCCTAAGCCGTCAACTACATTTTGTACTACACATCTTGGCAGCAATGTGTTTCCATAAAGTGAAGCTATATATGTTGAAAGAACATTATCAATGGATATGACCTTGTCTTCTAGAACAGTAGGTGTAGTATAACAACTTGTAGAACTGGAACATGAAGCTACATTTTCTATAGGGGTACAACCTGTATGTTCTACAGAAAATGAAGGCTGTGCAACATTAATATCCCTAATATTGGTTATTTCCAAATTCCTAGGGTTACATTCACTTCTAGGTAAATGACATTTTTCTAAATGTCTTTTATAGGAGTTGTATAAATTAAATGATCTAGCACATTGATCTTCACAGCAAAAGTATTCAACAAACTCATGGTCACTATGTTTTAATTTGAAATGATTTCTTAGTGTTTTGAGATCTAATATATGTTTGCATAAAAAACACACCACCATTATTACTTTAATCTAAGCAAGTTGGTACAACTAAACATATCATAAACAACGATTATATTCGGTATGTATGAACGCTCGTGGGACAAAATAAGTTTCAATTTCGTTTGCAGGCATTAAATTATTCTAAAAGTGCAAAGGGACTTGATTACTTTTATCTAAACAAGTTAGTACAATTAAACATATGATAAACAAACGATTAAAATCGAGTATGTATGAACGCTCGTGGGGCAAAATAAGTTTCAATTTCGTTTGCAGGTATTAAATGATTCTAAAAGTGCAAAGGGACTTGACCAAATTATTTGCAATGTGTAGTGCTATTTATTTATTCTATATAGGTAATTACTTATTGAAATTAAAACAAAATTCACATTCGTCATCGGGATAATGATCATAAATGCTACAATTCAAACAATTTTTGCACCAAAAAAAATTTAAGTACAATACGCTTTTCACATATTCTTTGTTCTCTATTATAAAATGTGCTGGCTGAGCTTCATTACAAACAGTCAAAAAACCACATCCAAAACATTTATCAGATAAAATGAAATGTGTGTTTGTCCAAGGCCAGTTGCATTGTTTCAGCAACTGAAAATCCTTAATAGTTAAAAAATTGTCAACATCAAGGAATACCGGCATGTTTAATGTACTGTATTAATGTTCAGTATCAATGCCTAATTCGCCCAAAAGCGTTAAAGCAGAGGTTGAGCTATTATCAAACTTAGTCCTAAATTTGAAAAAAGCGTATTGTATAAACATCCAAGTGCTGTGGCATTCGACTGGGTACTGAGCATTTACAACCCAAGTTATTTTAAAACATAGACTTACTGCAGACAGTATATTTGAGACGTCATAAAATACTTCATTGATCACTACGAAATAAGTTTTGATATTCTCAAGAGATTCCCCTACAACAATAATAAAAGGTTGCACAGTGAGCCCGTACTCTTGGAATTTGGTTTTCACCCCTCCTATTCGAAAAGAAGTGTTTTGTTCCCCGTTTAGAGGGAGCAAAATGCGATTTTGCTCCCTCTTCGCTTTTTTTTAATTTTTTTTCATTTCTGCCCCGCTAACAGGGAGCAAAATACGTCTTAGCAGTGCGTTCACGGAGCTGCGGAGACTGTAAAAAGTAGCATTCAAAAGTCGCGTCTTTTTCGTATTTAGAATTTTATATATCGGCATTTTACATAAATACTTTATTACACATACTAAAAATCCATAAATTCATAGATATATACTTACTTTTGATAAATTATTTTCTATTTTTTATTTTCAATTTGGCTGAATGGTGCCGGCCAATGCCGTAGCATTCTTCGCAAACTCCTCGTGTGATCGAATTAAAAAAAAAACGAACCCGCGAATTTCGTGAGCGCTCATTTCCTTGCCGTATTATTATACACTTAATTTCCAAAATAAAACGTACCTTATGTAGTGTTATGAATTATTTCGTAGAAAATGAATGAAAGCAAAAAGTGATTTAGGTGATGCAATGTATTGGGATCAACACCTCTGAGAATTCCAAAGGAATATTATGTAAGTACGTAATATGAATTGCACTGCCCTTTTTTCATATTATCGCAAATGTATTAAAAAACTTTGTGTGAAATGTGTATGTGCGAAATTGTCATAAAATGTACTTTATTTCACATTTGTTAAAATTTACCTATTATTATGAACGCAACGCGTGCGAGCATGACAGAATATAAATACAATGAAGTAGTTAGAGATTCTTTAATATGGAAGCCATTTTCGCCTTCTGCCTATGAATTTATGATAGGCGCGCGAAACACACGTTCTTTTTAACCTTGTTTGTTTCTAAATGTATTATTTTTTTGTTTTACTTAATTTCATGACAATGATGAACGAATGATCTTATGATTTTCTCATAGGAGGGGTGAAAAGCCGAGTGTACAACACGGTAGCAAACTTATTTATGCCTTGGGTGACAAAGCTTGAATCCCTCGCTAGCTCAAGATTCCACGCTAGAATCCCTCGCTTACGCTCGGGATTCTATTCTGGAATCTTTCGCGTCGCTCTGGATTCAATCCGTCACCCGCGGTAAAATATACCTTTTTGCTCCCTAGTCATACAATCTACTATTGCTTACTTGTGATTGCACTTTGAATATCAGAGTCATTTTTGATATGCAGAATGAAACCGGCCGTTGCCTCCGCTTTAGAAGGCCGCCAGATCTTTTTCGTTGTGTTCTTCAGACGAACGCTTGTGACAGCCAAGAGAGATGGTATCAGCAGCAAACTTGCGATGTTGGATGTTTCCTCTGAACCTGAAATTAATGTATGTAATGAAGTACGATTGTGAATATATTAGTCAAAACAAAATAAGGGCCACTTGATAACTTTATGTTTCGTTTATTAACAATAATAAGGTATCAAATCTACACTAATATTATAAAGAGGAAAGATTTGTACCTATTTTTGTATGTTTGTAATGAATAAGGCTCAAAAAGTACTGGGCCGATTTAGATGAAATTTGGCAAAAAGATAGATTACAACCTGGATTAAAACATAGGATACTTTTTATCCCGATATTCCCACGGGATTATCCTGCGCAGACGAAGTCGCGGGCACCGGCTAGTTATTTATAAAATAATAATAAAGCGTTTAATAATAATAGTTATAATATCTTGGGTTATTTTTACCCAACTGCCCGAAGGAGGGTTATGTTTATTTCAACACAGATTGACCTAGTCCCTAACTAAAGCACCACACATACACATAACACTTTAGTACTTTGCCTCAAGAGCTAAATAATTATACAGTGAAGTTTGAATCGTACCACGTTAGTAGATTTTTTATTTTTATAAATACTTACTGTAACGTGAATACAAAGAAAACCAGAAAAATATGGCTACCCCGGGAATCGAACCCGGGTCCTCGGCATTCAGTGCCGCGTGCAATACCCCTACACCACGGTACCACCACCACCACCACCGCCACGGCCACCGGTGGCTACCGTGGTGTAGGGGTATTGCACGCGGCACGGAATGCCGAGGACCCGGGTTCGATTCCCGGGGTAGCCATATTTTTCTGGTTTTCTTTGTATTCACGTTACAGTAAGTATTTATAAAAATAAAAAATATATTATAACGGGATGACCGAAAAAGTAAAAAATTGGGAAAAAATACAAAAAGATTTCTTCCTAAAATAAAAATACCACGTTAGTAGAAGTGACAAGCTACTAAAGTGTTTGGCTACTTCTGATTCTGACTGTATCTGTACTATACTAGACAATGGATATACATATACATACATATATATACAATACATACTTAGATACAAATAACATCCAAGACCCAGGTACATACAAAAATTCATATTCATCACAAATGTTTACCCCTTGTGGGAATCGAACCCACGACCTCTAGCTTCGTAGTTAGGGTCACTAACCACTAGGCTATCCAATCATCGTTGATGTTAGGAATTCTTTGGCATGTGAACTCTTATATAATAATTAACATATGTAATAAAATAACATACTTAATATAATTTGCATGACAACATATTTAGTAAGTAGGTACAGACAGTAATGACTCAAAAATATGTAGCGGTGACCTTATTACGATAGCATAAGTTCGTTTGGTACATATTTTCGAGACGTTGAATGTACCCATACTTTTTTCACCCAACTGTACCCGGCTACTTTGATATAATATGGTACCTGCTATATAAATATAAAAAATAATACCTACTCAAATAAAACATTTTCTGTAAACGTTATGGGTAAAGTAGGTAAGTAATAAATACATATTTGAACTAAAATACTATTCAAAAATTACATTAATGAAAATAAATTACCGTGCTCATAACTTATGAGAAGGTTTAAATTTTTATCTTTGGTGCTGTTCTTGCGCGTCTTAGCCAATTCGAAGATTTTTCCTTTTAAAGCGGGGAAAGTTTCAGTTATCTCGACATATGATCCTGTATACAGGTGTTCAAAATCTTTTTGTAGCTGTGAACAAACAAAATAATGATTAGTAAGTAGGTACTTATCACAATTAAAAAGAAAAAAAAATGGTTGTGGGTTGGCTTATCAAGGCATGAAACTACTAGATAGTAATATGAATTGTAGACTATTTAAAAACTTATTTTTATTATTTTCTTTCTAAATATTGCCATTTAAATTATTCTCACTTGAAAAAATAACTACTGTACAATTTTCATCATCGTTATGAACAAAATAATAAGAATTATACAGGGTTATTTGTAATTCACTAGCATCCTTTTAACAATAAACTCCTACCACTTAAACAAATGTTTTTTTGTTTTACGGCTTTTGTCATAACTTAATATTTTTGGTGTAATAACGTTTTGAAAATTTTAGATTTCCTGTTATTTTTATGATACTCTGTGTATTTGTATGGGAAAAAAAGTACTTCATTTTAAAAAGTAAAACAGAAAACATTTGTTTGAGTGATAGGAATTCAGGGTTAAGAGGATGTCAGTGAATTAAAAATAACCCTGTATACTAAACAAAACATGTTATAATTATGGAACTCACCAGAAGATAACCCTTAGGTTTTTTTAGTGCCGTGTACTCGCCAAAGTATTGGGCTATTGTTAATTCTTTAGACTTATTTAGTCTTGCTTGTGTGGTTTCTTCCCACTTATGTTCTACTGCTGTCCAAGGCTCAGTAGAATTCTTGAGCCACAAAAGTTTTTCTTCAGAGTCTTCCTCATCAGTTATACCATCCGGTAAACGTAAGCTTGGAGCTGGTGATCGCGAAGACTCAGAAGATCCTGAAATTCTGCGGCGCTTCTCCACTACTCCGGAATCTCTATATTTTCGCTTGAGATTATGAATTTGGTCTGGTAATTTACCAGCCAATCTTGTAATAATACCACGTGTAGATTCTACAACTTTGGTGTGAAAGTATACGGAAGGCTTTTCCTGGGGAAATACACGGACAATTGCATGTGCCCAACTAGCATAGACAGAAGATCGAACTACTTGCTCAGGGTTCTGTCGTAGTATAGATGTTCCAATAATTCTGACTAAACTTAGACGTGCCGCATTATTTAGAGGAACAGTTTTGTCTAGATTCAACAGGCCTTTTCCTTCTAATGTACTGTTCAACAGCAAGCGCAAGTCCTAAAAATAGACAAGGTATAAGTTGTAGTATAATAGCTACATTGATTATATTATATCATAATATATGTATATATTTCGAAAGCATGCAAAAAAAAATGTTTAAATGTAACATACACTTAATTCAGAGGATGTTGAATCTTCAGTTAAAGAATTCGTGACCGGTGGATTTGCAGGTAAACAAATAGGTGAATTTGGCGTAGGCGTGCTAGTAGCGGCAAATGTTTTAGTGCACGAAGGGGTTTCATAAAGCGGGAAGGTTAATAGGTCACCGATTGAAAAATCATCGCCAATCTGCAAGCAATCCATATTTACATAAAAAGGAGTTGAAGCTTGTAAAGTAGCAGCACACAGGATCTATCTTTTAGTATAATATTTTTTATAAGTAGGTAACAACTTACAATTTGATTGTTTGTACTAGGATGCATGCTACTTTTATAAACCTCTAAGTTTTTAGAGAATATTGCCCTGGGTCCGATGAGAGGAAATAATTCGTTTATCATGGATTCGTTTAGCAAAGGAAGAGCTAATGATGTTATGGAATTTTCTGTAACACACACAGATTTATGTAATGTTTAACACATAGGTATGCAATCAATTGATATTACTTTTATGAGCTGTCAAAACGCATACTTTCATGGATTTTGTACGACAATTGTGAACTTTAACATCACTGTTCACACAAGTTCGACTATTTGTTGATTTAAAAACAACTAAAAATCTAATTTTATTGTTATAGGTAATGCCATTTAAGTTGAGGTGAATGATTATACATACAACGGAGACATCTCGTGTCTGTAGCGGATTATTTTGTTCGAATTTTAAAACTGCACAGCACTGTGTAGCTGTGTGTGTAATCAGTAATCATTCACCTCAACTTAAGTATAAGTAATGGTATACGATATAAATAATGCACACAAGTATAAGTTGTGGGTAAGCGGGCGGCGTCCTTTGATGTCGCACCGACATGCTTTGACTAGGTAGGCCGTATGGCCGGTGGCGTTTATAAAAGCGCGACACTAAGCGAATGGACAAAAAGTGTTTACTGTTTTTTACATTTTCCGATAAGTACCTATAATACTTACCTATCCAGCTAGCCATTTATACCATAAAGCAGTTCGTGTATGTTTATTGTTTAATGTAGGTACTTGTTTGAACAACGACGCTGACCTTAGGAACTACCAGTCCGATCAAGAATAAATATTTAAAAGCCTTATAGTATAAACAGCACGGCATATACATAAAGTTAAGTCATCATTTTAACGCAGGTGAAATAGATAAACAATAATATTATAATGTTGATTACTTACGTTTAAAAACATCGATATACTCCTCCAAACTCCATGCGGTCAAAAGATTTCGAACTTCTTCGTCCATCCTCCACAGAATAAAATAAATAACACTTTACTACTATTGTATGCGGATTGCTTTACTTTTAGAATAAAAAATGCCTTTATACGAAATTGAAACTTATTTTGTCCCTGTGCGGCAGGTCGCGTCCGTCTAGATCAAGGGTAAGGCGGTAAAGAGAAAGAAAGATGGCGGGTGCGCAGAGTCGACTTAGATTACATTCGCAGCTAATGTCACGTTCAATTTTAAATAAGTTACTCGACGCTGGTCTAAAATTAAATAACACGCTTGGCAGTAAAAAACAATGTGTGCGTGTCTATTTTTAAGCAATTTTTTTATTATTTGAAAATAGATAAATAAGATATTTATTTTTTAACAAGTAAACACGGTCATTTGCATCATAGAGATTTATGTAATTTTAGCCAAGCATATTAATACTTTAAAATTAAATAACATCTAATTGTTAGTAAATAACAGTGTATGCTTGGTTCTTTTAAGTGAAATCTTATTATTTAAAGATAGATTGGTAACTTGTATGGTTTTACACAAGTTAGACGGTTATTTGCATTATAGCGACTTATTTAATTTTAGCCAAGTATTATTGGTCTAAAATTAAATAACATCTTCTTGTAAGTAAATAGCAGTGTACACTTTGTCGTGTTCTAACCGAATAATCATTATTTAAAGATAGATGAGTAACTTGTGTGTTACTAACAATTAACACGGTTATATTCATCGTAGCGACTTATCAAATTTTAGCCAAGTATTACAGATCTAAAATCAAATAACAAAATTGTTAGTAGATAACAGGGTACGCTTGTCTATTTTGAACCAACTGCGGTAAGGGTTACATTTACTGAGATGCTAATTTGAAAAGAAACGAGTGCTTTGTTTATAATACCAAGAAGATTTAGCAATACTTGCTTATCCAATTTTAACACACCTATTTTGCGCGTTTTAAATAAATCTTGGTTGTATATTGCCAAATAATTTTTAACCTAGCCAAATGGGTACTTTGCTAAAGCTTCGTTTTCTCCGTGTAGCACCCATAGTACAAGCTTTGCTTAGTTTGGGGCTAGGTCAATATGTGTGAAATGTCCCAAGATATTTATTTATTTATTTATCATTGTCAAATACAAAAGCCGTCCCTCACACGCCAAGGGTGGCTGACGTCTAAACGAATATAGATCTTATGCATTACGTATTTCAACTCTTTAATTACACGTTAGCTTGAACAACTAGGTGACGTTGGCGTGGTAGGCATGGCAGTGCATGGCAACTTTAGTTTTCCTTGGTGTTCTTCTTCTTATGTGGTGTTTAAATCTTACTAATATAATAAAGCTGAAAGTTTATTTGGATGTTTGTTACTCAATCAAGCTAAAACGGCCCAATCAATTTGCATGAAATTTAACAAACAGATAGCATTGTAACCTGTAATAACACATAGGCTACTTTTCATTGTGATATTTACTTGCAATTTTTATTTTATTTTATCGTGATTTGGCGGTAAAGATGGCGCCACGGTGTCGTAATCTAAGTCGATCTGTCAACCTGAGTGACCATTGCACCTTTACGCTTTTTTAGCTTTTAATGCACTAAGTTATCTCTTTCAGTGTTTAAGAACAAGGTTAAGGAGCATTATTTGTCACTTGTCTGATATGTACTGCTTTTCTTTTCTTGGATAATGGATTACATATTTTAATTTATTTGGCTGTTATCTATTTATATGTAAGTTTATGTATGTTTATATATAAAAGTATTTAAGTATGTTTATTTCTTTTTGCGTTTCTTTCTGCTGCACATCTTAGTACAGAGCACCGCCTACCAACCTAGTTTGTTTTTCTTCATCTCCACTATCCAAAGGTTGTCTGGTAGAGATTATTAAGCGATAAGACCGCCTGCTGTATGCCATACCTTTTTGTGTAATTACATTATGTCTACTGTTCCTTGATTGTGTGGTGTTCAATAAAGTATATTGTATTGTAAGTTTTGGAAGTATGACAGCGTGTTGGTACACATTTTGGACTAATTTGGAGGCCAAGTTTAGTACGAAAGTGCAGACGAAGTCGCGGATAAAAGCTCGTTGTTAATATTGTTTGCAGGTACGTCCTAGCCGGGGGCATGCAGGATTGGAACTATCTACACACGAGCGACATGGAGATAACGCTTGAACTGGGCTGCTACAAGTACCCGCCCGCCGAGGACCTGGCCTCCTACTGGGAGGACAACAGGGAGGCTCTGCTGGCTTACATCGAGGAGGTAAAGCGGCAAAACCATACTTTCATACGGGGTTGTTTTAACAGATGTGGGCAATTAATAGGGATGACGACAGAGTGAAGAAATCGAAATTCTAATTAGTCCGTCAGTCAGGTAATAAAAAAATATTAAACACGTATTTTTTGTTTTATCAAATTAACAAAGAATGACTACTTAAGTTAAAACGCATTAAAGTTGTCACCGTTAGGTGTAAATCGTACCTAACCGTGACGTCACGCGACATTTCAACTCAATATATCTCCGTATAAGTTTGATTGCGTGAAAAAAGAAAAAATACGTGTCCAATACTTTTCAATAATCTTCCTGACTAGGGAAAAAAAATTGTCGTCATCCCTATTAAAGAATCTAATTTTTAACGAAAAATCTTATAGACATTTCGAACATTTTTTTCCAATCTGACCGGGATTTTCAAAAAACGTATCAATATGGAATTGAGCCTTGTTGGTTTATACACACGAAAGTGGAGGCATTCAATAATAATAAATAAAACACAAACTAAGAATTTTCTTTTTTGCAGTCAATAACAAATAGGGTCATCACAGTCATAAACATGTTAGGTTAGTTATAAAAAAAAATATAAGGTTATAAATATATCCATTTTTCAGTAGATGTTAGAGAAGTTTTTTTTTATAACTTATAATTGACCGTGTACGTTTTCATCTTACTACTACAGCCTATTTGCGTCCCACTGCTGGGCACAGGCCTCCTCTCATCATGAGAGGGTTTGGGCTATAGTCCCCTGCGGGCCCAGTGCGGATTGGGGACTTCACATACATCTTTGAATTACTTCGCAGATGCGTGCGGGTTTCATCACGATGTTTTCCTTCACCGAAAAGCTCAGTGGTAAATTCAAATTGAATTTCGCACATAAGTAAACTTAGAGGTGCGAGCCGGAATCGCACCCCCGACCCTCGGCATGAGAGGCGGTAGGTCGAACCACTAGGCTTGTACGTTTTCATCTTGACGTTGGTTTATTAATCAGCCTGTATTTCCACAGGTGCACAAAGGCGTCCACGGTTTCGTGCACAGCCACATAGGTGGCGCTTTAGCCAACGTGACGATAACCGTGTCCGGCATCCGGCACGCCGTGAGGACGGCCGGCGCCGGCGACTACTGGCGCCTGTTGCCGCCGGGCCGGCACAACGTCACCGCCGGCATCGCCGGGTGAGTTACAACCATAGAGGACTAAAACTCACAGTTCCCCGCCTTATTCCAAGAGCTCCTATAACAGACATATTTAAAATCCCATTCTGTAAAACTCGCTTCGGGCTCATTTCGCCAATAATCAGAGCATGTTCTAAATATAACGATTTTACAAAAAAGTACCTACTACTGACATTTTTCATGATACACTTCCTCAATTTAAAAATAGCATAAGTAAATTAATTGAAAAATCTTAATGACATTGATACCATCTAGTTTTATATTCATTTCAATTAATCAAACAACATTATCCAACAATATTAGTGTTCAGTATTGGAACATTTGAAATAAAAGTCGACTTGCTTAGACAATTTAAATATAATAAAATCGTAAAAGACAGATTTGGGTAATGCGCGACACAGGTGTATACGGCGGCGCGTCTGTCGGCAAGTGAGGCCGCACCTGGTCGCGGGCGCGGGCGGGCGGCCTGCCCCTCCCGCCCCGTTCTTCTACGTTGTTGCCCCCGCGGTCACCTTGGAGCGTGAATGCGCGAACACTCTCACTTATTAACTCTAATTCTAAGCAAATAACATTGACATACATATTATATTTTATTTTGTTTTTGTAACTAACACTAATGTTGACTATGAATGTTGAGTATACCCATAATTGACTTGTATATCAGTTTCTATCTATTGCAATGTATTCTCTGCCAATGTGTAAATATACTTGTTGTTGGTGTACCTTTTCAAAGAATAAAAAAAAAGATTAGCAGAGCCCATACTCCCCCGCCATAGCACCCCGCGTTCGCCGGAACACGGGTTAACACTAGAGTGACATCTAGCGTCCAGTGGCTGAACCCCGATTACCCGACCGTTTAGCAGTTGCTACCGCTACTTGAAGCTAGATGGCGAGCCGAACGCAAAGTGTATTTCTAAACAGTTTACAACTAATATTGTAACTAGAACTCTTTTTTGAAATCCTCTTATTACACAGAGACTTCGGGTTGTAAGTTGGAAACTGTTAAGCAAGAAAATATGCATATAATACCGCAATAAGAAATGGCCTACCGACAGCTCGTCTCCTGACGCGTTCTAGCCCAATCGGCATTGTAGCCTTTAAAAATGTCATCGGAATACATTTATCCCTACAGCATCCTTAACGTATGTAAACCCAAACTGAAGTGAATTATTTTTCCCAGCTACGAGAGCGTGACAGAAGAGGTGACAGTTCCGGAAAATGGCGGCGTCAGCCTCAACTTCACTCTGATGCCCGACGATCCGCAACATTGGTCCTCCGCTTATGACTTTCGGTAAGTTCATTTAGACTTTGTTTGTGAGCGAACTAGGTATCTTTTCGATTGACATTACTGGATATTTTTGAATGAAATAGAAATATTAGAATTCTGTAGTTAAGAGGGTTTGCTCCGAAAGTTGGCAACGTCGCAAATAGCTGTCAAATATTTCGCTGTTTTCATTAATATCTGAAGATTACCGAATGAAAACATGAATTATCGCTCTATGGTTGAATAAAACATTGCAACAATTATCATAGGAACACGATTTTTTTAGGATTATGGAAGTACTATCTTTTGAAAACTTCCCATCGCATTTTCCATGCATTTTAATGTAATCTTATCATTTGAATGCCTAACCAACAAATATAAAACGAGACGCGTCATACAACCATAGAATGATAACTTCTTTTTTAATTCAGTAATATTGAGGTATTAATAAAAACAGCAAAACATTTCACAGCTATATGCGACGTTGCCAACTTTCGGGATAAGCCCTCTTAATATTGAAGTTGTTTTTTTTCTTACGTAATTAATTACTAAGAAGAAGTAGTTAAAAGCAAGATATCATTTCGTTACATCTTAGTACATTGTATCCATATAGGTCAAATACTTGAACAGTTTATTATATTAATTGTATATTATTTCTGTTTTGTCTCAAAATGCATACCTAAAGGCTACAAGCATAAGGTTTGTTACTATAAAATGATGCTCAAGGACATAGAAATAGGATTGACTTTGCTTTCTCACCTGAACTGACATGTCGCTTTTTTGCTTATCTGTGTGTTTGTTTGTTATGTGTACACTCCTTTTTAGTAAAATTTAGCTGTGTGTGTGTATTATTACCATTTAATCACATGTACTATTTATTTTTACATTATATAATTATTTTTACTTTATTATTTATTTTTATATTTCAAAATATATTGTTACTTAATCGTTATAATTTAACCACATAAGCCATTTTTTCATATTTGTATTAAGGATATTTATTTTAGTCGATTAATGTGAATTTAAGTCCATATACCAACCAGTGTTTCATGCTATAGTGATGCTTATAGTATGCTATAGTGTTCAGTACTGAATTCTGGATCATTTGATATTTCACTCATCGTCATCCTTTAATATTTTTTGTATGTTTTTGTTTATATACTTATATCTGTTCTGTCATATAATCAGATCATTCTATACTAATTTATCAGCTTGTTGCTTGTGTCGTGTTTTAAAATAAATGTATTCGCACTCATATGCATCTATTATTGCACTAATTGTATTTTGCATTACTAATATACAACTTTCAAAGCACCTTTTCTTATAGAAAATCTTGTAAAATCTCGATCATCAATAATGAACAAAAAAATGTGGGTAGTCGCATAACTTGCGATAAACTCGACAAAAAAAATTATCTTAGCCAAAATTCATAACGATACTATTAAGAGGGTTTATACCGAATATTAAGTATATCCATACTTAATGTTTTATTCAACCATAGTGCGATAATTTATGTTTTTATTCAGTAATATTCAGAAATTAATGAAAACAGCGAAATATTTGACAGCTATTTGCGACGTTACCAACTTTCGGAGTAAACCGTCTTAATTGTGCAGTAGTTTATATTATTGAAATTTACAATAACTTCTAGCGAGCATCGTGTGAAATCGAGGTAAGGAATGAAATTCATACCTACGTAAAGACTAGTGTGAATGCTTGTGTTGTTTAAAAAACAGGCACCATTTTTATTATGTATACTGTTTACTAAATATTACAAAACTGTGTATTGCTAAAGTAGTAGTTAATAGAAAGAATTTAACAATTTAATGTCACAAAAATAGCTCTGAAAACTGTCAGCTCTGTACCTGACCTAAGTAAGCTAAGATGTTTAAATTCGAAATACAATTTAAATTTAAACTCTCCGAAACCATTGGACCTAAAATTTTGGAAAAAATACGGAGGAGTTTAGTTATTGACCTATAGATTACGGGAAAATTATTAAGAAGTCCACGGTATTTGAAATCTATCATATAAAAGAGCTTATCCTGTGAAACGGTTTGAAAATGACGTCATTGAAAATAATCAAGGGTCGGAACCCTCTCCACGCGAGTTTAATTCGCTTCTTGGCCGGTTTTTTTCGACCTTATACAACCGAGCCAATTGTACATATTGCTGTGGCATTTTTCATTAGGCGTAAGACGTCTCGAGTAATATTCGCAGTTTTCGATATATTCATGGTGCCAGAGGCGAGGTAATATAGATTAGAAATTTCTTTTCTCAAACATGCAATGAAATATTGATATTATGTTCTTCTTATTAGCCTGGGAAGTATCACGTTCCAGGCGCGGCTAGACAATTGGTATATAATGAAATTTCATACAAACGTTGCAGGCCTAGGCCGGCAACTCTCCTTTTTTTAAATCTCAATTTGATATATTTGTGACACAGCATCTTGGCTTTCCGCCATTTAAAAAAGCTACAAGCTCTATGGTTCGCTATGACATTCTGCCAATATAGCTTAAAAAACATGAACCATATTTGCTACATAGGTATCGCAGTTTTATTTATATAAAAAAGACAAAATATGTTATATATAAAATATTATTTTATTTATTCATTTCATTGCATGTTTGAGAAAAGCACTATACATACATCGGCGGGGAACGAAAGTTGTCGGCCTCGTAACTATCCGGCCTCACTTCGTTCGGCCATATACATGGTGGGTCAGAAAATATGGCAAATAATTAACCCACCGTATCGGCTATCGATTCTAAGTATATTGTATAGGTCTTTAATTTTTTTTGAGTTGGTAAAAAAATATATTTTGTATAGGATTCAGGCGTCGCTCACACAACCAATCCCATATACAATTTTTTTTTTTACCAAATCAAAAAAAATTAAAGACCTATACAATACACTTACAATCGATAGCCGATACGGTGGGTTAATTGTTTGCCATATTTTCTGACCCACCGTGTATAATACTCGGCCTGCAACATCCTCCTTCCCGGCCTCTGTAGTAACGTACTATTACTCTGTGGCGTACAGAAAAGCTCTGTATGCGAGCCACATCTAGGGGGCGCATCTAGTTTTCATATAGGCTACTAGCTGACCCCGCGGACTTCGTACCGCCTTATTTTTTATAAACCTCACGGAGCCCGAGACCTTTCCAACGAATCCAAAACCGTGGAAATCAGTTCGTGCGTTCTGGAGTTATAGCGTCAGGAAGGAAAACCCGACTTATTTTTATTATAGGCTATAACTAGGCAGCGACATCTATTATCGCATTTTAACACTTATTTCGGACGTACGCTAATTTGTATGAAGGTTATCCTTGTAGGTTTATCTTATTAACTTACTACCCGATGCCCGCGAACTTCGTCCCGCGTAGACTTAGAATTTGCGTACCCGATGATACTATAGAGATCTTCTACTATCTAAAGTCCCGCGCCTTCACATTTCAAAACACTTCAATGTATTTAAAAAGCACCACCAACACTCTCAACACATGTGTACGTGCTGAGACAGCCATCAACTATGCGTTGAGTGTTGGTGGTGCTTTTTAAATAAAATGAAAAATTGAAGCGTTTTGAAACGTGAAGGCGCGGGACTTTAGATACTAGAAGATCTCTACTACATATAGACAGATATAGTTGTAGAAGCTTTGAAAAATTGGTTTGATCCGTTCCCGTAAATATCGGGATAAAAATTATAATGTTATAGCCCGGGTCTCAAACTATCTCTATGCCAAATTTCATCCAAATCGGTCCACGCGTTGCTGTGTGAAGGAAGGACAAATAAACACACTTTCACATTTATAACATTAGTTTGGATGATTTTGACCTTATATCTTCACCCTGCTTTCCTTAGGGTGCTCGAAAACGTGATGAACACGAAGTACCATTCCCCGCCGGAGCTTTACGAGAAGCTCGCTGAACTGGAGAACAGCTTCCCTGACATAGCAGAGTTCAGATCTGGAGACAGCCTGGCCACTGCCTCGCTGCATCAGCTCAAGATCACCGACCAGGTACAGGTTTAGACGACTTAGATCACACGTGGTAGCGTGGATTAATCAAAAATAGTCTTTGCGTCACCGGTTAAAAGCTGTGGTAGCCTAGTGGTTTGACCTACCGCCTCTCATGCAGAGGGTCGGGGGTTCGAATCCGGCTCGCACCTCTGAAAATTATTTATGTGCGAAATTCAATTTTAATTTACCATCGAGCTTTTCGAAATAAAGTAAAGTTTATTGTGTAAAAAGGTACTAAAAAAAAACAATTTGAAATTAGCCATGACTTAAACTGAATCTTTTTAACTTCCTAATATTGCATTCATTTATATGTACATCTGGCAACCTATTATACACTCGAATACACATGATATATACATTGTTGTCAATTAAAGGAAAACGTTTTACGAGCGATAATTCATGTTTTCATTCAGTAATATTCAGAAATTAATGAAAACAGCAAAATATTTGACAGTTATTTGCGACGTTGCCAACTTTTGAAGTAAACCCTCTTTAGTTGTTGATTCAGAACAGGTATCTAATTAGTCTTCGATACTCTAGAAGTTTACATTCTTTTGTACATTTGCCTACCAGGTCGGGTCCCCAGAAGAAACCAAGCTCCACATGGCGATAATAAGCAACCTCTATGCGTCCCAGCCAGTGGGCCAAGAGATGCTTCTCAACTTCGCCCGCCACGTCGCGACAGCCTACAACATCGGCGAGCCGAGGCATAAGAAACTATTGCAGAACGCAGTGTTACACTTCATACCCAATATAGACCCGCTGTATGAGAAGATATTGAGGCAATTCACTGGGGAAGAGTGTGAGGTAATGTGAATTAAACTTGGTGTTAGAGATCTTCTACTATCTAAAGTCCCGCGCCTTCACATTTCAAAACGCTTCAATTTTTTATTTTTATTACTTAAAAAGCTTGAGAGTGTGGGTGGTGCTTCTTAAATACATTGAAGCGTTTTGAAATGTGAAGACGCAGGACTTTAGATAGTAGAAGATCCCTACACTAGATCACAAGGCGGACACGGCCTATAAAAGCACGATTTCGAACACAATTCGAATGAAGTGTCAATGTGTGCGTGCGAGGACGTGTGTACACTTGTAAATGTGTGTGTACCAGTACGCGGGCCAATGATGGACTCACCATATGAAACAAATGACGGTAAGGGCGAGTTGCGCGCCGGCTAGATTCAGGCGGGTGATGCCGTGGCCATTCTGTATGTAGTACTATTAAATATTCTGTGGCTATATATAAAAAGAGGGAACGTGTAGTTACTTTTGGCGTCTCTTCTCAGTTATATGTGTTGTCTGAAGCGCTGGTTCAAAGTTTGGTCATTAAAAATCTATATAGAAAGTCGCGTCTGAAACTTGAAAATTAAAATAAACTATCAAGTCGAGGGGACTATATATACGATACAGAACACAAAATAACGATAAAAAACTAGAAAAAAAACTGTATGTATGTATGTAACCGGTTAACTCGAAAACTACTAAACGGATTGCAACAAAATTTGGTATGGGGGTAAATTATAACACTGCAACGTTTCGGCTACTTTTTATCCCGAAAAAAATGCATAAGGAGTTCCCGCGGAAATGCTATTTACGAATTCCACGCGGACGAAGTCGCGGGCAGAAGCTAATAAATAAATAAAGTTGTCGTGTAAAGGAACATGTGGTTTTCTGTGTAAATTATTTGTATTTGAATCTGAATGCTAATTTATAATTCCGTTTATAATTAAGTATTTAAAACTCTGCTTTTTAGGGTTCCGTGTCCAAAGGAAGACAAAGGGAACCCTATTTATATCTAGAACGGAAATAGGTAGAATACAAATGATTTTAATTTTACATCGATTTAGATTTATGTCCAAGTTCTAGAAGCAGTTATACGTATGGTTTCTCATTATTCTAATATCACAATGAAAAAATATAAAATTGTATATATATATATTTTTTATTTCAGATCAAACCACTAGAAGAGGAATTCGGCGACAGTCTGTACAGTTTTATAACTAACAAGGACATAAATCCACTTTCGAACTACACGCGTGAAAAGGCATTCGTAAACTTGCTGAAGTCGGAAAAATACGACATAATACTAGAGCTGTCGTCGGGTAAGTTGATATATTACCTAGTTACATTGACCTATAATAACGTATGGACGAACAGTGGCTAACAGAACATGTCAAAATATATGGAGCAAACTGACATTAGAAAATACGTTCCAATATGCTGGTAGCGCCTCTTTATAATATATGTCGAGATAAATATTTCATACAAAAGTAAACCTAACACCATAAAACTTATGTGTCAAATTTACTAAGCGCCAACCGGGTGCCCGATTTTGGTGACATTTGAAGTTTCGGAAACCTCACCGTTGCCAATTTAGCTTATAAATTATTTTATTTATTTATTTCAACACAATTACTATTCAACACAATTATGGAATATAATGGCATATATACTGCTTTCTTGGATAATGGATTATATATTTTTTCATTTTTTTGGCTGTTATCTATTTATATGTAAGTTTACGCCTCGTTTTGGCTACGCATGGTTAAAATTTGACATTTAGGCCACAGAGAATCTGTCAAATTTTAACAGTCCAAAAATAGGCGTTTTGTTTACATAAGAACTGGCCTTAAGTCAACCTCAAGAAGAAGGAACTAGGTTTTTTTCTCAGTATAGTCAGTTTAAAGATTGTTTATTGATAGGTATTTGGGTAAAAAGAAATACGGAATGTTTTTTTTATATACTTTTCATTATGGAGTGTGGAATGTGTCTTGGTAAGGAGCGCAATCTTATATGGCGAAACAGTTGAAAATGTGTCCAGCGGAATTGATAAGCAACAAAACAAAACACACTCGCCTCACAACCGCTTTCGCTGCGTTTTCGCCTCAGCAGCGCCATCTGAAGACGCTACTGCAGACTATCCACCTAGGTTGCTTGACTGGAGTGACGACCGCAGCGCCCCCAAACCTACCCGATTTGGTGTCCACTTTTGGAACTATAAAGATTGCGCTCCTTTACTTCAACCCTCCATAGGATACCCTGTATAATAAACCCAAGTTACAACTATTCCAAATAAAATTTCAGGCACTGAAGACGTCTCCTACCCTGACATATCTCGCGACCTCCTAAAGCAGTTCTCAGAAAAATACCAAGACAATAGAACACCGACGGATAAATTCGACTGCGCCCACAAAACCAGCAGCATTACCCATGGGAACCTTTTAGACGTGTTGAACGAAAGATACGATACGCCTATAGTGTCGGTCGGGTTGAGCTGTTGCAAGATACCCAGTGAAAAGGATATAGCGTTCGTTTGGAGGAATAATTTGAAGGGTATCATGAAATTTGTCGAACTGGCCAATACGGGTGAGTGTACTGGTAGTTTTTTTTTAAATTAAGTTTTTAAAATGGTTTATGCCCCGTTTACACTTTGATTGGTGTATGATACTGTTTTACTAAACAGTGTGTAATTTACAAAAAATCTGATCAGAAGAGTGTACAGAAATCAAGTTGGATTTTGCGTTCTTTAATAAATGTTGTAATTTTTTTAAATATTTATCACAATTAGTTCTAAAAAGCTTCTAAAATGCTCGGAATAAATATACCTGAGTTAGATATTTTATCATGTTTTTTTTAATGATTTTAAATATTTGTTATATCTGTTGTATGACAATACAAATATCATACAAAAAATCTTTTAATCAATTAATTTCTCATCAGTGAAAAAAGAAAGAGAGAGTTGTAGAAGCACATGCTTTGGCAAGGCAAAAGGATTCCTGGGTTCAATGTCCAGTTATTGTAATAAATAAAAAACGTTTTAACAATATATTAACTAGTCCTCATTACTTTAACGTCCATTTTTCAGGCATCCAGGGCTACATAAAGAGCGAAACGGGCGGTCCGCTCCGAGAGGCTACCGTGACGGTGTCCGGTATAGCTCGCCCCTACCGCGCTACCCGCAACTCCGCTCACTACCGCGCCGCGCTCCCGCCCGGCCAGTACCAGGCGGTCGTGGCGAGCCGCGGGTACGAGGACCAGGTAGGTCACTACTACACCAGCGACAACTCCGCTCACTACCGCGCCGCGCCGCCGCCCGGCCAGTACCAGGCGGTCGTGGCGAGCCGCGGGTACGAGGACCAGGTAGGTCACTACTACACCAGCGACAACTCCGCTCACTACCGCGCCGCGCCGCCGCCCGGCCAGTACCAGGCGGTCGTGGCGAGCCGCGGGTACGAGGACCAGGTAGGTCACTACTACACCAGCGACAACTCCGCTCACTACCGCGCCGCGCCGCCGCCCGGCCAGTACCAGGCGGTCGTGGCGAGCCGCGGGTACGAGGACCAGGTAGGTCACTACTACACCAGCGACAACTCCGCTCACTACCGCGCCGCGCCGCCGCCCGGCCAGTACCAGGCGGTCGTGGCGAGCCGCGGGTACGAGGACCAGGTAGGTCACTACTACACCAGCGACAACTCCGCTCACTACCGCGCCGCGCCGCCGCCCGGCCAGTACCAGGCGGTCGTGGCGAGCCGCGGGTACGAGGACCAGGTAGGTCACTACTACACCAGCGACAACTCCGCTCACTACCGCGCCGCGCCGCCGCCCGGCCAGTACCAGGCGGTCGTGGCGAGCCGCGGGTACGAGGACCAGGTAGGTCACTACTACACCAGCGACAACTCCGCTCACTACCGCGCCGCGCCGCCGCCCGGCCAGTACCAGGCGCTCGTGGCGAGCCGCGGGTACGAGGACCAGGTAGCCCCCAACTACACCACTGACTCTACAAACAAATGGAACCTAAATTTCACACTATGATATTATGGTGTACGGTCGACGGCAAGAGATGTTTACACTTGCACCCTATTTTTGTATTAAGGTCCAAAAGTATAAATAACTCTTCGATGTTTTTATAATAGAATACAGGTTGATATAAATAAACTAGCTTTTCCCAGCAACTTCGTATGCGCAGAAATATTAAAAAGAAAAAAAAACCCGTTTTTTCCCGTTTCTGTGGGAATTTCGGAAAATCCTCTCTTAGTGCTCCCCTACGTTCCCTAAGGAACCTGCATGCCAAATTTCAGCTCTCTACGACCAGTAGTTTCGGCTCTGCGTTGATCGATCAGTCAATCAGTTTCTTGTTTTATATATATAGATAATAATAGACCTGCAATACAACTACTTATATAAAGTTATCGCATACGTATTTATTTCGATAATTATATATTATTCGATATTATTATTGTTTGTCTTAGACGGTAACATGGCGTATAATCGAGGGCGAGGTCAAGGAAAAAGACATCATATTGCGTCGTCTCAACGGCGAGATTCCTGGAGGACAGTTCGATGACGCAAAGATCTATAATGACCCCAATTTGGTTTATATTTCGGGTGAGTATTTTTGAGATTTTTTTGTGTATGTATATGTAGTATTTACATTGCAATTTTTTTTTTCATGGTGATTAATTCGAATCTTAACAGTATTACGCTTTGTTTAGATCAAGTCTAGATCACTTTACGTAAAAGTATATTTAGAACGTACTAGCTAATTTTGATGAACCTTTGATGAAAAGACTTTGGATTTGCGTCCCTAATGATACTATATGTGTATATAGTATATGGTAGATGGTGATAGTTATTGGTTTTTCTCGTGAAAAACTCGATCCCGTGAAAATATCGGGATTAACAGTATCTTACGGACTGCACGGGTGCTGTCTGTGGGGTCCGGTCTGTTCATGCTTGCAAGGACGTTTAAAAATAATCATTAGCTTTAAATATATTACTAAGTCAAACATTTTAAGCGAGAGACCTCATCATGTTCTTTTTGACATGTATTAATGAACTCTTTTATACATGATGTATTTCATTATTTATTGACATTTTGAGACTGTCGACATCTATGGAATTTATATTTATTTGACAATGGAGGCCATCTCCATAAAAAAAAATTTTCTGGACCCTTGGAGACTATACATCTCTAAGATCTTAGATTTAAGTTTAAGTTAGGGACTATACATCCCTTCAATGTAATTGTAGTACGTACCTATATGTATATTTTATACATGTAATGTAAATGTTATAACTATGTGTAAATTTTGAATAAAGGCCTTCTGCTTGAGTTTGTTGCGGCGCTTCTTCTCAAGCAATGGGTCTAGGAAGCGCTAGTAAATTCTTTTCTGACGTGTAAAAGTGCCCCTATGTGGCCAATTTGCTGAATAAATGATTGAATTTTGATTGAATTTTGAATCTTATATTATTTCGAGGGTCTGAAAGAGGGGGGGATTGATATTTAACCCTAACAAAACTCCCTTTTCAGGCCTGGCTCTAGACCACAACAGCGTACCCCTTACCAACGCTGCGTTGGAAGTTTACCCGTTGAGCTCTAAAAAGCTGATTTCGAGCAACACTAGCGATGAAAACGGCCGGTTTGTTGTCAGCCTGCCCGTCACCTATATGGGGAAAGAGGTGCTAGTTTCGGCGGAAAAGGACGGCTATATTGCTAGACAGAGACATGTTATGGTGAGTCGATACATACTTCTCCTATCTGGAATTGGGCCTTTTATAGCCCTTTTAGAAGAAGAAAAAATATTTTTTAACCGACTCCAAAAAGGAGGAGGTTGGTAAGTTGGTCCCATATTCATTTGGTTCAGTTCTGATGATGGGACTCCTCAAAATTTGTTAGCATGTAAATGATTTTGGTGATTTTTGATTTTTTCAGACTTCAGAGTTACTTATGTATTTCTATAGTAATGTTTGGAACCTGTAACCGAAAAATATTTTTGAATAAAAAAAATAAAAACCGCTTTTAAACTCCGACAGACTGCGAAGTCGGTGTCAAGTGAACCGTCCCAAAGAAATTATAATCATGTAGTTAACTTGACATTGATATCGCAGTCTGTCGGAGTTTGAAGGCGGTTTTCATTTTTTCATTTAAAAATTGTTTTTTGATTAGCAAAGTCGACATTGCTCTATTCTTGTTTCTAAGTTGGTATGAATGTTTTTTCTCATATTATGAGGTAAAAGATTACAATTATGTATTACTTTTTTTTTAATGAAAGGTTTAGGAAACGGTGACTTTCGCGTTTTACTTAAATTGAATTTTGAACTTTATTAGACCAGTTACTGCACACGCGTTTGACTGTATGAAATTAGAATAGCATGTTGAAACGTTTCATAGTGAATTTTGGGCTTACTGAATGATGTTTTATGGAATTGTAAGATCATGGTACCTAACTTAACGTTTTGATGAGTTTTGATGTGGGCGTATATTCAATTCCCTTGCCCCCTTTTGCCGACGTCTGTTACATAATTCTATACAGATATGCATTATTTTCTCCATGGCGAAAATCTTGGCGGGTATACATGGTGTGTCGGATCCTATAACAAATAATTAACCCACAGTATCGGCTATCGATTCTAAGCATATTTTATAGGTTTTTTATTTTTAAAAAAGTATTTTGTATGGGAATCGTGCGTCGCTCACACAACCAATGCCATCATTTTTTTTTACCAACTCGAAAAAAAATTAAGACCTATACAATATACTTAGAATCGATAGCCGATACTCGGTCCGTTATATACACCATGTATATAACGAACGTTAACTCTTTTATGCAACCTAGGCTTAAACGAATCACTTTGGGAGAGCCACGGACAACAACTTGTACCATTTTTAAATGACGTTACATCTTCTTTGTTTAAGAATAAGAAAGTTTATTTCAGAACATTAAAAGCTCCATATTATTTGGTTAAACAGGTGAATAAGAATGAGAACATGACACCAAAAGTGCTGTTCAAGCTGGAAGCTGACGCGAAGGTGCTCGGCATGCCGCGACTTGTTTTCGTCATGGTGGCAGGTTCGTTACAGAATAATAATATGACCTTCATCACTCATAATCACATGCCCAAACCACATCAACCTTTTGCTCATATTAAACACACTATCAACGGCTTATCGCGGCCGAAACGTCGAGGTAAAATATAAATAGTTTTACATCACACTTGGCCATAAACTGGGATTTTCTGCCCGCTACGCGGAGAGAAAATCTCACTTCTTGGCCAAGGCAAGACGTAAAACTTTTGACAAACCACGGGCGGTAATTCGTAAAGCCCCAGATCGCATATTTATGGCCCTAATCTTCGGTTCGGGCCACAGAAACATGCGATCTGGGACATTTACGAATTCACCTCCCTAGGTCTGTAATGTACTATTACGCGATTAAGTCCCGGTGATAGTGTGTTTAATATGAGTGTGTATCGCGAAAGTTTGAGACAACCTTTTGCTCCTCATCTTTTTTGTTATTGGTGCTACTTTCAAACTATCCCGTATAATAATAATTTTTAAAATTATCCATTCTAGTCACATCACACATCCATTACAGTCAAGTGCAATATATTTTCATCCGTCCCTTTTGTCGCCCAACAATATCACAACCATCTTTCTATCTGTTTATTTAAAACTAGCCAATGCCCGCGACTTCGTCCCGCGTAGACTTAGAATTTGCGTACCCGATGATACTATACATATACTAGCTAACCTCGCGGACTTCGTACCGCCTTAGATTTTTTTGGTCCTATTCTCAGACCTACTGAATATACACTACAAATTTCTTAAGTATCGGTCGAGTCGTTTCGGAGGAGTTTGGTTACAAACACTGTGACACGAGCATTTTATATATTAGATGTAGATGGTTATAGTTATAGAAGTATTGAAAAAAACTGGTTAAAAAGTTGTAAAGTAATTCTACTACTACTACTACTCATTCAATTACTTCGCAGGTGCGTGCAGGTTTCCTCACGATGTTTCCCTTCACCGAAAAGCTCAGTGGTGAATTCAATGAATTTCGCACACAAGTAAACTTAGAGGTGCGAACCGGAATCGAACCCCCGACCCGCTGCATGAGAGGCGGTAGGTCGAACCACTAGGCCACCACGGCTACAATAGAATAAACACTTTTTACAAACTGTAAAATCGGGATGTTTTTCAAAGTAGACTCGAAACCACTTTAGTAGGCGTTTATTCGTTACTACATTAGAAATTAAGTAAAAGGTAAAAATCAGTACACAGCACATTGACTTTAAGGAGCACTAGTTGGCACAAAGCATCGTGTCTGAACGATCAAGGCAGAGTGCCGACTTGTCGAGGCGAAGTGTCCAGCCGACCCGCAGCGGGCTGAGCACAGCAGCGAGGTGGGGAGGCCGTCGCATCGATGACGCGCGGTCACCCCATAGCGCGGACGTGACGTCAGAACCGCCAGGTGCTCGTCAAATGACCGTGATCATTTGTAAGACACTAATGGGTCATTCTCAGAGGGCACGTTTTTTGGGCGTCGGGTAGAATAACTTTGTATTCTTGCATATATATTGGCATACAAAAAATATTGGAGGGTAGTTTTAGTTTTATTCTACCTGTAGCAGTTGTAATTTTCAAGATACTCTGTTAAGAACCAGTAATAAAAAAAAAAGCCTACTTTTATCATGCTCCATCAAGCGTACAGACTCCAAAATTTGGGACAAACCCCTTTGCAGCTCGGTAACCACTACTACTACCTAACACCGGGCACTTTTTCATTATAGTCAGTTAAACAAATTAACATTTTGTTATGTTGATTGTTATTAGAAATGCTTGTATAAAGAAATATGATTTTTTCCCCGTGCGTACAAATTTATGACTAAACTCCGTCATTGGAAGCAAAACAAAATTTGACATCACTATTTGCAAGTTTACGTAGATCACTATTACATCGAGCGAGCCAGTTCAGTCTTGTCTGTGACATGGTGAGCGACGGAGGTGCGTTTCGCGACGCTGGGCGATTTTACAAACGAAAGTATCTAATCTCCGTATTTTGTCACTTGCATTTTCTAAACTCCGTTTAGTCATTTATTTTTCTATTGGTGTGATTGATTGTTCTACTATTTAAGTATAATGAATCAAACTATATTACCCGTTAAATGCGTGTAATATCGTTTTACTAAATAAGGTAATTTATGAAATAAAAAAATAAAATAGCTTTCTCCCTAGGCTCCGTCAAATAAACCCCGTCAAATATTTAGACGGAGTTGAGAAAAAAACGTGTATTTAGTATGTAAGTGAGCAGTCACATGCAAAAAAACATGTTTTACATCACATTTGCTGCTAAAAGATAAAAAGCTTAAAGGATCTAAAAGAAATAATATTAAGTGTAACATGTTATTCACTAAGTTAAGTGATTGTTAATTTTTTTTATTGATTTTGTTATGTTTTCTACCACGCCTTTTAAAATTAGTATACAAATTAATACAAAATTAAAAGTAATAAATGCTGTTATTTTTCTTTTCAAACTGTGTTTCATATTTTATATTAAAATATATAAAATATAATTCAGGTTTTAAAGCACTGTATCCATCAACTCCATATCATATTTCTAAACTCCGTATAAAATATATCAACTCCGTCCCAACATTCTCAACTCCGTCTTGGTGAAAAAAACAATGGCTTATAAAATGTTAACTAATAGATATATATGAGGGACAAAAGTATATAAATGATGTAAATAGCTCAATGATTCGTATTTTATACATAATATAGCAGTAAATATACTATACAAAATCAAGACGGAGTTGAGGCTGAGAACGCCTAATTCTGAGAATGACCCTAATAATAAATTTCCCCAGGCGTAGTGGGCGTGGCGCTCGTGACGTTCGCCGCCTGGTGCTTCAGCTGCCGGCGCGCGCGCGACCCGCGAAGGGACTACCTCTTCACGCAGCTCGCGAGCGACGACAAACGCCCGCTCACGGACCCCACGAACTACGGTACGTGTACCACTTACAGGTTTACACAACTTAGAAAGCGCGTAGATTAAGTAATAATAGACTCCGCGTCAACGGCTTAAGTGCTTCACCGCGCGCCTTCTAAGTTGGGTCGTGCTGTACTAGGGCATCCAATCTCGGTATACCTCATTTTTCTTTCTGTTTGGCCTTGTGGTTGACTGGTAGATAATGCCTGTCTGTCAATTGTATACATTTTGTATGTGCAATGAAGTTTAAATAAATAAATATACCGAGATCCCGCGTCGTTTGCCAGTCCCGCAAGGAGCGAGATTGCGGGATCCGCGGGATTTGCGGGACTGGAAAGAAGCATATAAATCATTACGACAACGTATTTTACATGAGCGTACGAACATGAATGCACTATTTATTTATTTCAAAATTTCTGGTAGCTGGTACCAACATGAATTGAAAAACGACGAAACGTTTAGCTTACCATCGAAAAATTTTGGTACTACGAAAGGAATTAAAGGAGTTTGTCCAGAGGATGCATTTCATAAACTCTTTACGAGATCCGGCGTGTTTCGATCATCAGTCCCACAAATACCGAGATCACAAATAACATGCGGGATTGGATGCCCTATCACTTACCGTCAAATGCGGGCGGGGCACATTGCTCGCAGGACTGATGGCCGGTGGGGCCAGAAAGTTCTCGAGTGGCGCCCGCGAACCGGGAGACGAGCTGTAACCTCTGTACCTCGTAAAGGTCGCGGGAATCCGGTGGGATCTAGTGCTACAAGACCCGTCGGAGGCCTATGCCCATCAGTGGACTACTTTCGGCTGAAGTGATGATGATGATAATGGATGACACATTTTTATTAAGAGGGTTTATCCCGAAAGTTGGCAACGTCGCATATAGCTGTCAAATGTATCGCAGTTTTTGTTAATTTCTCAATATTACTGAATTAAAAAAGAAGTTATCATTCTATGGTTGAATGACGCGTCTCGTTTTATATTTGTTGTAAAATGCATGGAAAATGCGATGGCAAGTTTTCAAAAGATATTACTTCCATAATACTAAAAAAAATCGTGCTCCCATGATAGTGGTTGCAATCCATACTTAATGATTTATTCCGTATGAATCCATACAGGGTTAATTCATGTTTTCATTCAGTAATATTCATAAATTAATGAAAACAGCGAAATATTAGACAGCTATTTGCGACGTTGCCAACTTTCTGAGTAAACTCTCTTAATCGCTCTAGTCTAAAGTTATAAAAAATCAATTCTTCTTTCAGAAATTGTGGCCAAACCGTACTACGACGAAGAGGAGATATTACCTTCTGAGACCGATTCGGAAGAAGAAATCGTTCTTTTAAGGAAGGACCGCGATTGGCAACCGGTCGAGCAAAATCTCATCGAGTAATTAAATACTGTTAATATCAACTTAATATAACTATACAAGTAACATCATAGAAAAGGCAAGGGAAACCTAGAATGGCAACCTTCATATAAACCAGCGTACGCCCGAAATAGGTATTAAATGCGATAATAGATGTCGCCTGTATGAAAATTGAACTCCATGAGCAATATCCAGGGGGCGCTCCAAATTATCTACATATGGAAATTTGAAGCACGCTTATAGTAAAGAGCTTTTCCGATGTACGCCGCAATTTAAGGAGATTGTCAGTCTATATACTTTACGTGCTTCTGGTAAGACCCAATTTTATGTGCGCTCTCAATGAAAGGATAGTCGCATCTGCAATGTAAATAACTTCTCTTTAAGGCATTCACTGCCACTTCTGTTTTACGACCTTCACCAGGTGCCACATCTGTCATTAAGGGAACATTGCAACGCACATGTGCGTTCAAGGCAATGCGGGAAAGTCAGCAAAACGCACATATGCGTCGGTGGCAGTGAATGCGTTAAGTCCAAACTCTCATTTAAGTGTATTTTTATATATTTTGTGTTCTCCAGGACATTCCGTTTCGTATTCGAATAATTATAGTTTATATGTTCATCTATTATTCTTAGTATATTTTCATTTATGAATGGTCTGAAGGTTTTCAAGAATCTACTCGTCTAATTGTTCAAATGAGATGCAAATATAGAAATGAAAGTGGGATGAAAAGAAAATGTGTATGGTAAACGCCCCAGCCGTGGACAGGCCATCTGTGAAATGTCAACCTTATTGCTTGTGTCATAAGTTCGAGTGTCCATCAATGGAGCGCCGTTACCTTATTCAATGTTTTTTAATTCCGTTTATTACTGATTGGTTACTAAGGTAAAGATCTCTACCATTGTATTTACGTAGCAGTATTAGATTTTATAATGTATTTAGAAATTGACTACGACTTTCTAAGTGATTATTGCATTTCAGATGAAATTTAATAATTCCTAACGACATTGTCCAATATTATCATTCCCAATGTTTACAATATTTTTACAAATCTTGTCTTGTATTTTTCTACGTAAAGTAAGTGCAATTAAAATGTGAATTTTAAACGACAATAACTAATATGTATGTATACCTATATCTTATAAAAACTGTTTTCTCTAAGGTTGTAAGTAGTAAAACGTTATAAAATACACAGACAATACAACACTGGGTTCCTAAATATTGTTGATTGAGGTAGTTTTAATTGTGCCTTAAATATAAAATATAGATATTAAAAATAACAATAATTGGTAAGATAACGAATGTATTAAAATAAATCATTTAAAGAGTTGTGGTTGGTAGTAGCTGATATTATTGTTCAGAAAAAAATGTAATTTTATGAAAATAATGAATTTATTAACGAATCTCGCATCTTTAAACGTTTATTATTTAAAAAATGTATATTAATCAGCGGTTGAATTTAAAATGGAATCTAATAGAAAGTATTTAAAATTTTATAAAAAAAATATTTTTCATATTGGTGCTCTTTACAACTGTTATAAAAATGTTGTTTTTTTTTCAATTTTATTTATAACATATACGCTAGAGACAACAATTCTGATATTCGTTTTCTTTTTACCAGCATGGAAGAAATAAAACAAAAAAATAAATATAAAATGGCGTTTATTTTATATCCTCATCACAACATATTTGTGCATTTTTTGAAGCACAGCAACTTAACAACAGCTATTCGTGTTTACAAATTCATTTTTATAAACACTGTTCACATTTCTTAGTTTATAAAAACAACTAGTTTTTTCAGGATACACCGGCAGACAGTGCACAAGACAAGTTGCACAACGTGTATTTATTACTGCGAAAACAGTCTACATGTTTTATCAAATTTAAGTTATAATTACTACCTATATAGTAAAGCTAACAATAAAGTTTATAGCCTTATCTTCATAAAAACTTAAAAAACATAATGAAATAAATTACCTAACGGTGCTAAAAGACATGGCAAGGCTATAATTCCACCTTGTGCGATGCGTAGCTAGGGATCTGCTTGTTATGAACCAATAGAAACAGTTCATTTAGACACACACACACACAGTAACAGTGTTGCTACATGATTGCTACGCATCCTCGCACCGCTCAGCTACCTATACACCTCTCATATCTCTCATTATAAATAAGGCAAAACTAATGAAGATGAGGTAAAAGTTTGTGCCGAATTTCCAGCTAGTATATAAGGCGTCTTTGTCCTATAAGCATTAAAAATAGATCTTTCGAAAAATAGTTCCATTGCGACCATTTACAAAGAAGCGCCTAATATTAACTCGATAAGGCACATCTTTGTATACAATAACGTTAGGGAATAAAACGCGTAACTGTTACGATATTTCTCTTTTTCCCTGAATGGTTTTATGACACGAAATATAGTTATTGGTTTGCAACTTTTCTATATTGAGCAGGTGTTTATTCTATAGGCAAGTTCTAAGAGTTTCTAAAAAAAAGAGTCCAGATATGTCTTAAAATCGTGTAAACATTTTTATTTTCTATACCTACAATATTTAGGACGGTATGAATATCTTACATTTTATTCCTTGTTTTTAGCATAATCAATGTATGTAGTGGATGTCAGCGGACAATAATAAATTATGTTTAACAAAATTCTATTAACATCATAATTTTGGAAATGTCACAAACAATGTAGAAGTTGGCAACTAATATTCCTTTTAAAAAAATGGAACTAGACCACTATGTGGTGTGTGAAGTTAGTTTAGATATTATAAAAACATTGAGCATATAAGGAACAATAACAAAAGTTTACAATCTTACATAAATGCATTACACGCGAGAATTAAATAATAATAAATAAACTAAGAGACACCTAGGCACTACTAAGAATAAACATTTCGCTTATGTTCAATTAATACTAAAATAATCAACAATTCTTATTCTTTGTGCGTTTTAAAGCAAAGATATAACGTAATGGCATTTTTATGGGAATTGATTTGAATATGTTAAGTGCCAATTGACTACATTACAAAATTTTAGTAAGGCGTAATTCGAAAACCATTTCGGTATTTCTATCTAAATCAGTCAATTAAAAAGTTTCACATTTTTTTCATTACTTTTAGACAAAATCGTGTTTTAGTAGTAACTGGGGCGTGACGTCATCCCACTCAATTCACTGACTCTCGCTAAAGAGCGGGTGCTACGCGCAGAATTAGGTATATATATACCTAATTCTGCGCGCTTAAGATAGAGCAGCAGCTAGAGAGGAGAGAGAGAAGATAGAGCAGAGAGACTTAGAAACGTCATTTTTGACTTACGCGCTTTTGGAATGAGGAGTTTTAAAATCTCAAATTTTGTATGAAATTTATGACTTACGAGAAAAAGAAAAGATACTGTCCTTTAAAATGTTTCCAACTTTGTAAGTATCTAATAAAATTGACGAGTTGAAAAAAAAAATGTTGTCAATTTGAACTCCATGCGTATGACAAAGTCTCTTACGCTGCCTCTGTGGCATTCATAGGGTTAAAAACATTGATCTATTATAAGTAAGGATTCACAATCAGCCGGAGAAAAATGGCCCGTCAAAACGGGTGTCCGAACAACTAGGGCACCCGTTTGGCGCTCAGTAAATTTGACACTTAAGTCTTAGGTGGTTACACACTTTGACACTTAAGGTGTTAGGTTTACATGAGTATATAAATTATTCATCTTGACACATACTATAAAGAGGCGTTATTAGCATATTGGAACGTATTTTCTAATGTCAGTTTGCTCCATATATTTTGACATATTCTGTGAGGCACTGTTCGTCCATACGTTATTATAGGTCAATGGTTAAAAATTACGCCGACTAAAAAAATCGAGACTGTGTCTAAAAATATTATTAAACAGTCAAGTCCTCATACCTTTGAGATGTTACTAAGACATTCGAAAATACATTTTTAAAAATGTAAATAATATCTTAACCTTTAGCTCCAAAATTATCCTTATACAAAATACTATTTAATTTTATTTCAAATGTCACTGAAGCATTAGTTATCGAGCGACATAGTTTAGAAGGCAACTTGAACACATAGAGCCTTTACCTAGTAGAGATCTTCTACTATCTAAAGTCCCGCGCCTTCACATTTCAAACCGCTTCATTTTTTTTATTATTATTTAAAAAGCACCACCAACACTCGCAACTCATAGTTGACGGCTGTCTCAGCACGCACAAATGTGTTGAGAGTGTTGGCGGTGCTCTTTAAATACATTGAAGCGTTTTGAAATGTGAAGGCGCGGGACTTTAGATAGTAGAAGATCTCTAGACAGTCTGATATAGCACGTAACAACTAAGAAGGCGCCCGGATTAAGCAATAATAGACTCTGCGTCAACCGCTTAAGTGCTTCGTCGCGCGCCTTCTAAGCTGTGTCGCGCTTTACCTGCTCTATTATAAAAATATAATGCAATGTCAGGCGGGTATAGAGAAACTTTAAAATATAAAAACAATTAACTTATTCCGACGTGCGTTTTCAGTTTAATACTGTGCTATTGGTCAGTTACATTTGGTCGCCTTCGGCTGGACTTTTTCCGAGCAAAATTGACACAAAAAATGTTATCTTACAAATATGCAATATAACATAGGTTCTTATTAGCTGTCATATGAAAACAGATCTCTAATTTGTAATTTCTAGATACAAAATTAAAATAAACAAGAATACCTATTGTGTATATTAAAATCTTACAAGCTCCAAATCCTAAAAGTTAAGTGTATAGTTTTGCTTATGGTATTTATACTTTTGTATAATTACAATGCAATACAATATATTTTACATCACCCTTGACCATAAAGTGGGATTTTCTGCCCGCTACGCGGAGAGAAAATCTCACTTCTTGGCCAAGGCAAGACGTAAAACTTTTGACAAACCACGGGCGGTAATTCGTAAAGCCCCAGATCGCATATTTATGGCCCTCACCTTCGGTTCGGGCCACAGAAACCTGCGATCTGGGACATTTACGAATTTACCACCCTGTAATGTACTATTATTGAACACCACACAATCATGGAACAGTACAGACATAATGTAATTACACAAAAGGTATGGCATACAGCAGGCGATCTTATCGCTTAATAGCGATCTCTTCCAGACAGCCTTGATTATAATTGTCTTTTTTAATTTTACTAGTCAATAAATTTACGTTGGTCAGCCTACTTTTCCCAGTTCTCTTATCTATGATCATCATCATCAACCTATTGCTGTCCACTGCTGGACATAGGTCTCTTTCAAAGCACACCAATGAGAACGGACCTCGGCAATTCGCATCCAGTTCTTGACGGAGATCTTACGAGGGCCTCTAACTATCCTTAATATTTACTTTGGTCCTTCGAGCAGTATTTTACAAATTAAAAAACAGTACAATTCGAACTTCATGTTCCAATTAGACATTTCGTTTTGATATGTTTTTGACTCTATTCTGACAAGGGTCACCGCGGGTGAATCCGCCTCTAGAAGCGGTTGCTGTCCTGCGAGGTGCAATGTTGCCAATTTAGCACATTATGCGCCATTATACACGCTAAATTGGCAACACTGAGGTCCTCCGGAACATCAAATGTCACAGTGACATTGACGCTATTGTATAAAATGACAAAACGTTGACATTGACAGCCACCTTTCAGATAGGGTGCGTTCCGAATCTCGCTCACAGCACTTTGAGCGCTTTTCGGGACACTTTGTGAGCGCGCTCACAGCGCTCAGGAAATTGATGACGTCATCGATCGACGCTCACGGTGCTCACGCTGCGGGACATGGGCGCTGTGAGCGCAAACGTCAAAGTGACATTTGACTATACATTTGACAGGACATGATTCCCTTATAAAAAAAGTTTGACAGTTACTAGAGTTGGCGCCGTGAGCGTGCTTATGATCGTTCCGAATAAAAAACGCGTTCACACGGTCGTGAGCGTGACAATCGATTCGAGACACTTATGAGCGCTGTGAACGCTGTGAGCGCTTTGAGCGCAAAACGGAACGCACCCATAGAGGCGCCAACTAGTGAGCTAGTATATGGTGGTCCTCACTGCGTCGACCAAATGCAACGAAACCACCTCACTTTTCACTCAAATCTGTCATTTCACGCAGCGAAATGGCTAGTCCAGAAGATGTTCGCCAGGATCCCGGCTATCATCAGAGAGAAGTATAGAATAACCGCCGCCCACCATAATCGCTTCTCCCATTTTCGCTTCTCGAGGTTCCGGAGAACGCCTATGCCGACAAGTAAGCCTGGAAAATAAAAATAATTGGTTATGTTTTGGCCAAAACAAATACGGCGTCTAAAGAAAAAAAATCGTCTTGTTTCTAAACAAGGGTACAACGGGTTTTTAGTATTTAGCACTAAAGTCTTTGAAATTTATACCAAAATCATACACATGCTAATATTTTTTTTCGCAAGGGTCACATCATATGAAGCATGAATCGAATAAAAATGGGACCGAGAGGATTGGTTCGCAATTGATTAATTGCGTAAGTATGTATATACTTATTGAGAGGTTCTTTTTTCTAATCGGTTGATAACTGAGTTTGTACTATGGGCCACCCAAGTGCCACCCAAACGTAACTTAAAGAGCAACCATCAAATCTTCTTTTTATGCCACTTGGTTTGCGATCCCAAGATTAAGGGAGCAAAATCGCATTTTGCTCCCTCTAAACGGGCACAAAATACTGTTCGAATAGTAGGAATGAAAAGGTTAAAGAAAGCACTTACCAGCGATCGCCCCCGCTAAATGAGCGACGTAGCCGATGTTCTGGACAGTTCCGGCCCAGTACCGGTCGTAAACGGCCGTTCCAACGTCCACGGCAGCTAACAGAACGAACACCAGCAGCTGGATGATCGCAAACTCCATCTCCGACCAGTTCTGGAAGAGAGAAATGTACAAAGGTTATCATCAAAAAAACTAAAGGCCTTTCTGTTAAAAAAATGCTACTATAAAACGAATTCTTAGAAGATAAGATTGATAAATTATAAATGACTTTGATTTGTATAAGTAAAACAAAAAAAATAGAGTAACGATTTAACAACAAGGAAATATGTATATGTCGACGGGGACTCGGAATAACACAGTAACTCTCACAGCCATCGTACATCTTGGAAATATCAGAGGAAAATAAGAAACGCGACGTTTTCGGCAACTGGCTTTCCCGGAAATTCGCTCCAAAAATCAACTGTCAAAAGTCAGAATGACAGGTCTTGTTCTAAGCGGTCAAACGCTTGTGTTTTAGATTCCAGTTACTGGCCAATCTGCCGAGTCCAGTGCACTCACTAAGCAACATAGCTTTTCCAATTACCAACCCAGTGCCGACTACGCCCAAGCTATTCGCTTGACGTTTCCTTACCAATGATATTCAAGGTACCATACAGAATCTCAAGGACGTGGATGAAATGACTAATCGAAAAAGGCAATCCAAGGCCTGGCAGGGCGCGATAGTGGCGCCATCGCTGTGACCATACGACACGGCCATCAGACAATCCACACCTCCTGGTGTGAGTCATGAAGCCACCTAGGAATCAGCAATGAAGGTTTTTTTTTTTTTTTTTTTTTTTTTTTTTTTTTTTTTTTTTTATTTTTTTTTCGCTCGGCTTCTCTGACAAACATAGAAAATTCACTAAGGTTCACTACAAATGATACAACTTCAATCAAGTAAGCATAAACTATGAAAGCAGTTTGAGACCAACGCGTGAAGCCCATATTTTTTTTTTTTTTTTTTTTCGGAAGTCGCGGTTCTTCATCCTCTATTCCAAAAATCGAAAAGTTAACAAGAACAATAAGACAGCACACACACACACACGCACAGTTTGGATCCTTACGCTTGTAATGATCCAAATGCCAATTTTTTTTAAAACCAAATTTCAATCGGAAACACAATACAAACATCGTACCAACAGGTGCACTATTGAAGAAAATCACTTGCCACAACGAAACCGTCATCCCTCTCAATCATGCTTCATACTAGAAGAACACACAGTCCAGCATACCACTGGAAGCTTAACAACATGGCAGCTATACACATACCAAAATCAGGTTGAAATCAGCGTTGTTCCTACAGAGAACAAGCGATCCAACGTCACTCTAGGCCACCACAAATTAATCCACACGCTGAAGGTAAAACTTCACACCGTGTAACCTTGACTACCTAGTCCAAGCTCACACACTACACGCAATTCACTAGATGGTCTCATCTGGCCTCACACCAGGTATTCCCGCTCGATCGACTATCGGCATCACACCGATAGTCTCATCCGGTGTCGAACCGGGTATACTTCCTCGCTCGACTATACCGGCATCGCACCGATAAGCCTCATCCGGTATCGAACCGGGTATACACCCTCGCTCGACTATATCGGCATCGCATCGATAAGTCTCATCCGGTATCGAACCGGGTATACTCCCTCGCTCGACTATATCGGCATCGCACCGATACGTCTCATCCGGTATCAAACCGGGTATACTCCGCTCGCTCGACTATATCGGCATCGCACCGATACGTCTCATCCGGTATCAAACCGGGTATACTCGCTCACCCGTCGACTATCCAGCATCGCACCGGATAGTCGCGACCAATCTAGTAACTTTGAGCCACACACGCTACCAGCGTCACACAAGTAGGTCACTCACTCACAATACTCACATCCACCAGTGTCGCACCAGTAGGTTAAACACACGCAAACGCGCATATCCCGCACCGGCAGGCTAAGCGCTCGCAAGCAGCTTACACACGCTTACCTACCAGCATCGCACGGGCAGGCTAAACATAGACAAACATACACACGCTTACCCGCCAGCATCGCACCGGCAGGCAACACAATCGCGACCCATTGTCGCGTAACACTCAATCATTCACCCAATCACACAAATCACAAAACCACAGCAAACTAGCTGTACAAATTCGACTCCATACTCTTGGTCGAAAGGAGATGAATTCCACCTAGTACGTACATACATCCCGCCGATACGTCCATAAATGAACGGACCTAAATGGCAATTCAGAACAAAACAAGCGCAAATCCTTTTTAGTCAAAGCAGTTGTCATTCGAGTCCCCATTCCAAAGTCGTGTCTTCGATGGTAAAAATGATATTCCGTTTACTCTACTTTTTATTAATCCTTAATGTAAGCATTTGTTATTTTCGCAACCTTTTTTTTTTTTTTTTTAGTTACAGTTTATGAAACTAATAAGTCGTGAACTAAATCAGTCACCAGGATGACTGATACCCATATCTCTCAGTAAGGATGCTTCCAGATGAAGTCCAACCCAAAACTTTTCACATTAATTTACAAAAAAGTCTAGCCATCTCCATCTCAAGCTCGGCGGACAATACTATTAGAGAGAAAGAGAGACAGAGACTTTTGCCAATCTCTCCCACAAAGAGAGTGTTTTACAATTTGAGCAACTTTGTTTGGCTCAAGAAATAATTCCAAATAATAAAAGCATCATGTATTGCTTGTTTCATATAGGCAGTCTCTGTACAAAGGCCAAAAATAAAAATCATAACAGGTTTGGAACAGAGCCCTTGATCCTTCAAGCAGAAAAGCTTAGTTTCAAAACAATCAAACAACAGAAAATTGTTCTAAATAGAAAGTCTACGGAGAGATGGGTTCCATATAGTGAACTGACAGGCAGTACATTCTGTAGCAGAAATAACAAACCTTAAAAACCAACACATCAAACTCAATATGAACAGCAATGCACCTATGCAATGCAGGGAGCAGGCTCATATGAACTTTAGAACAAAATAAATCCAACTCTTTAGGTTTAGTAATCATAGGAACGCTCTAACTAAAACTCAAAGAATTAAGTTACAATACAATGTACATACCCCAAGGATACCTACATGGGCAACTATAAAGTCCAGGTTGAAATGAAGAAACAAAGATGATTACTAGAATAAACCTTTCATCCAATCCAATCTTGACCTCTTCGGTCAACCACCAAAGAATGTAGAGTGTACTACTCAATTGAAATCACTGAACACTAGAACTCTTCAGATGATATATCAAGACTAATGAAGGTTTAAAAGTCAAAAGACACAAGACATGTTCAGAAACCAGAAGTAACACCAATTTGAAAAGTTTGGTAACATGGGCACGAGTGAGCAGGTACCCTATCCTATATGCGCAATCGCCTATGCACATACCCTATAACTTTGTGTTACCATTTTATTAAATTATTGGATACTGTTCAATCGTACGCCAATCCCCACGAAAATAGAAAACATGGTTAGATAAAATTCAAATATTCAAAGTCAATCGCTATACTACATTCTTGTAAAATTGTTTGACACACACATAACTCTTTTGTATCCCTAATAATAACATTAAGTTTACATGTCCAGAACACATACAAAGGTATCTTGAAAAGTTAAGGCATGTTAAAGCATTTTTCTTTTAATTATTATTTTTACTTCCACCGTAGATGGACCCTATGCGGAAAATCAGCAGCTCTACTACCAGTGCCAATTTAATTTCCTTAAAAAAAATGTTAGTTACCTTTTTTTTTACCATTTAGAACCATAGTATTTTTTTTTAAACAGTTTCATTCACATTAAATTTTCACTAGCTTCTGTCCAAACTCCAAAGATTTAAAAAGCAACATGTTGATTTAGTAAAAATAATAATTTCAATTTTAAACAACATTTTTAGTACAACTTAACCGCATTATCAAAAGGTGTGCACACTCCAGTCCAATTGCTGTGCCATGTCACATATAGTGACATTACTATACCGGCACAGTTGTGACAATAGTAACAAAATAAACTAACCTCGGGTTATCTTCGTAGAACTCTGTCTGCCTTGGACAGTTACATCATAAAAATCCATACCTTAATATCTTTCACTTCAGTACCTTCTTGCTCGCTTAGTAGAGTATGAATGCAAGCTTTATTCTATTCAGCATGCCTAGCTCTTAGAGCTAATGTTGCGTTCTAGGCACATTTGAACTCTGCATTTCCTGTAAACCAAAAATCTCTGAAGTATGCATTCTTACTAAACATTTTTAGTTTAATGAAGTGACTAACAGTAGTTAGGTAAAGACTTTTAAGGCCTGTCAATCATGCACATGAATCTGAAATGTCCATGTATCTGGCATGACATCGTTTGAAATTTGAACAATTTCATGTTCAGTTGTCATAAAGGGAGCTGAAATTTGTAATTCATGTGTTTTAAACGCTGGATCTTGAGCGCTTGTAATAGAATAACACCGGTTGTGTGTCCACTTTGTTATTACTTCACAATTTCAGAGATCAATTAATTTTAGTACCTAATAAACAAATCAAACAAGAGGCTAGAAATCCCAAATTCTAGATTAATCTAGAATGCTGCAAGACCTAGCTTGTTGGTTCTTTGGTCTAGATTGTTATTAAAACAGGTGAATGTTGTTTTTCAACACCCCATCCATTAACTTTACCCAGGGTCAATAAAATGAAAAGAACTCACCCGGAACACCAAACATTGTTTTTATCATTTGCTATCAGCAAAATATCTTATCATTTATTAACTGATGAGTCCAAGCAAAGTGCAAATCGATCTCTTGTTGTTACAACACGGCGACAATGGATCAACCATCTTCGGATAAATCAATGAAAAATCAATATTCGTCGGAGGTTATTGTCAAAGTCAACCTTTGGCACACTGGACCAATTATGAACTTTTGACCAAATTACATCTTCTTGATATTCTTAGTCACTAGAACACGTTACGTGGCACTTTTTCAATCGCTACAATCATTGTTTGATCTTATATTGCCGTGTTTATCGGCTAATAATAATGGGTTCTCGCAAAGGTACACAATCGACTTTTCTGTTTGGTAGGCGTCGTCGAATCCCACTTCTGATGTCGACGGGGACTCGGAATAACACAGTAACTCTCACAGCCATCGTACATCTTGGAAATATCAGAGGAAAATAAGAAACGCGACGTTTTCGGCAACTGGGTTTCTTTCTTTTCTGGCTATCCCGGAAATTCGCTCCAAAAATCAACTGTCAAAAGTCAGAATGACAGGTCTTGTTCTAAGCGGTCAAACGCTTGTGTTTTAGATTCCAGTTACTGGCCAATCTGCCGAGTCCAGTGCACTCACTAAGCAACATAGCTTTTCCAATTACCAACCCAGTGCCGACTACGCCCAAGCTATTCGCTTGACGTTTCCTTACCAATGATATTCAAGGTACCATACAGAATCTCAAGGACGTGGATGAAATGACTAATCGAAAAAGGCAATCCAAGGCCTGGCAGGGCGCGATAGTGGCGCCATCGCTGTGACCATACGACATATATAATTGAATTGAATTTAACATAACGATAATTATTATTATAATACATTACAAATCTTTAAAGTAAAAAACCTGAAATTAATATTTATGTATAAATTATTTATAAGCTATTACACCTACTTATTATTTATGAAAAATCACTGTAATAATATAAATTGTCGGTATAGAACAGTGTGTCTAATACCTACCTATCAGTACCTAATAACGACATTTACATCTAAGTTTAATTTTTATGACATTGCACATGCCTTGACAGGGTAACATGTAGATACTTAAGTTACCCAATATTAACACCCTATATCTGTAACACTAACATGTTCTGCAATTGAATAAAGAATAAATAAGTATCGCAAATTAAAAGGCGCGTGGCTAAGTACGCTCAAACCGTTCACGCAGAGTCCATTATTGCTGCCGCGCGCCTTGTAACTTGTGCCGTACTTTGGGTAGGTATAGTGTTATGATTTTTAACTACTTCATCAACACATGTATCTATCTTTTCTACTCCAACCTGAACTTAACACCTTCCCTGTCCGGGTGACGGGTTTTTTCAGGAGTCCGTACTTCCACTATGGAGTCACTGCATCATACTAAGATACGTATACAAACGTTAGTTGGACTTGTGAGGTAGTGCCATCATTTTGTACAGGATACCCCCTTACCATTATAATAGTAGCTATATGCGCCGCTATCAGCGCGTAGACCCCACCAGATGCGCCGGCCAGGTAGACCTTAGGGTCTGTGAGGCTGGTGGCCAAAGACCCAGCCGCCACTCCGGCCACATAGACCAAGGTCACTCGCCACCACCGATGCACCATCTCCAGAGGCACTCCGAGGAAGAGCTGGACTAGCAGGTTCACAAGAAGGTGGACCACACTGAAAAATAAAGCAATTATTAATGACTAGCTTCCTCCCGCGACTTGGGCCGCGTGGAATTCCGTTATCCGGGGTAAAAAGACGCCTATGTCCTTTCCTGGGAGTGCAACTATCTCCATACCAATTTTCAATTAAATCGGTTCAGCGGTTGAAGTGTGAAGAAGTAAACAGACAGGCAGAAGGGCCACCATGTTGTGTAACAATTATCTACACGAAAGGCAAATTATAGGCGTAGCCGATTTCGAAGGACAGAAATTGCCAGTTGCACGGGGAATCCCTAATGAACTCGGAATGAGTTTACTGCTTAAACGTGGTGTAAATCGTACATTTACCGTGCGGTTTACGATTTTAAGGGTTATATATAACAGTCACACAACACTTTTGCGAGTGACGTCAAGATAGCGTACACAGTAACGTTATTCAGGATTTGATTTTACCATCAATTTGAATTTACCACTGAGCTTTTCGGTGAAGGAAAACATCGTGAGGAAACCTGCACGCATCTGCGAAGTAATTCAAAGATGTGTGTGAAGTCCCCAATCCGCACTGGGCCCGCGTGGGGACTATAGCCCAAACCCTCTCGTGATGAGAGGAGGCCTGTGCCGCAGCAGTGGGACGCAAATAGGCTGTAGTAGTAGTAGTACGCTATCTTGACGGTCACTTTTGTGACTGTAAATACGACGCTGGTAGCAAAACAGAAAAGAATACTAACCCGACATGCACGAACATATACGTGAGGAATCGCCACGCTTCGTTCCTCTTATGTGGGTCGTATATGAAGATCTTCGCCATAGGGCCGACGGCTTTCGTGCTGCCGTGCGCCGCGTCATAGCAGAACAGGACTATCTCCACCAATGAGATCAGGATCATGCAGACGGCCGGGGGCCAGCAGGAATACTCCTCCTCGTAGGTCCCATCTGTATACGTGAAGTAGGCTCTACTGTGGACTGTTTTGACAACACAAGTGGGTAGGAAGGGTGGACAGAGGGATGTGGAACATGGACACAAGTGTAGGTAAGTGGGAAGTGTGTTAAACAAAGGAAGAGGATATGGAGATGTTAGTTTTTTATAGCGGAATGAACCGGATAGGTTATTGTATGGGTTTAAAAATAGCCAACAATAGAAATAGACCACGCGTCGTCCGTGTGACAAGTAATTGTTAGCAACGTGGACGGTTGTCGGCGAATTGTGAAGTTGGACCGGTACAATCCAGTTAATGTTTCGGGAAGGAAGGTTTTAATTTAACAGAGGTTTTTGGAATTGGAAAGGAGAGAAAAGAAAGAAAAAGTCTTGTTAGTATTTGCATGCAATCTTAGTATTTACCATTAGTAGTTATTTGTCAATCTAAATCTACGTCCATTCAAAACAAACTTGCAATAACATGCGTGTAAAAACATACTATAGACTGAATGGGTCATACTCAGTGCCGTTGACCTACCATGTACCTACTCTGTTGTTTTTCGTATGATTCGTGGGGTTTTTCCCATTCATAAACAACAGGTTGGCTTAGGTTTTAAATTACATAATATTGGATTAACCTTAACCGCAACACGATTTTACTTACTGGGTTTTCTTAACCTTAGTGTGGAAAATCCTTACATAAATTTTAGTAGAGAGGTATAAAAAAAAATCTAAGTCGCCGCTAGACCCGAGCCGTAAGCCGAGTTCAATTGAATGATTTTCTCAAGCAATGGGTCTAGGTAGCGCTGGTAAATTCTTTTTCTGGCGTGTAAAAGAGCCCCTACATGGCCAATTTGCTGAATAAATGATTGAATTGAATTGAATAAAATATAAAATAAAATGCGAATCACCAATAGTAAAACCAAACTTAAATGCTCTATGAATCTAAAGTTTTTATAATAGCTTCAATTCTTGAAAGATACACGGTTATTTGCAAGTTTGCCGATGTCATCTCATTAGCTTTATTAACAAGCTGTTATACAATAAATCTACTATACACTAGTTTATCCACAACCTTGGCAGTGCATGCAATGAGGGCATCAAAGATTATGGGATGACGTACGTAGTGCTACTTACAACATGCAATTGGACGTCTGTGAATGTGAACGCGTGTAACTTATATGGATGACATGATTGCAAGCAGCTGTTGATGGCTCGTATCGCGTAAACGTAATGTAAATATACCTACTATTACCTACATATTTATTTATTTTAACTCTGGTAATGTTGAAATTTGCGTTTTACCGTGTTTAAAACGTTCATTACTTGGGATTATTAAATAACTTTGAGCGAGATGTGATGTAGAAAATTTGCCGAAGCTAAAACCAATATTTTTATAACGCTTTTTTTATACATTGTTATTTAATCAGGAATTACTAAACTTAACTTTTTTTTTGTTTTTGAAAATCTTTATTTATCATCAATACAAAGTTACATAAGTAAAGATTGGATTATTTTATAATGAATAATAAAAGGGTACAAGTTTTAATTTAAAAAAAAAAGAATTTTGTTTTCATTTGTTTCTTTAGTTAATTGATTTTGTTCCTCTCTACGCGAAAGTGCTTAAAAACAGTTCACTTTTTGTGTAGTCCAAATACACTGAACCGCAATGAAATCGGGTCACTTTTTATAGGATTTTCTATACAAAGGGACCCTTATAGTCTTAGAAGGTCGAGAACAAGAATGGAAAATTGTGAATGTAATTAAAACTTCATAAATCTACGAAACCAACATACCAAAGTACTCGATCACCTGTCTGATATACTTGAACACTTTCCACGAGGGTCTATTCTTGCATGATTCGCACAGAGGTTCCGTACCCTCATCATTTTTGTATTTAACCCACATTTATCTTTATCTTTACACATAGCACTTGAAACTGACACTTTCTCATTAAGCGATTTGACCTTAATTATAGTAATTAGCCAATAGTTTGTTTAATTCTTTGGTTTTTGTGTTTTTGACGTGTTTATTCTTCTGATTGCAATGGTGGACTGTTGGCTAAGGAACGAACTCGGACGGTGTTGCACGAGAGAGAACAAGCTTGGTTCTTTTCATCATGGTCAACTGGGTAAAAGGATCTTTTATATTGACAATGTACAGCACGACACAGTTTAAAAGGCGCGCGGTGAAGCACTTGAGCCGTTGACGCAGAGTCTATTTTTGCTTAATCCACGCGCCTTCTAAGTTGTTGAAACCTGTACGTCACGGTCACTTTATTTTATTAAAAAGCGTTTACGTATCTGATTTTTTTAATACATTATGAGGTAAGTAAACTCTGATGAATGATAATTACTATTTTATTTATGTTTTTGGTACTGATATCACTGAATGTTGTGTGACACCAAAACTATAGATTTCAATGCCTTGATTGGTGATTTCTGGGAGCGAAGCTAGTATGATCTATTTTCTAAATTTTAACAGAAGCGCAAACAATTTTTGGAACAACTTTTTTTTTACCAACGAATTTTAGCTAAGGTACTAGGTAGGTATATTATTAGAAATTTTGAAAATAAATATGTATTGACATAGAGTTTTTAGTATCTTTAAGATACATTGATACATTTAATTATTAAGGAAAGCTAATGAAAGTCAACGAGATATTTCAATTGCGGATATCGACTTATCACGACATCCTTAAGAGTATAATAACAACTTTTTATGTCCCACGGTTATTGCATTACAGAATATCCTTATAATAACGAGTCAGCCTTGCCCTCGGCTAATCCTGCGCCGATCTTGCATGACGCCGTCCACAAATTGCCTTAACAACTTAACAATTTAATGAATGTCAAATTGCACCTTTGACATAACTGCCATTCGCCTCTGATTAGGCACGTTTGTGGCACGTGGAATTTTTTGGACACTGGAATGTCAACATTTTTTTTTTTTTTAATATATTTTGGCTTTACGCGGCGCAACTTACCTGCGTTAGTAGTTAATTTCAAGGGAATGGTTTTAAGCATATTCTGCTACATAATTAATATGTAAATATATCTTAAATTTAGATAGATTCTTCTTAGTTCTTGGTTATCTACGGCTGAGTTAGTGCATATTTATAAATGTGTATTTTTTTGTTAAAAACTGGGTAGTTTACGGTCTAAACAACAACGCCATCTATGTAGCATTACGTGAACTAGATGACTACTCGGTAAGCTACAATCGATCTACTCTGATTAGTACAATCTAGTTGCCGCTAGGACTGCGCTGGTGTGCCCTGAGGCAGATAATTAGGTATTTGCAATACTGTTACATTACAAATAGTAAATGATTTATTATAGTTACGTGAGGCAAGAAAGCAACAATGTACAATTAAAAGACCATTGTTAAGGAATCTGAAGTCTGCTAACAGATAAATCATTGTAATGTAGTAAAATAAACAAACAGTTCTTTTTTGGTGTGGAAGTGTAATGTAATGTTTATCATACCAATCTGCGTGTCCGGAATTCTGTTGTTGATCGATTTAAATAAACAAATAAATAAACTATACTGAAACGATGAAACATTATGAATATTTATGAACTGTACGGAAATTTGATTGTCAACACAACAAGAGAGAGTTAGGAAGTTATCCCGTTTCTATAGATCACTATGGGAAAACAAGGATATTTGGTTAGCAATGTAAAACTACATGTCTTGTGATACGTCAATTTTCCTAGAGCAAAATTTGAGGAAACTCAGGGTCCGTATTACCAGGAAAATCTCAAGTAGGACGATAAACGTTTCGTATTTTAATATTCAGAATTAATAAATGATTAACTTATTCATCGTGGAAGTCAGAATGTGTATCAAAATATACCGGTCTACCAGGTACTTTACTCAAAAAACAAATCTACAAATAAAAAATGGTATGTAAATGCTAATGTCATATTAAAGGTGGAGACGAGATAGTTCTAAAACCCAAGTTAGGTTATGTTATGTGGGACATTCCCGACGTTAGCGACGACATGAGATCATCAATACTAACTGAATCTAAATTTTGTGTGTTGTCATTGTCATAGGGACGGACTTTCCAAGTTTATCGACTTATGCATTTACCTATAGATTTGAACACTCATTGACATTGCACAATGATTTTGCACTGTCGTAAGTTTTTTTGACATATAGCTTAAAGGATACGTTATAAGTAGGTAAGTACACGAATTTTTCAGAGTCTAACACTACAGTCTACAGTCGAAACTACCAAAGGCGACGTCACTAGTCTGGACAAGACTCCAGTGATGGATACACTCTAACTCTTGTCATGCGCAATGTCCAATTTAATCGCAGATTGGCTTATCCATTACTGGACTTAGTCTATCGAAGACTGGAGCTTTTATCTTACTGCTATACTCGTCACTTTGTTTTGCGGCGAGTATAAAATGTCTGTGAACTTAGCATATCAATTTCGGGCATCTCACAATCTGATGACAGTTCTAGTAGCATCCCCAATAGTTCTACAGTTCTTGATAGTTATTTTTCATAGTTCTGCTCATTTTCGAAAAATAACGGAACTTTAAAAAATGAGATGCTAACTTCGCGTACCGAAAGTTAGCATCTCAAGAATTTTCGAGTTTTCTCTGCAGTTCTAGTAGCATCCCCAATAGTTCTACAGCCCTCGATAGTTATCTTGAATAGTTCTGCCCGTTTTCGAAAATTAGCGGAAATTTAAAAAATGAGATGCTAACTTCACACTCGGAAACCTAGCATCTCAAGAGTTTTTGAGTTTTTTCGACAGTTCTAGTAGCATCCCCAATAGTTCTACAGTTCTTGATACTTATTTTCCATAGTTCTGCTCATTTTCGAAAAATAACGAACTTTAAAAAATGAGATGCTAACTTCGCGAACCGAAAGTTAGCATCTCAAGAATTTTCGAGTTTTCTGTGCAGTTCTAGTAGCATCTCCAATAGTTCTACAGCCTTCGATAGTTATCTTGAATAGTTCTGCCCGTTTTCGAAAATTAGCGGAAATTTAAAAAATTAGATGCTAACTTCACACTCGGAAACCTAGCATCTCAAGAGTTTTTGAGTTTGTTCGACAGTTCTAGTAGCATCCCCAATAGTTCTACAGTTCCTGATAGTTATTTTCCATAGTTCTGCTCATTTTCGAAAAATAGCGGAAATTTTAAAAATGAGATGCCAACTTCACAATCGTAAACCTAGCATCTCAAGAGTTTTTGAGTTTTTTCGACAGTTCTCGTTGCATCCCCAATAGTTCTACAGTTCCTGATAGTAATTTTCCATAGTTCTGCTCATTTTCGAAAAATACCGGATATTTTAAAAATGAGATGCCAACTTCACAATCGTAAACCTAGCATCTCAAGAATTTTCGAGTTTTCTCTACAGTTCTCGTTGCATCCCCATTAGTTCTACAGTTCCTGATAGTTATTTTCCATAGTTCTGCTCATTTTCGAAAAATAGCGGAAATTTTAAAAATGAGATGCCAACTTCACAATCGTAAACCTAGCATCTCAAGAGTTTTTGAGTTTTTTCGACAGTTCTCGTTGCATCCCCAATAGTTCTACAGTTCCTGATAGTTATTTTCCATAGTTCTGCTCATTTTCGAAAAATAGCGGAAATTTTAAAAATGAGATGCCAACTTCACAATCGTAAACCTAGCATCTCACGAGTTTTTGAGTTTTTTCGACAGTTCTCGTTGCATCGCCAATAGTTCTACAGTTCCTGATAGTTATTTTCCATAGTTCTGCTCATTTTCGAAAAATAGCGGAAATTTTAAAGATGAGATGCCAACTTCACATTCGTAAACCTAGCATCTCAAGAGTTTTTGAGTTTTTTCGATAGTTCTCGTTGCATCCCCAATAGTTCTACAGTTCTTGATAGTTATTTTCCATAGTTCTGCTCATTTTCGAAAAATAGCGGAAATTTTAAAAATGAGATGCCAACTTCACAATCGTAAACCTAGCATCTCAAGAGTTTTTGAGTTTTTTCGACAGTTCTCGTTGCATCCCCAATAGTTCTACAGTTCTTGATAGTTATTTTCCATAGTTCTGTTCATTTTCGAAAAATAACGAACTTTAAAAAAACAGATGCGTACTTCGCGTACCAAAAGTTAGCATCTCAGGAATTTTAGAGTTTACTCTACAGTTCTAGTAGCATCCCCAATAGTTCTACAGTTCTTGATAGTTATTTTTCATAGTTCTGCTCATTTTCGAAAAATAGCGGTAATTTTAAAAATGAGATGCCAACTTCACAATCGTAAACCTAGCATCTCAAGAGTTTTTGAGTTTTTTCGACAGTTCTCGTTGCATCCCCAATAGTTCTACAGTTCCTGATAGTTATTTTCCATAGTTCTGCTCATTTTCGAAAAATAGCGGAAATTTTAAAAATGAGATGCCAACTTCACAATCGTAAACCTAGCATCTCACGAGTTTTTGAGTTTTTTCGACAGTTCTCGTTGCATCGCCAATAGTTCTACAGTTCCTGATAGTTATTTTCCATAGTTCTGCTCATTTTCGAAAAATAGCGGAAATTTTAAAGATGAGATGCCAACTTCACATTCGTAAACCTAGCATCTCAAGAGTTTTTGAGTTTTTTCGATAGTTCTCGTTGCATCCCCAATAGTTCTACAGTTCTTGATAGTTATTTTCCATAGTTCTGTTCATTTTCGAAAAATAACGAACTTTAAAAAAACAGATGCGTACTTCGCGTACCAAAAGTTAGCATCTCAGGAATTTTAGAGTTTACTCTACAGTTCTAGTAGCATCCCCAATAGTTCTACAGTTCTTGATAGTTATTTTTCATAGTTCTGCTCATTTTCGAAAAATAGCGGTAATTTTAAAAATGAGATGCCAACTTCACAATCGTAAACCTAGCATCTCAAGAGTTTTTGAGTTTTTTCGATAGTTCTTGTTGCATCCCCAATAGTTCTACAGTTCCTGATAGTTATTTTCCATAGTTCTGCTCATTTTCGAAAAATAGCGGAAATTTTAAAAATGAGATGCCAACTTCACAATCGTAAACCTAGCATCTCAAGAGTTTTTGAGTTTTTTCGACAGTTCTCGTTGCATCCCCAATAGTTCTACAGTTCTTGATAGTTATTTTCCATAGTTCTGTTCATTTTCGAAAAATAACGAACTTTAAAAAAACAGATGCTTACTTCGCGTACCAAAAGTTAGCATCTCAGGAATTTTCGAGTTTTCTCTACAGTTCTCGTTGCATCCCCATTAGTTCTACAGTTCCTGATAGTTATTTTCCATAGTTCTGCTCATTTTCGAAAAATAGCGGAAATTTTAAAAATGAGATGCCAACTTCACAATCGTAAACCTAGCATCTTAAGAGTTTTTGAGTTTTTTCGACAGTTCTCGTTGCATCCCCAATAGTTCGACAGTTCTTGATAGTTATTTTCCATAGTCCTGCTCATTTTCGAAAAATAGCGGAAATTTTAAAAATGAGATGCCAACTTCACAATCGTAAACCTAGCATCTCAAGAGTTTTTGAGTTTTTTCGACAGTTCTCGTTGCATCCCCAATAGTTCTACAGTTCCTGATAGTTATTTTCCATAGTCCTGCTCATTTTCGAAAAATAGCGGAAATTTTAAAAATGAGATGCCAACTTCATTCTCCGAAACCCAGCATCTCGAGAGTTTTCGAGTATTTTGCATGAAATACATCCGAAAATACATTATTTTGCCTCTATGAGAACACTCAGGCAAGAGTTCCAGCTTATACAATAACTAACTTTCCTATTCTAAACTCGATTTGGAAATTATTTACGTCACGAAAACTATGTTTTTAATTATACATACGTAGATACGAATGTATTTCAGCAGTTCTAGCGATCACTGTCCATATTTATTGTATCATCTCAAGATGTTAGTTTTACAGTCCTTGATATTCATATACATATACCATTGGGTGAACCTATTTCTGAAAAAAAATTAACGATCAAAATTTCCGAGATGCTAACTTCACACTACAAAAGCTAGCATCTCAGCAATTTTCGAGTATTTGGAAAGAAATATGTTCGAAAACACATAGTTCTGCCCCAGCAAGAGTTCCAGCTAGAAAACAATAAAAATCGTGATTTTCACATTTTCATAATAGGAAGGGTGGTATTTTTCAATAATTCTCATTTGCATCTCAGCAGATTTGGATAGATACGCCGTCAACACTATTACAATAACTATCTTCTCTATTCTAAAACTATGTTTGTATTATAAATACCTACACACGAATGCTATCTACATCTGTTTCAGCAGTTTTAGCGATCAGTGGCCACAGTTCTAGTAGCATCTCCAGCAGTTATACCGTTCTTGATATTCATATGCACATTAGGTATACCATACTTATAGGTGTGAATATTTTTGAATAAACAAGAGAACGACCAAATTTTTATGAGATGCTAACTTCACACAACGTAAGCTAGCATCTCAACAGTTTTCGAGTGTTTTGCACGAAATACGTTCGAAACCACATAGTTCTCGTAGAGACGAGAACACTCAGCAAGAGTTCCAGTTAGAAAATAATAAAAAACGTGACATTCACATTTCTGAAACAAATGCCGGTACGGGAGTTAGGAAAGATGTTAGTTTTCTAGAGTTCCCTTTAGCATCTCAGCAGATTTCGATTGATACGCCTCCAACATGAGTACAATAATGATCTTCCCTATTCCAAACTTGATTTGGAAAGATTCATGTTACGAAAACTATGTTTGTATTATAAATACCTACACACGAATGCTACATCTATTTCGGCAGTTCTAGCGCCCAATGTCCACAATTCTAGTAGCATCTCCATTAGTAATACAGTTCTTGATATTGATATAACATAGATATGCCGATTTTGAAAAAAAAAGTACGATCTAATTTTATGAGATGCTAACTTCATACTAGAAAAGCTAGCATCTCAGCAGTTTTCGAGTATTTTGAAAGAAATACTTTCGAAAACACATAGTTCTGCCTCTATGAGAACACTCAGCAAGAGTTCCAGCTAGAAAACAATAATAATCGAGATTTTCACATTTTGCCAGTAGGTACGGGAGTCAGGAAAAATATTATTTTTCAGGAGTTCCCTTTAGCATCTAAGCCAATGATTTTTATACTTAGGGATAGGCCCATTCGAACATTCAGTCACCACTTTCTTCATACAACGAAATACAGCGCCGTCTGGTGGTCAACTGCATGAACTACGAGAATGTTTTGCGCGCTATAACCTCGCAGTGACGTAACGAGAGGTGTTGCTGACTTTTTTATTGTATTCAGTACAAGCGACGTGAATGCTGTAATATCCTTTTTTCTAATAAAACATGATTCATAAATCAACTTTTGTTTATTTATTGACATAATAATTATTTATTTATATTTTCTTAGAAGTCCAAATTAAACATCTCACGTGAAATTCTTCATGTGTAAAGATGACGTCCTTACAAGGTTACTTTAACAAGCAGTCTCCGTAACTATGGCAACTCCGTAACATGGCGTAAATATGGCGACGTCGTGTCATAAATTTATTGTTAACAAAAATATTTCGATTGATGGAATAAACACAAGGTAATGTTAATCACCGATGAAACGATATTTCATAACACTTTTTCACTTTGCCTACGTGATTTCTGCAGCCTTTTATCACGCAAGTCGGCATTTTTTAAGGGTTGCGTATATGTTGTTTGACATCCGCACGCGCCGGTGTCTCGCTGAGCACTGTGTCACGATTGGTGACCAAACTTGGATTGCGCAATTTTGGGCACCAACAAAGTGGGGTTATATGTCATGTGCGTAGACCCGGTCTATACGAAGTATTATATATGTCTATGATCTAAGCAGTTTTCGATAGATACGCCTCCACCATGATTACAATAACTAACTTCCCTATTCTAAACTCGATTTGGAAATATTCATGTCACGAAAACTATTTTTTTTTGTATCATCAATCAATCAATTCTTTATTTCATAATCATTCAATCATAAATACCTACACACGAATGCTCATCTATTTCGGCAGTTCTGGAGATCACCGTCTGCAGTTAGTTTTCAAACCGGGAGTGAAAAGGTTTTTACAGGGTCGGCAGCGCGCGCGAGTCATGCCTCTGGTAATTGCAAGACTTGCAAGCGTCTATGGGCGACGGTAACCTCTTACCATTAGGAGGGCCGGCCTTGCTTGCCACTCCTAATGTACGATTCCCACCAGACGCGCAGAATCGAAAATATTTATTTTATGTGTAAAGGAATTTATACCGTCTATCCCTTACCGGGGTACGCTCAATGTCAAATCTTGAGGATTATTAATCTAAGAATATCACTTTGTAAATTTGTAGGTTATGTTTATTTTTCAATGACATTGACAGGTTTTTTTTTCTTTGATGTCAGACGTGGCTTTGTATATACAGCCAATGCCTCCAATGTTCACCGACGAGTATCAATGAATTTCAAAATTCAATATGTAATTTAATACGGAACCAAAGTTAAAATCCTTCAAATTAGTATCGCTAAATAGCCTATTATACGTAATAAAAATGTAAAAAAAAACATTGATTTTTTTTGTATCATACCCAATTTGATTAGTACCTAAAAAACTGGTTTGAAGAAATGAGTAAGTTCTCGGTGCCAAACTGCTGATGTCTTTGTCACTTGCGCGCAATGGGGACTATCGTTTCTTTGCTCACCAGTTGGCGCCACTGTAGACTAAGGTCCAGAGGTATAGCTGTCAAAGGCGACTTTATAAGATCATCGCTGAAACAAAGTCTTAAATCTTGAATCTCATTGAGATTATTAATTATAAATAACTATCATCATATCGAGTAGCTGTGCCGCAATGTTGTGCAGTTCCGTTTTGTTCGGAAAAATTGCTTTATTTTTCAAAGCGTTCACATGCATCGCCAAATAATCCATATTTGCGATAATTTCACGAAGGAGATCACTTTTCAACAGGTAAATTAAAGAAATTATGATTTATGTCACGAAGACCGCCAAAACCAATGAAAAGTGAATTTTATTGGACCTCACGCGACACTAGCACCTCTAGTGGCAAATTCACACGCGATAGCCCCCATTATTGTATTGCCGTCTCACACGCACGATGTCATTTAACTGCCGCCCGTCCTGCCGAATCGGGAAGAGAAGAGCAGAGATTAGGTCATACTCAACCTTATTTTTATAAGGGCCGTAAATACATTATGAGCTATGGAGCCGCGGGCCGCAAGATAAAATGAAAAATGGTTTATTAGGGATTAATTACTTACTATATACTACTAAAAATTATTGATTGAAAAAAAAATACATACAGTGTAAACTCTTTATAACATCATTCTATATAACGATAAACTCCGAAATGAGCACCATTTGGCTGGTTTACCTTAAAAACCACGCATTAAAAAACTTTATAGCGCAACAACCATTCTCTATTACGAAGAAATGTGTTCATATTTTGACTCCGAAAATATTTATTACCTGTGGACGTTATCTTATCAAGCTACAGAAGATGCCGACTAACCCTTTAAGGTCCCAACGTACCTGAGAGGTTGTAAACAACCGTCTTGCTTTTGTTATTGTTAATTGTTGAACACGTGCATCATTACTCATTAGGCTTGATTTTCTTGGAAATGATGGTCTCTAACATACAAAACAAGTAATGGCATACCAAAAAACATCAGGCAAAGTTAACAGACAGACAAAGATAAAGAAAAAAATAATTACCTACGTAATTATCGTGAATTTGGTTGTTTTTCTTTCTTCATTCCATATAACGATAACTCTCTACTCTCTATAACGATAGAAACTGCTTGGTCCCTTGTGTTTCGTTATAAAGAGTTTACACTGTACCTACTAATTAAAAAAAAATACTAGTCGGACCGGTGAACTTCGCTTCACCACGGATTCCCATACAAAGTTATTGTTAATTTTTTTAGGTACCTATTAATATATGTGTAATATAAAATATACGCGCATATGCGAACTCTTTATTCGCAAAAATTTACTTAACACTGTCTTAATTATTTTCGAGGGACAATGGCCAAAGATTGTTTAAATTATTTTTTAACCTCTTTACCTAAAATATAATTTACTAAGAACTTACAAGTGCTGCATGGTTTTTTTGGGCTCAAAATGGCACAAAAAATCCTCTCATCTAACAACTACCGATAACTGAGCGCGAGCGGCCCGCGGGTTGAGTATTGCTGGTAGACGGTGCGGTGGTGGTGGCGTGGCGGGCGACAGTGCGCCCGTAGCGATGGGGCCCGTGAGGGATAGATTAGATTGTCTAGTCTAAGTAGGTAGTTTGTGAGCTTACAAGGTTACAAGACAGCTTGTGTGTCTATTGTTTTTTTATAAAATTGTATATTTCCGTGTCTAAGTAAACTAATAGCAGTACCTATTTTTAAAAGCCTTTATTATTACTTACAAACTTTTATCAACCGACGAAAAAAAAAGGAGGAGGTTCTCAATTCGACGCGTATATTTGTTTTTTTTTTTTCATGTATGACCACGCATAACTCCGTCAATTGTGAACCGATTTCGTTGATTCTTCTTTTAATTGAAAGGTGTATCTCCAACTTGAACTAATTTCATAATTTGGTTTAGTTCTGATGATGGGATCCATGACAAAACGAGGGAACTCCTCGAAATTTGTTAGCATGTGTATGATTTTGGCATCATTTTCAAAGACTACAGTGACACTTACGTCCCATCGTACACATGTTTGGAAACTGTAGCCGAAAAAAAATTTTAATTAAAAAAATAAAACCGACTTCAAATTCCGACAGCCAGTGAAGTCGGTGTCAAGTGAAACGCCCCAGAGCTATGACTACCTTATAGTAAACTTGACACCAACTTTACTGGCTGTCGGAATTTGAAGTCGGTTTTATTTTTTTATATATTTTTTTTTTTTACTTTCAACTGTTCCGTTGGCTGTCTGTCTGTAATCAAATCTTGCAAGTTGAATTTGATCCACTTCCCGGTTTCCTATTTAGCTGAAATTTTGCACGAATATGTAAATCGCGTGACAATGCAATATTATAATGACGTGGAGCTGATCTGATGATGGAGCTGGAAGGTCGCCATCGGAACTCCGTAAAAAAACACAACCCTATCGAGTTTGGGCTCGTTTTATTCGTCTTGAAGGGTAGATGAAGGATTTACAAGGAAAAGTACAGTCAGCAATAAAATTTGAGAAAGTTAATGATACTGTGAGAGCTCGAAGAAATATTTTATAAGTAGGTACTTACTTATTTAAAGGGTTTGTTTTGTCACACATTTGTATAGGTACCTACCCTCAACAGCAATGAAAACAGGTCACTTTTTACCTATGGAAAATCCTATACTTACATAGACCCGTTTTCATTGCCGTTGTGTGAAAAAAAGCTGTGGTAGCCTAGTGGTTCGACCTACCTCTCATGCCGAGGGTCGTGGGTTCGATTCCGACTCGCACCTCTAAGTTTACTGTGTGGCGAAGGAAAACATCGTGAGGAAACCTGCACGCATCTGCGAAGTAATTCAAAGATGTGTGTGAAGTCCCCAATGCGCACTGGGCCCGCGTGGGGACTATAGCCCAAACCCTCTCATGATGAGAGGAGGCCTGTGCCCAGCAGTGGGAAGCAAATAGGCTGTAGTAGTAGTAGTAGTGTGAACTGTGAACATAATTATATACCTACCTACCTATTGTGTAATATTTATGTAAGTAGGTACTCGTATTTTTTTGTGTAACAGATGATCTCTTAAGTCTTAACTAACCAATAATCATGTCTCTTAGGTACTTGACGGGCGGCAGCGGCATGTGTTTTATGGACACATAAACACATTACGCGATCTTGACGCCCGCCGCGCATCGGTTAGCAACCGTAGCGCGCAATGTGTCAGTAAAACGCTCGCCGCTGCCGCCTTCGCGCGAAGTTGTGGCTTGTGGCGTGGCGTGCTTGTGGCCAAGCCATTAGCTAGGGCTCGAATACTCATATCTGAGAAAACTCAGTTTTAGCTATTTTCACCCGATCAAAGCTCGGTCGCCCAGGTATACTACCTACTTTGAACGCTAATTATAACTTGTAACTATAGGATTTCTATTTACCTACTTACCTATTTCCTTATTTTTCCAATCTATCTCCAAAACGGCTGTAACGATTTGGACGAAATTTGGGGTACAGGAAATTACGGGGGCGACAAGTCTATCTAGCTAGGTGTCATATCTGAGAAAACTCGGCTTTAACTATTTTCTTTTCACCAAAGATTCGCCCAGGTCTAGGTCCTAGGTAGGAACCTACTTAATGCGCTCTAAGTTTAAAAGCCCCCGCCTGTTTTCATTTTGACTGGCGGACCAAATCTAAATAAAATCAAAATCTAATGTCCTAAGTGTTGAAATAAAATTTTAATTCAGGCTGTATGGCCACTGTTCCATTACCCATTAGTTTGCATATTTGAGGTTAGATGGCAGCACTATCTCTATGACTTTCGTTTTCTTACTGTGCAAATGTTATTTGTCTAAATAAAACAATTACGTAGAAATCTCAGTTTTTAATTAATAAATAAGCCCTAATCTTAATTGGTTATGGGCCCAGGAAGCTCTGAAAACTGAAGAACGGAGAAAACAGTAAAGAAGAAGCCATATTTTGCAGTTTCGAATTATTCACGCCGCATAACCTCAAAATGGAACGGACATTGAGCGTGGATAAATTCGATGGAAATAACTTCAGACAATGGAAGTTTCAGATAAAGTGTGCCCTGAAAGCGAAAGGAATCGATATTTCGATACCGAAAACAGAAGCGAATGCGACTACATGGTCAAAAACTGACGGAATGGCGATGTATATTATCACATCGTCAATGGATTTGAAGCAAATAACGCTCATAGAAAACTGTGAAACCGCTGCTGAAATTATGTCTAAACTAGAATCCATTTACGAACAAAAAAGTGAATTGAACAAAATGTTAATTCATGAGAGGTTTTACCAGTACAAAATGTCACCTAGTGACAGTGTGGCACAACACATAGCAAAGGTTGAGAATCTCGCTAAACAGCTCAAGGAAAGTGGTGAAAGTATTAGTGACACTGGCATAATTACAAAAATATTGGGAACTTTGCCTCCTAAATACAGATCACTTCGACAAGCATGGATGTCGTTGGATCCTGAAAAACAAACCATGAATAACCTAACAGCGAGACTACTGGATGAAGAAGCAAATATTTCTTGTGAAGAAGAACATGAAATGGCTTTGTTGGTTGCTAATACTAAACTAAAGAAAGATTTAACCAGAAATGAACCAAGTACAAGTAATGCGAATAAAGAAAAACCAGCAAAACATCGCTTTGAATGTTACAGATGTGGAAAAAGGGGCCATTTTTCCAGAGAATGTCGCGCACCAAAGAGAATGCCTAAGAAATCAAATGAAGAGAAGAACAATATGCTAGCTTTTAATGTGGCTGATGAGTCTAACATTTGCAGTGGTTCCGAAGAAGACACTTGGATCTTGGATAGTGGTGCTTCTGCACACATGACTTATAGAAAAGAATTTTTTGAAGAATATACAGCTTGTGCTCAGAAATCATTAACACTGGGAAACAAAGATTCGATAGAAGTATGTGGAATTGGAAAAGTTTTAATAAAAAGATGTGTTAATGGACAGTGGGAGCTCAGCATGTTGCATGGTGTACTACATGTACCAAGCTTACGAAGAAATTTATTCTCTGAAGGCATGATAACAAGAAAAGGTTATTCCATTGTGAAGAAGGACAGTAGTGCTCTTATTTACAAAGATGATGCAGTTGTGATGTGCGCCAAGATGAAAATGAACAACTTATATGAACTGGACATTGAAACAGTTACACCAGACACTTGCAACTTAGTGCAGAAAAATAAAAGTGACATTAAAAAGTGGCACGAGAGATTGGGACATTTAAACTTCAAAGAAATTAAAAAAATGAGTGTGAACAATATAGTTGAAGGTCTCAAAATTGAAAAAAGTGATGAAACTGATGTAGTGTGTGAAGCGTGTGCTTATGGAAAGCAGTCTCGTTTTCCATTCCATAAATCAAGTCGCGCAGAACTCCAACCTGGAGATTTAGTATATAGTGACGTCTGTGGCCCAATGAGTCATACATCAATTCAAGGTATGAGATATTTTTTATTACTTAAAGATGCGGCCACAAGCTACAGACATGTGTACTTCATGAGGAATAAGAGTGATACCCTTGAATATTTCAAGAGATATAATGCAATTATCAAAACCAAATACATGCACAATGTAAAGACTCTACATACAGATAATGGTGGGGAGTTTGTGAACAATGCATTTAGAGAATATTTAAATAAAGAAGGGATTGTTCATGAATGCACTGCCCCGTACACCCCTGAACAAAATGGGCGGGCAGAACGAGAAATCAGGACAATTGTAGAAAGTGCAAGATCAATGCTGTATGCACGTGACGTTTCTCTAGATTTATGGGCAGAGGCCATAAATTGTGCTGTGTATTTGCTTAATAGAACCTCATCTAGCCAAACATCAGATAAGACACAATCAGAGTTGTGGAATGGAGTCAAACCAGTCTTGGAGCATGTAAGAGTATTTGGTAGTGAAGGGTACGTGCATATACCTGATCAATTAAGAACCAAATTAGATAAGAAGAGTGAGAAGATGATATTGGTCGGATATGACAACAATAATTACAGAATGTTCAACATGGAAACAAAACAAATTAAAGTATCAAGAAATGTTGTTTTTAATGAAGATAAATTTCCTGAAAAAAGACAGAATACAGTAAAAATATTTATAGAAAGTGAAGAAAATGAACAACGGGATAACGAAGTCATCCTCGAAGATGAACATGCATCGAGTGATAATTCCATAAATGATAACTCACTGAATGAGAATGAAGATAGTATGCACAGTATCAGTAGCAACAATGATGACCCTGATTATGAACCATCACAGATCCTTGATGATTCTCTGCGTGGACCAATAACATTAAGACCAAGAACAAATTTGAATTTAGAAGCAAATTTAGTGGAATTTGAATTACCATCATCATTTGATGAGGCAATGAATAGTTTACAGAAAAATGATTGGTTGCAAGCTATTGAAGAAGAGTTGAATGCACATGATGAGAATCAAACTTGGATTCCCGTGAAGCGAGCTAGACAGAGAACACTGACAACCAAGTGGGTATTTTCCATTAAAAGAGATAGTGATGGAAAAATAAACCGTTACAAAGCTCGATTGTGTGCGCGAGGGTTCAATCAAGTTCCTGGTGTTGATTACCAACAAATATTTTCCCCCACCACGAGGTATGACTCAATTAGAATTGTATTTAGTATTGCAGCAAAGTATAACTTGGAGATCCAACAATTTGATGTCAAAACAGCCTTTTTAAATGGGGATCTTGAGGAAGAAATTTATTTAGAAATTCCTGATGGTGTGCTTGTTGACAAAAGTAATGTATTAAAATTGAATAGATCACTATATGGGCTGAAACAGGCATCAAGATGTTGGAACAGGAAGTTTACTGAATTTTTAAAATCATATGGTTTTGTTCAGTCACAAGCCGACCATTGTGTGTATGTTAGAAATGTTGACAACATCAAAGTTGTACTGATAATATATGTTGATGATGCACTTATAATATCATCAAGTAAAAAGATTATTAAAGACATAATTAGTTTCTTGAAGCAAGCTTTTAAAATTAAAGAATTGAATTTGTCATATTTTGTGGGTATAGAAGTGTTAAAATCTGATGACTGTATATGTTTACATCAGAAAGAGTACATAGAACAAATTGTCAAAACTTTTAATATGAGTGAATGCAATCCTGCATCAACTCCTGCTGATCCCAATGTTGTTATATGTAAAAACCTTGAAGAAACAGCTGTGAATTTCCCTTACAGGGAAGCTATTGGCTCTCTGTTATTTCTATGTTCAGTGTCGAGACCTGATATCTCATATGCGGTGAACATGTTGAGCCGTTACATTAATAATCCCAGTCAACAACATGTTAACGCATTGAAACGTGTAATTAGATATTTAAGTGATACTAAAAATGTTTGTATCAGGTATGGAGAAAGCAATGATCCTATAGGATACTCTGATTCTGACTATGCAGGTGATTTGGATACTCGCAAGTCGACCACAGGATATATATTCCTGATGAATGGCGGACCAATAACATGGTTGAGCCAAAAGCAAAAGACCATTGCTCTCTCTACCACCGAAGCAGAATTTGTTGCAGCATGTGAGTCTGCTAAAGAAATACTGTGGCTACAGCAATTGTTGAAGGACTTGGGTGAAAAACATGATTGTATTAAGCTATATGTTGATAATCAAAGTGCCATAAAGTTAATTAATAACCCAGTTTTTCACAAGAGAACTAAACATATAGATGTTAAGTACAATTTTATTCGAGAAAAAGTGGAGAATGGTTTAATTGATATATCCTATGTGCCAAGCAGGAATCAACTTGCTGATATATTAACCAAGCCATTGCCCACACAATCTTTTGTTTTCCTGAGAGAACAAATGATGCATAAGCTGTAATTTTAGGTGTGTTAGGTATAGAATCCTATGTAAAATTTTAGTGGGAGTGTTGAAATAAAATTTTAATTCAGGCTGTATGGCCACTGTTCCATTACCCATTAGTTTGCATATTTGAGGTTAGATGGCAGCACTATCTCTCAGTGGCGTGCACAGAGCTTTTAGACAGGGTAGACAACAAAATATAAAATAATATTAGACTTCCCAAATACCTATTCAGCATATTTTCTCGTTTTTTCGATTAATAATGGTGTATATTTATATCAATCCAAATATCCATGTATCTAAACAATGGAAGCAGAATAATCAGTGCACCCCGGGGGCCAAGAATAGTATTAGTAATTCGTATTCAAACTTGATTATCTTACAGATTGTACCTACACCGGCCTTATTCGATTAAAACTTGCTAAAAGAAAGTTTTAAAACAGCACCATTTTCAATGGTTCATAGGTACATGCACAGCAAAGACCCACTAAATAATTACCGCAGTTTTTTTTCAAAATATTCATTGTAAAAAAACTTTCCTCGTTACGACTATCAATATTTTCAAAGAACAAACCAAACAACATCATTTCAGCCGAAATATAATTTAATAATCAAAACAGATAAATAGAAAAACGACAAATAATATTAAACAACCATACATACAAAATGCATAGCAGAAAATTGCATGGAAAGCTTCCTACTCCTTCCCGACTTTCCGTTTGTTCCAATTTCTGCCACGGCATGCGCTGCGATTACTTCGAAAAGACATGTCTAAACTACGCCGGGATGCGTGCGTTTGGTTCATACGCCTCCCGCTAGTTGGCGCTGTCGTCGTGCACACTGCCAATATGATGATGTACGCTTTGAACGTTTCCGGACGGAAGACAGAATAGTGTCCGTCTTTCTAGTTGAACGCGCGCTAGTATTGAATTTGCGACTGTCTTCGGATGTAATTATCGAGTACAGAACAGTACAAAGGATACGATGATGACCCGATACATGAAGCTGTTTTGTGATTTAAGAATTTAAGTTAAAGCGTAATGCACTGATATTTTATATGTAGATGAAGCTATTAGGTATCATAATAAAGCAAATTAGATAACGTTGGGGTAGGGTAGACAGTGTCTTTTTGTCTGTATGGTGTGCACGCCACTGCTATCTCTATGACTTTCGTTTTCTTACTGTGCAAATGTTATTTGTCTAAATAAAACAATTACGTAGAAATCTCAGTTTTTAATTAATAAATAAGCCCTAATCTTAATTCTAAGTAGGTACCTATAGATGACATTTGTAATGCGCAAATGATTTAATTTGCATTAGGTAGGTATTAATATTACGGCAGAACATATTTGACGTGCCGGTGTCGCGGTAGTAGGTACTAGTCAAGCCAAGTTCAAGCAAAAGAACTGGCTAGCCAGCGCCAAGCGAAATATTAGACGAGCCACTTGGTGCCACTTTTGACCCTTCTATACCTACCTCAATACCTCTTAGCTTAGTTCTGCAGCATATGCAGTAAGGCGTATTAGGCAGCTCACTGACGTCGAGACGGCCAGGCTAGTCTATTATAGTTATTTCCATAGTGTCATGTCTTACGGAATTATACTTTGGGGGAGAGCAGCTGACATTCAAACCATCTTTGTGTTGCAAAAGCGGGCTGTACGTGCAATATATCAACTTGGGTCTCGGGTCTCCCTTAGAGAAAAATTCAAGGAGATAAACATTCTTACCGTTGCGTCACTATACATATTTGAAAATATCATGTATGCTCGTAAGAACTTGCACGACTTTAAGCATAACAGTGATGTTCACAATTTTAACACTAGGAATAAGGATAAACTTTTTGTTACTGGTTACCGTCTTCGTAAAGTGAGCTCTTCGTTTGTTGGGAACTGTATACGATTTTATAACAAATTGCCTTCTGATGTTGCTAATATGCCATTTAAAAAGTTCAAGTCGTTCATTAAGTGCCGCCTTTTAAAGAAGGCATATTATTCGGTGAATGACTTTTTAGATGATAAGAATCCTTGTTTAGGTTATTATTATTGACTAGTAACATGATATGTGTCTCGCTGGGCAAATATTAACTTTTTTTTAGGGTTCCGAAATCCACAAGGAACCCTTATAGTTTCGCCATGTCCGTCCGTCCGTCCGTCCGTCCGTCCGTCCGTCCGTCCGTCCGTCTGTCCGCACTATTGCTCGGAGATGCTTAGGTCTAGAGAGCTGTAATTTGGCATGAATATGCATATTAGTTACGCTGACAAAGTGGTACAATAAAATTTTGAAATATATTTTTTTATAGGGTACCTCCCCTACTCGTAAAGTGGGGATGTAATTTTTTTTCTTGCGTACCCCATTGTGCGGCATATCGTTGAATAGGTCTTAAAAAAATATTGTGGGTTTGTTAAAACCATTTTTTGATTAAGTGATGCTTTTGTGAAATATTAAGCTTTAAAGTGCTATTTTTTGTTAGAGTCACGTGTCCCCCCCCCCTGCCAGCTAAATGGTGGTATTTGGATGGCTGAAAAAAATCACGGTTGTGGCATATATGGGTCATTCTACGGTAAGAGGGACAATAGGTGGCAACATAAAAAAATCACACATTATTTGAAAATTTTAAAGAAATGACAATCAATAACTACAGTAAATAACAAATACTTTGAGACCACTAAAATGCAATACCTTAATTAACTTAGTTTGGTTATAATTGCATGTTTACCGACAAAAAAGTATCTACCCTGGCCTGTCCCTTTACTATTCTGTAACAGAGTTTTTGAATTTAAATACATTTGTGATACATTCTGATTTGAGCTGTATTTACTACATAAAGAAGCGCAATCAATCATTTTGAATACTTAAATCAAATCCCAAATAAATTGTATTTTCTATTTTTTAAAATAACGAAAATTTTGTCCCTCGTATTTTATGTATCCTCCCCTGGTCATTTTTCGACCGTTTAAAAATGCCATTAAAGTACTATGGTGTACCAAATTTAACCTTCGAGCATTCGTTTCAAAGTTAAGTTAGCCACAAACGTCGCCGGAGTGAATCGCGTGCTCTCATAGGCGGACAGTCCGACCACGCCACTCGGCTCGCGCGGATGTGTCGGTCATTGCCGTCTCTCCACTGGTAAGTTTTATTCAATTGTTATTTATAGTAAAACTTTGTTTGTAATTTGTTTTTACTTTAATTTCTGCCTAGTTTACCGTGTTAGTTTGTTTTTTCGTAACAATCCATACTTTTCTGATAGTTTCCGTTTTTCAATGAAAACGTCTCTACCCTGCCGTATTTCCCCTGTCTCGTCAAATGCCAGGGTAGAGACCTTACATCCAGGGTAGATACGGAAGTATCATATTAGTACTTTTTAAGTATTTTACGTATATTATTCTTCGTAAAGAAGTAATTTGTTAACATAAATGCGATTTTTTTTAAATTAAGATATGGTGTACGTTACTTTTACACTATGTAGTAGTTTAATATTCGAAGTTTTATACGTTATTTTGCAGCCCAAAGAGCTACACTTAAAGTAATTATGTGTCTGACTTAAAAATATCCCACAGATAAAATATTTAATGTCTTTAAGCTGTAACTTCTCTTTTTTTAGATCATGGCTTCCCGAAAAAAACAAACTCATGAGGAACGTTTAGAAAAGAAGCGTCTGGCTGAAAAACTGCGGTACCAAAGGATAAAAAATGATCCCGAAAAGTATGCCCAACAAAAAGAAAAGAAGAAATATGAAAGAAAAAAAGAAAAAGGAACTATTAAGACTGTAAATCAAATGACACCCAGAGAAAAACGAAAAGCTAGAAAGTTATGGAAAGAAAAAGCAAAACAACGGAGACGACGTTTAGCACTTCAAGATATCAGTATTGCCCCTGTAACCCCACCTAGTTCAGACAATGAAGTTCCTGTCAATGAAAATAATAACCAACAAGCGCAAGCTGGACAGTAGAGGTCGATCCGTGCAAGGCGAGCAAGAAATTTACTCATAAAAAAACAGGCTGCTCAAATAGCTAAACTTAAGTCAACAGTACAACGTTATAAAAAACAACTTCAAAGATCCAACAAATCAAATAAAGAGCTTACTCCAAACTCAAAAGTTGACATGATACTTAATTCGCCACAATCGAGAGATATTGTGAAGAAAAAATTATTACGTGAAGAAGTTCTTACTCAACAATTAAAAGATAATTTTTCGGAGCTTTCAACCCAAAAAGAAAAAAGGATGTTTCAGAGACTGATAAGCGGAAAATTGGTGACAAAATACAAAGTTTTAGAAAAAGAAAAGAAATTGAAACCTAAGAAAATAAAACAGAAACTAACATTAACGGAACAAAAGCGAAAGGAATGGAAAAAATCTATCATTTTGAGAAAAAATATTGAAAACTTCATGGAAGAAGATTCAAATAGTAGAGTGTGTGCCGGTAAAAATTTCAGAATTGATGACAAAGACGTTGCTTTCATCTCATGGGATCAGATTGTAGAAAAGATACCAGCCCCCAACTTAAAAATGAAAGGACAGCGTATTTACTATGAGTTTAACCAAAGTATTAACGTATTTGAAAAGGCGTGATCTCATTTGTTATCTTTTTATACGATTTTATTTCTTTAAATGGAAGATCCAATTTATGTTTATGTTTTAACAGAGTATTCATGCTCTATATTTTTATATCACATTGCAACTTATGTGCCATTAAAAAATTTTTTTTCTTTTAACTTGTAAGAAAAAATGCTGTGATTTTTGTTAGTAGATACTAAGTAATTTTGTTTTTTATGTCATAATAATTAAAGTTACATTAAAAGACTGCATTGAAATTTAAGTCTGAGATTATAGTTGTAAACTATTACAAAGAGTTTAATAATAAAGTTGATTCTGACGAATAAAATTATTTTTCTTTCAATGTATATATTTCCCCTGTAAGGTAAAGTACCCTACCCTGGCCTTCATGTCTCTACCCTGGATCCTGTATCTCCCCTGGTACATGAAAACTCTTGTAAAAATAGATAAATTAACTGGCCATCTTAAACAAGTATACAAAATACCTGATAACATAGTTCTATATCGGAAGAAGATATTATTTCAAATATTTATAGCCTGCCACTTTTCTTATTATCAGATGCCCTCTTAACTTAGAATGACCCATATAACGTAGTTGAAAGGAAAACTATCAGAGCTAAGTAGGCTGTACAAACTTACGAGTAATAGTCGACCAACTATAATGATGATTTTTCTCGAGCGGCAGGGGCGTCGGGCGGGCACGTCATACCACAGGCTAGTTAGATGCTAATAAGTCTTAGAAAGGTACTGTGGGCATCCTAAACTTCGGAACCCTATAATTTGCGCGTGGCCCGACACGCACTTGGCCGGTTTTTTTTTTTCTTTCACTACCAAATTTGTCCAGCAGCTGGAGCATGTCATGCTCGCTTTAAGGTCCTTGCTTACAGCGGCGTCGTTGATCGGGTCGCCACCTTCCCTAAGAAATGGTTGAGGGAGGCGATGGCTGAGATACGCGTCACGCTCGTGAACGGGTGCTGTCTGTGGGGTCCGGTCTGTTCATGCTTGCAAGGACGTTTAAAAATAATCATTAGCTTTAAATATATTACTAAGTCAAACATTTTAAGCGAGAGACCTCATCATGTTCTTATTGACATGTATTAATGAACTCTTTTATACATGATGTATTTCATTATTTATTCACATTTTGAGACTGTCGACATCTATGGAATTTATATTTATTTGACAATGGAGGCCATCTCCATAATAATTTTTTTTCTGGACCCTTGGAGACTATACATCTCTAAGATCTTAGATTTAAGTTTAAGTTAGGGACTATACATCCCTTCAATGTAATTGTAGTACGTACCGATATGTATATTTTATACATGTTATGTAAATGTTATAACTATGTGTAAATTTTGAAAAAAGGCCTTCTGCTTGAGTTTGTTGCGGCGCTTCTTCTCAAGCAATGGGTCTAGGAAGCGCTAGTAAATTCTTTTCTGACGTGTAAAAGTGCCCCTATGTGGCCAATTTGCTGAATAAATGATTGATTGATTGATTGATTGATTCTTTAACGTAAACACACAAAACTACGCGTGTTCAATTATATCCATAAGAATATGTATAGAAGCCCAAATTTCATGAAGCTTGCTCAAACGGTTATAAAGATATGAGGGTCAAAAATTCGTAAATTTTAGAACTGACTGACTGACATATAGTACCTAAATCTAACCCACTTCCAGGTAACCTAGAAGGATGAAATTTGGAATCCAGCTCGATAATTGTGTGTAGGTAAGCGTAGGAAAAAATAAAAAAACTTGAAATTTCCGATTACTTATTAGTATTACACTTTAGTTCGAAACAAGATTGACGGTACAAGAATTTTAGAAAAACTGTTGTAACTTTATGTACCCAACGAGTACTGCCACAAGCACAGAATAAGTAATAGTAGGTACCTACAATACACGCGACTCCGGCCCGCGCTGTTTGCGCCCCCGTGCCGGCGGCGCGCACACAGCTCTACCGGCACGCGCCCTTTTACAGCTCTCTGCTCGCGGCCTCGCCGCTACAGTGCGACCTGTTCGCGACTAGTATACACAACACAAACTATTGTCAGAGTGGAATATAATGCTAGAACGAAGGATGGATGATTAGTTAGGTTTATACATGGTGGGTCGGATCGTATTGCAGATAATTTACCCACAACCCACAGTACCTATCGGCTATCGATTCTAAGCAAAATGTATAGGTTTTTAATTTTTTTTAGTAGGTAAAATAAAAAAATATATATATGGGATTGTTGGTGCGAGCGACGTCTGACTGAATCCCATACAAAATCATTTTTTTTACTTAATGATTCAAATAAATAAATAAATTTAATGATAATGAATGAGTCATGAATGAAAATTTTCTATTACAAACTTATCATTTGCGGTCGGCGCAGTAGACACGGCTACCGCACCGATCGCAAATAATAAGTTTGTATTAGTGTTAGATCTCAATATAGTACCCACATAACAATTGGTTAATTTCTGTACAAAAAGCAATGATATCCCCTCAAAACATAATTGTGAAATGAAAACCAAGTTCAATATTATGTGTGGTAGTCGATTTCACCAGCAAAAGAATTGAGATATATATGTATAAAATAGGCACACCTATGTATATGAATATCAAGAACTTTTAAAAATAACTACTGGAGATGATAGGTACAACAAATGTGGACAGTGATCGCTAGAACTGCTGAAATAGAAGTAACATTCGTTTGTAGGTATTTATACTTAATTAGGAACATAGTTTACGTGACGAATATTTCCAAATCGAGTTTAGAATAGGAAAGTTAGTTATTGTAATCATGTATTGGAGGCGTATTTATCGAAAACTGCTGAGATGCTAAAGGGAACTCTTTAAAATCCATCTTTTCCGACTCCCGTACGGGCATTTACTGGAAATGAAATGTGGAAATGTGTTTAATATTTTATAGCTGGAGCTCTTGCTGAGTGTTCTCATAGAGGCAGAATAATGTGTTTTCGGATGTATTTCATGCAAAATACTCGATAACTTCTGAGATGCTAGGTTTACGATTGTGAAGTTGGCATCTCATTTTTAAAATTTCCGCTATTTTTCGAAAATGAGCAGGACTATGGAAAATAACTATCAAGAACTGTAGAACTATTGGGGATGCAACGAGAACTGTAGAGAAAACTCGAAAATTCCTGAGATGCTAACTTTTGGTACGCGAAGTAAGCATCTGTTTTTTTAAAGTTCGTTATTTTTCGAAAATGAACAGAACTATGGAAAATAACTATCAAGAACTGTAGAACTATTGGCGATGCAACGAGAACTGTCGAAAAAACTCAAAAACTCTTGAGATGCTAGGTTTACGATTGTGAAGTTGGCATCTCATTTTTAAAATTTCCGCTATTTTTCGAAAATGAGCAGAACTATGGAAAATAACTATCAGGAACTGTAGAACTATTGGGGATGCAACAAGAACTATCGAAAAAACTCAAAAACTCTTGAGATGCTAGGTTTACGACTGTGAAGTTGGCATCTCATTTTTAAAATTACCGCTATTTTTCGAAAATGAGCAGAACTATGAAAAATAACTATCAAGAACTGTAGAACTATTGGGGATGCAACGAGAACTGTCGAAAAAACTCAAAAACTCTTGAGATGCTAGGTTTACGATTGTGAAGTTGGCATCTCATTTTTAAAATTTCCGCTATTTTTCGAAAATGAGCAGAACTATGGAAAATAACTATCAGGAACTGTAGAACTATTGGGGATGCAACAAGAACTATCGAAAAAACTCAAAAACTCTTGAGATGCTAGGTTTACGATTGTGAAGTTGGCATCTCATTTTTAAAATTACCGCTATTTTTCGAAAATGAGCAGAACTATGAAAAATAACTATCAAGAACTGTAGAACTATTGGGGATGCTACTAGAACTGTAGAGAAAACTCTAAAATTCCTGAGATGCTAACTTTTGGTACGCGAAGTACGCATCTGTTTTTTTAAAGTTCGTTATTTTTCGAAAATGAACAGAACTATGGAAAATAACTATCAGGAACTGTAGAACTATTGGGGATGCAACAAGAACTATCGAAAAAACTCAAAAACTCTTGAGATGCTAGGTTTACGACTGTGAAGTTGGCATCTCATTTTTAAAATTACCGCTATTTTTCGAAAATGAGCAGAACTATGAAAAATAACTATCAAGAACTGTAGAACTATTGGGGATGCAACGAGAACTGTCGAAAAAACTCAAAAACTCTTGAGATGCTAGGTTTACGATTGTGAAGTTGGCATCTCATTTTTAAAATTTCCGCTATTTTTCGAAAATGAGCAGAACTATGGAAAATAACTATCAGGAACTGTAGAACTATTGGGGATGCAACAAGAACTATCGAAAAAACTCAAAAACTCTTGAGATGCTAGGTTTACGATTGTGAAGTTGGCATCTCATTTTTAAAATTACCGCTATTTTTCGAAAATGAGCAGAACTATGAAAAATAACTATCAAGAACTGTAGAACTATTGGGGATGCTACTAGAACTGTAGAGAAAACTCTAAAATTCCTGAGATGCTAACTTTTGGTACGCGAAGTACGCATCTGTTTTTTTAAAGTTCGTTATTTTTCGAAAATGAACAGAACTATGGAAAATAACTATCAAGAACTGTAGAACTATTGGGGATGCAACGAGAACTCTCGAAAAAACTCAAAAACTCTTGAGATGCTAGGTTTACGAATGTGAAGTTGGCATCTCATCTTTAAAATTTCCGCTATTTTTCGAAAATGAGCAGAACTATGGAATATAACTATCAGGAACTGTAGAACTATTGGCGATGCAACGAGAACTGTCGAAAAAACTCAAAAACTCGTGAGATGCTAGGTTTACGATTGTGAAGTTGGCATCCCATTTTTAAAATTTCCGGTATTTTTCGAAAATGAGCAGAACTATGGAAAATAACTATCAGGAACTGTAGAACTAATGGGGATGCAACGAGAACTGTAGAGAAAACTCGAAAATTCTTGAGATGCTAGGTTTACGATTGTGAAGTTGGCATCTCATTTTTAAAATATCCGGTATTTTTCGAAAATGAGCAGAACTATGGAAAATTACTATCAGGAACTGTAGAACTATTGGGGATGCAACGAGAACTGTCGAAAAAACTCAAAAACTCTTGAGATGCTAGGTTTACGATTGTGAAGTTGGCATCTCATTTTTAAAATTTCCGCTATTTTTCGAAAATGAGCAGAACTATGGAAAATAACTATCAGGAACTGTAGAACTAATGGGGATGCAACGAGAACTGTAGAGAAAACTCGAAAATTCTTGAGATGCTAGGTTTACGATTGTGAAGTTGGCATCTCATTTTTAAAATATCCGGTATTTTTCGAAAATGAGCAGAACTTTGGAAAATTACTATCAGGAACTGTAGAACTATTGGGGATGCAACGAGAACTGTCGAAAAAACTCAAAAACTCTTGAGATGCTAGGTTTACGATTGTGAAGTTGGCATCTCATTTTTAAAATTTCCGCTATTTTTCGAAAATGAGCAGAACTATGGAAAATAACTATCAGGAACTGTAGAACTATTGGGGATGCTACTAGAACTGTCGAACAAACTCAAAAACTCTTGAGATGCTAGGTTTCCGAGTGTGAAGTTAGCATCTAATTTTTTAAATTTCCGCTAATTTTCGAAAACGGGCAGAACTATTCAAGATAACTATCGAAGGCTGTAGAACTATTGGGGATGCTACTAGAACTGCACAGAAAACTCGAAAATTCTTGAGATGCTAACTTTCGGTTCGCGAAGTTAGCATCTCATTTTTTAAAGTTCGTTATTTTTCGAAAATGAGCAGAACTATGGAAAATAACTATCAAGAACTGTAGAACTATTGGGGATGCTACTAGAACTGTCGAAAAAACTCAAAAACTCTTGAGATGCTAGGTTTCCGAGTGTGAAGTTAGCATCTCATTTTTTAAATTTCCGCTAATTTTCGAAAACGGGCAGAACTATTCAAGGTAACTATCGAGGGCTGTAGAACTATTGGGGATGCTACTAGAACTGCAGAGAAAACTCGAAAATTCTTGAGATGCTAACTTTCGGTACGCGAAGTTAGCATCTCATTTTTTAAAGTTCCGTTATTTTTCGAAAATGAGCAGAACTATGAAAAATAACTATCAAGAACTGTAGAACTATTGGGGATGCTACTAGAACTGTCATCAGATTGTGAGATGCCCGAAATTGATATGCTAAGTTCACAGACATGAGTATAAACATGGAATTACACTACTGTAGGTACATTACAGGTCCCGGCGCGGATCTTGAGCGGAGAGCGAAAGTAGAGGGGATTTCTGCGCATGTTTACATACGACTGAAGGGCCAATAAGCGGCCGATGAGACCTTATTTTGGACTTCGAAGGCCATGCTCACTGCGCATCGAAGGCCACCCCGTCCAAGTTCCGTGCCGATGCCTGTGCTGGACTGTACGATTTTACCCACGTCTCCCAAGGCCGCTGCTCACTCTCGCACTGTTACTCCTATTTCCATAGTCCCAGTAAACGCAGCTGTTTACGTGAAAAGAAGCATCTATAGGGAAAGAAACGTATTTTTTAATTTTAAAGGGGATGCTTTTATTAATCACTTCTGTTCATACCCAACAGTAGGGATAGAGATTTGCAAGTACATTTTTACAAGTACATTTTCGCCATATTAACTGACACGATCTATACTACATATACGTAGCATAAAAATGTTTATATCTACACAACTCCAATACTCCATTTTCAGCGGTTTTGTCTGTATGTTCGTAGAGAGGTAACAGACTGACAGACAGAGTTACTTTCGCTTTTAATATTAGTATGGATGTTAACAGAGAACCTAAATAGATTGAATAGAATTCGGCATCGACAGCGTCCAACCAACCCCAAGAAGGCCCTGCGATGTGATAACATATCCCTTGATGTCCATTACGAACGATAATAGTTGTATCGGAGTTGATTCATGCATAGTTGACGGACTCCTGGTCGTTAAATATGGCCGCCGAGCTGTCATTCCATACAATATCCCATAGTCAAATATTTAATGTTAACGTTAACTTTCACGAACGGTTTGAATCAACTCGCCCTAAATATAACCAGTTAAAGTGCTTTGTATATGTACTGAAGTGGTCACTAATGTGCCAGACTACCTTACCTCACTCACTCACTCACTCATTTCAGCCGAAAGACGTCCACTGCTGGACATAGGCCTCCCCCAAGGCTCGCCACTCAGTGGTCCTGTGCTACTTGCTTCCACCGGTTTCCCGCGACCTTCACGAGGTCGTCGCTCCATCTTGTTGGAGGCCTACCGACAGCTCGTCTCCCGGTTCGCGGGCGCCACTCGAGAACTTTCCGGCCCCATCGGCCATCAGTCCTGCGAGCAATGTGCCCCGCCCACTGCCACTTAAGGTTCGCAATTCTTCGGGCTATGTCGGTGACCCCAGTTCTACTGCGGATATCCTCATTTCTGATTCTATCACGCAGAGAAACCCCGAGCATAGCCCTTTCCATTGCCCTCTGAGTGACTTTGAGCCTTCTTATCAGACCCATCGTGAGCGCCCACGTCTCGGAACCATAAGTCATCACTGGCAACACACACTGGTCGAAGACTTTCGACTTGAGTTACCTATTTAAGATAAAATGTAGTGATTTTTTTATTTGTGGCAAAGTTCTGGCTGACTTCGAATTGTGAATACAAAATCAATGTTTTACCTGTGGTTTTACACACATCACATCTAAGTATTTATATCGTTGTCTAGCACCATAGTACAAGCTTTGCTTAGTTTGGGGCTAGGTCAATTTGTGTGAAATGTCCCAAGATATTTATTTGTTTATTTATTTATTTATCTTACCCAAACTAAACCCCTCCACGAAGTCTCATACTGCTAATTTAATCAAAAGTACTTTTTTTATTTAGTTTTAAACTATCCCAAATTACAAATGTATGTTATGTAGATGATTTAATTAAATCACAAATTAACGACGACTAAGCTAATTTTTATCGAGCTAATTTTAACAACAAAGTTAATCATTAACTAAGCCAGAATAAATCAACTGTTTTGTATTACCAATTCGTCTGAATTGCCTATAACTTGTTGTCCTGAAGACGAATATATTTCAGACTGCGCAAGCGTCAGTCGAAGTAGGTTTTCGGGTGACTAACTACTGATTTTAAATCTGACTCATTGAGGTTAAAAAGGTGATAACGTGCTGAACAGACGTTTAGTCCATTTATGTATTAGTAGGGGATAAGGATGTACCGCTGTGAAAGGTTTTATTATTGTTAAGCCCTCATGCACCAAGCAGTTAATTTCGAATAAACCGCTTAACTCCGATTTATTTGTATGAATTTGAGGTGGGTTAAGAGGCTAACCCGAGTAGGGTTGCCATCTGTTTGTATTTAGCCGGACATATTTGGCTTTTTCGAGCTGTCTCCGGCCAAATATTTATCCATATGTCCGGTCTGTCCGGCTTTTTGTTAGCGCCTCAAGCGAAGCAATGATTTGACGAAATCTATGGCTACGAAAACGGACGCAAACGAAACTCAATTTTCAAATCACTTTCTAATGTAGAATTTTATTACGAATTACTGAAATTACGTGGCAGAATGTTATTTTGCAATTCCAAGGAAGGAGCGTCACTCCGGGTGCAAAAGGGATTCATTTCATTCAGCTACATATAAAGATGTTTGGGTTTTAGTTGTGATGATGTCAGGCTTTTAGGGTAAAATTTCCGGCATTTTTTTGGGCAAAGTCCATCTTTTTCATTTTAGGAGATGGTAACCCTAACCCGAGGTTATCGGCTTGGTGCATGGACATTGGAGCGGAACCTTTATTTTGGCCACTTAACAAAGGAGAGAAGGCATAATATTTATTCCAAACTAGATGTACCTACAGTACAGGTCGTGTGGCACAAATCTTGAGCGGTGAGCGAAAGTAGAGGGGATTTCTGCGCATGTTTACGACTCAAGGGCCAAACCAGTTTTTTTCAATACTTCTGTAACTACATATACCATCTATATGTATAGTATCATAGGATAGGGTACGAAAATTTAAAGTCTACGCGGGACGAAGTCGCGGGCAACGGCTAATTTGCTTCATATGACAGGATATGATCACATTTGATTTGGCTTTATGTTTAAGACATACTAGTGCAAATGACAAAACCAAAATCTTTGCCCAGTAGAGATCTTCTACTATCTAAAGTCCCGCGCCATCACATTTCAAAACGCTTAAATTTTTTCATTATTATTTAAAAAGCACCACCAACACTCTCAACGCATAGTTGATGGCTGTCTCAGCACGCACACATGTGTTGAGAGTGTTGGTGGTGCTTTTTAAATACATTGAAGCGTTTTGAAATGTGATGGCGCGGGACTTTAGATAGGAGAAGATCTCTAGTACAACACTAAATAATGAAAAAATATTGTACCTAGTAGTACCTATAGGTAGGCTACGTAGGTAGGTACTACCTATCTATACTATAGGTAAAGGTACTCAAGGATAATCCATACAGATAAGCGTAATGCAATTATCAACAGGAAATCTGCCAAAGTCATAGTATAAACGGGTATAATGAGGTGGACTATATTGGCCGGGACTGTTTACATTCCAAGCAGGTGTTCAGGTATTTTTTTTTCTTTAAAAATAACATATTTAGGACGTAAATACGGGTAAATTGAGGTGGACTGTTGGCCCGGACTGTTTACATTCCAAGCAGGTGTCCAGTGTCTAGGTCTCTTTTTTTCATTAAAGATAACATATTTACGACTTAAACTGTATTCCGTGAATTGATACGCAAAACGTTACGTTTTTTTATAGTATACTAGATTCTGCCCGCGTCTTCGCCTTCGCTGCGTGGAATTCGATTATTGCATTCCCTATGCGTTCTTCCAGGATATAGGCATAAGGTATATAGGGAAGGCCGGGTCTCGAACTATCTCATACCAAATTACATTGGTAAATCGGTCCAGCGGTTTAAGCGTGAAGAGGTAGCAGCCACACAGAGAAGAACAAAACCGACTTTTGTTTAGTTTTTTCTTTGTTTAATAGGTAGGTGAGTTAATCGAGAATGTACTTAGCTGTCTAAAGAAAATACAGTTCAGTTTTCTGAAAAATATCGGCTATATCCTGATGGTAATAAACTTTAAATATTTATTATTTGATTTTGTTTACGTCAATGTAGAATAACAAAATACTTAGTAATGAATTCATCATCATCATTTCAGCCGAAAGACGTCCACTGCTGGACATAGGCCTCCCCCAAGGCGCGCCACTCAGACCGGTCCTGTGCTACTTGCTTCCACCGTAATTAATTATTTAGCCACTAATATGTACTATCAAAAAGCTTTATATGGTTAGAATTCCCACTTATTTATCTAAACGTTCATGTTTTACTTGTTAGTCCAACTTTGACTAAGAATTTAATGTCTTTTTTTAAAAAACCAATAGTATAGGCAAACGAGCGCACAGCCCACCTGATGGTAAGTGGTCACTGCGGCCCATGGACACCGAAATCCTATGATCCCCCATTAAGAAACCATAAGATCAGGCCTAAGATGGAATGCCTCTGTGCCAGAAATTTGACCGGCTGCCAGGCTTATGTAGTAGAATAGTTATTTATGATACAAATGCGGAAAGCAGTTAATTCCCAACGAGTGGAGGTGCTCTAAAATACGAGCGGAGCGAGTGTTTTACACCGACACAAGTTGGGAATTACCTATTTGCACGAGTGTCATACAACGTTTTACAATGCAACATGCGAGGAAACACATAAACAATATATTTAAGAAGTAAAAGTTTTATTTATTAAGGCGTTAACAATTTTAAACCACCCAAAAAAATAAAAATAAAAATACTACTTTGTAATTTTATGTTCAGATGGCTTTAGTTTCGACGCTATAGATATTTTACTTTCCCTATTAGTTCCTATTTTCCCTTTTCCTTTTCTTTAAGTAGTTTCTATTTTCGTTCCCGCACAGTGTGCACAATCGTGCAGGAAAGTAATACTTTCTGCGTTAATGTTTACCAACATAAAGGGGGCTTTCTGAGCATTTGCATTGTAAATAATATTTTCTAAAGGATACCTAAAATTTTGGCCAAGGTTGTGTTGTCATATTAGGCTATTATGCCCCCGTGAACTATTAAGAAAGGTCACACAGAATTACCAATTATTTCAACTTCAACAAAAGTCACGTATGAAGTTAAAGATAAACCAGTAACAATGGGGAATTGTTTATTGTCAAAGATGAGGACATCGTGTTTATAATGAGAAGATAGTTATTTTCGAGGAATCATTGCATGAATTTGAATGAAGACCATGGCTGGCAGTTCTGATGGTAGAGACATAGTTCAAGATAAAAATACAAGTTGAAGATTAGGTAATTCACGTCATGTGGTTTGCTTTTTTTAAATATTAACTTGAGTTATAAACTGGATGATAAACATGTCTGAGGTAACCAGAGGCATATAGGCCTCATATAGATGAGAAATGAGATAGTACAGGAAATAAAATGAACAAAATAATACGGATTTAAGGGCAAGAGTAAGTCAAAATTCCTTTCTTGTTCATGTTTATAAATTTGTTCTTTTAAGAATCGCTGTGTGTATGTGTCTGTTTACAGCGGTGTGGAATAGTTATTATATAGCATAGCACCTATCTACTGATTTATAAAATACTTCGCCCGCGACATCTCAATCGGTCCAGCGGTTGAAGCGCGAAGAGGTAACAGACAGACAGACAGGGTTACTTTCGCATTTATAATATTACTAGCTTCTGCCCGCGACTTCGCCCGCGTGGAATTCGGTTATCGCGCTCCCGCGGGAACTATGCATTTTTCCGGGATAAAAAGTAGCCTATGTCCTTTCCCGGAACTCCAACTATCTCCATACCAAGCGTATTTCATCCGAATCGGTTCAGCGGTTGAAGCGTGAAGAGGTAACAGACAGACAGACAGAGTTACTTTCGCATTTATAATATTAGTATGGATACCGGTATACATACCGGTTTTGTATCACCTGAGTTCACCTGACAGGCGCATCACAGCCGGATGTGATTATAGGGTGTAATAAAAAAGACTGTAGATCAGATATCAATGAGATGAGAACTAAAACTATCTATGGTGTAAGTGTAATGTAAACGGGTCATCAATATTTGAGAATTTGAACAACCATCGTCATCGGATTTTACATTGTCACATCATCGCTGCAGCTAGTCTACCTAAATCATTGTTTACTAATTTGTAAGACTATTTGTATGTAACAAAAGAATAAGGAGTTCAAGACCCCAAATTTCTTCAAAACTGATATGTATGTGGGCAACCCTTATCTATGTTCTGGGCATAGTCTGTAATTATAATCGCCTGTGAGATACTCTGTGGTAGCTGGCAATAAATGTCGGAGTGTGCATCGTTTCTATCTTGCGGTTTTATTACGATAATATCCAAACATACCAAAAACCAGTTCAACTACTTAGTCGTGAAAGCGGGCAGACAGACAAATATACTGTTCTAGTTGTTATGAGAAGATTTTGATAGGTATGACCTAAAAATTTTATACATTCTAGCAACTAAACAAAAAAATTGTGTTGTCAAACAGGACAGACTTGACACTGGACGAGATGAAAAGTTTCAAAATAAGTTATTTGTTCAATAATATCACTTATGGGTAAAACAAAATGAATTCCAATTCAAACTTTATATAGTGCAGATGCAGTTCAAAATTGTAGCTTGTTTTATATCGACATACGACCTTGTTGAGTGAGGTTTCCCTGGTAATTTACATAGGTATCTCCATTCAAATCACGGATAGCTATTAAAGTTACAAGTTCAATGCCGATTACTAATAGGGATTCCCCAGAGATGCAATTGCACCTTTGCAATTGCTTATTAAAGCGTTTTGTTAGAAAAAATTTAGTCAATTTTGAGTAAATACGGTGTATTTTCACTACTCACATAATTTAAAGATATTCACGTTGAAATTGAAAAAAAAATTGTATACGTTTTACAGAATATTTCCTATATGTTACTCTAGAAAAATGATTTTCGGTTTAGAAATCGCGCGTTGCAAAAATAAATACACGTGATATCTTACCTACACCCCCGTCCCCCCTTGTGATACTTCGTGATTTTTGCCGGACCCCCTCCCCCCCCCCCTTTCGAGAGCCTTACGTGATTAATGGACGACCCCATAGTTAAGTAGGTAAATAAAATTAAGAGTTGATTTTTTTTAACTCAATGTTTTTTTCTTATTACCAGTGATCGGATATTTGGATTCTCCCTCGCGGGATATCAAGTAGAAAAGTTAATATAGATACGACAGTTTCCCGCGAAGCCAAACAAATCGTTCAAAAATAAAAAATCGGCCAAGTAGCGAGTTAAACTCGCGTGGAGAGGGTTCCGACCCTTGATTATTTTCAACGTCATTTTCAAACCGTTTCACAAGATAAGCTCTTTTATATGACAGATTTCAAATATCATGGACTTCTTCATAATTTTTCTGTAATTTATAGGTCAATAACTATCCTCCGTATTTTTTCCAAAATTTTAGGTCCAGTAGTTTCGGAGATAAGGGGGGAATGGTATTTTTTCGGCTATTTTCTTAAATAACTCGAAAAGTATTGACAAAAAAGGAAATTAAAAATATATATTTGAGAGCCTCATAAGAATTACTTTCATTTGATATGTCACACGATATAGTTTGAAAAACATCATTAATATTTTTTCAAATTTGCCCCCCAAAAATAGGGTCTATGTTTAAAATTCATTTATTTTCGTTACACGTCCGTCTTTGGGTTACAAAATTACATATACGTACCAAATTTCAACTTAATCTGTCCAGTAGTTTCGGAGAAAATCGACTGTGACAGATGGACGGACAGACACACGAGTGATCCTATAAGGGTTCCGTTTTTACCTCTTGAGGTTCGGAACCCTAAAAACAATTTAAATTGTCTGTAAGGGATTTTTTACTCTTACATGGCAACCAGTTGAGACAAAAACTTCTATTGTTTACCTAATCTCTACACATTATTTTAAGCAAAAAATATTAAAACCTCTACAAAGTATTAGCTTATATATCTGCCATGATGGAAAAAATACTTTAAAATCTTGACATTGACATTGTAGTAACCATAAATTAGCTGATAGACACGCGTACTTACTCGCCGAACTTTTATCCAAACGGTACAAAATGTGCCGCTTTGGTGGCACGTGGCGTGTCTATCAGCTACTTAGTTGTTTTAAAGTGTAATAAAATAAACTCATTGTATTTTTTTGCCTTTTCTAACAAAACAACATAAAGCCCGGATTCCCGGGGCATATCCATACTAACATAATGATTGAGGTTGTTCACCCCGTGTCTAATCCAAATATCCGATCATTGCTTATTACCTATTGGATATGTATTTGTAAAGAATTTAAGAAAATCAGTCAACTGCAGCTTTAGCTTTGGAATCAAATTTTAATATCTCTCTTCCGGTAAGGCAGGAAATCCATCTTAGGCCTCAAGGTTGGCAGCGCATTCTAAATCATTAAAAAATATACGAAAAGGCGAAATTGACGTCATATGACGTATCGTGACGTCAGAACGACGAGCCCACAAGAGATATGTACCTATGCCGTAGGCGTTTACTACGCTCCTCGAGTATTTATAATAGGTACGTGGCGTAGGATGACGTAAAACGACATGCTTTAGTTCGCCAATGAAATAAGAAATGGAGTTATTCACAACATCAATGAATCGATGATAAACACGTATGGAAGTTCACGAGAAAAGTGACATTACAAACTTGATTCTAATTCTTGATCACGGTGAACAGTGTTTAGAAACTATCGAATCCATCACACGGCTTCAGGTAAAGTTACTACAATAATAGCTTAACAGTACGTCCCACAGCTGGGCACAGGCATCCTTTTACGTAACGTCTGGGGCTATATTCAAAGTCTTAAATAGGAATCTCTCTCTTCCCTATAATAGGATCGCTCACGCGTCAAGTTAAACTTTAAATTTGTTGCTTAAACGCGACGCGTGAGCGATCCATAGGGAACAAGGAGATCCCTATTTTAAGACTTCGAATATAGCCCCTGGGTTGGGATACAGTTGACACGTGGACTCAGTGCCACCATATTGGGAATTTCACACATCCTTTCCATTACTCCTCAGATGCATGATATGTTATTTGTGTATGATATAGTTTTCGATGTTTTGTTTCACCGTATCTTCAGTTTTTTTTTTAATACTCGGTTGCGTTGTAAGGTCACTTTACACATGCACTTTCCAAAAGCGAGGGTGAGAAGCGAGCGGCAAAAACAAACGTTAAACGGACCACGACGAGGACTCGGCACGAACATGAATCCAGGCCCCATCCCTAAAGAAAAGCGATTTTTAAAGTTTTATGTAAAGTATGTACAGAACAGAAATGAAATAAATATTGAGTATTTCAAAAAATATCATCGGCTGGAGTGAATTTATCTAGGTATTAACAATATAAGTACTTCATTTTTTTTCTATTGTAAACTGACAAACAGGCCCGCCTAATGGAAAATAGGTTGCAGTCTAATACAAACACAAGCAAGCAACACTTGTTTTTGGGCTGTTGTCCGTCGGCGTAAAGAAAAATTAACCAATATTATTATTTTAATAGTTCTACTAAATATTGGTAGATTGCTATCCAATTTATTAAGTTCTTTTTGTACAGAAAAGGCGAAAATTTTTAAAATACACCTGTACGTTTACAAAACCTCCTGACAAATGTAAATTGATGTAAATTTCAATGCGCTTTCACTCAATTTTAACATTGTTAGCAAGTAACAGTGAAATGTATTAGAAGTTCTGTTTCAAATGTACTACAATACAGAAATATAGTCAGACCTGTCTGTGATCTAGGGAAATCCCAGTCAATGAACTGTTATAAAATGATTTCCATTACTGTTGTTATAGAACTCTGACTCATATTAAATGGGCTTATTCATCGGAATGACGCAGTTTTTTTGGTTCCAGGCTGCATGCATTGCATATCTGCACTTTCTTGCGCCACAAATGCCACACAATATGATAATATTAGTCATACATCAATGGGTGTGTCACTTTTTTATTATTATATTCATATTCATTTAATCCTTTGCAACCATGGTATTGATTAGATGTTACGGAAGTTTGCAGTACAGTATAAAAGAATGACTACCTATATAGGGATGCTCATTTATAGTAAGAAAGTAATCTCTATGTCGAACGAAACTCAAAATGAATACTATAGACATGATGAAACTAATAATGATACTAGATATGTAGACAGACAAACAAAATGATAATCGTCCATGTATAGAGAGCGAAAAGCCGATGTTTCAATTGTAACAAAAAAGGACAAAAATAAAATAAAATAAGTACCGCCATCGCGAGTCGACACCGACTGGAAGCCAGACCACCTTCCTAGAATTAGTCCTTATGTTAAACACGCTAGAGTACATAATGCATTGTTAATCACATGCAAAATACTCAACAGAAGCATATACAAGTGTTGCAGACAGAAAATTATTTGCAAATGAATTCACACATTTGTGATCTATACTAATAATAAGCCTGTAGAAAAGTTGCGTCTGTGTATATGTATTTTTGTACGTTTATAACTTGACGGATTACACATACAAACAAAGTTATCTTTTTATCCCAAGAAAATATTAATATCGGGAGAAAATGTCCATTTAAAGAAACGCGAGCAAATTCGCGGATAACACAGTTTGTTTTAAATAGTATGTACCTAATGAGATTTTTATTCGGATACATTTATAACTTTGGAATTTCCATGTATTATGGACGTGTAAAATCCAAGCAATAGTAATTCATTCATTTGCATTGTAATTTTCTATCTGTAATTTTTACATATACTCAAAATGTATAGTAACATTCTACTAATATTTACACAAATTGACGGTGAAAAGGATAGTGTTCAGTATCACTCCAAAAAAAAACGAAAGTATGATAAACTAGATAAAATGACAGATATTTGGTCAAATACAGATAGACAAGCCTTTCCAACGTCAATATATCACACCTCAGAAAACCAATTTGTCAATTAAAATTTCATAACTATAAATAACAATGGTAATTTGCTTCAAAAAGGAGTTATGTAGCATGCTATATCTACAAAATCATGCTCATAATCATTGCTAATGTACAAATTGTGAAACAAACAACACAACGTTCAAGTTGCTTCTAAACAATAGTCACCCAGTGCAAAAAAGTCAGTCCTTTGCATGCTAACAAACAACTAAACGTCACAAGTGCACTTTCTTTTCTTCTAAATACTGTCTTACTAAAATGGAACTCAAAAAATACCGCATTAACCTCTTTTTATGTAAAGTAGGAAAATGGTATAGATTTTTAATATACTTAGCTACATAGCTTTTTCCATTGGGAAATCTTAGAAACCATGACAATTTCCAAAGGCTCCTTGATCCAAAATGTACCACCATAACAGCCTCTATACGTCCCACTGCTGGGCACCGGCCTCTTCTCATCACGAGAGGGTTTGGGCCAAAATGTACGATCTTTATTAAATCACTGTCTAGTCAAAATGGAAAATTGCAGTACCTATGACATTGACTTGGTTCTTGAAGTTTTTATAGGTAAATGCTCGTACGTATGACAATTTATAGTACTTATTGGATCCAAACAATAGGGTCAAGCCAAACGTTGTGATGATATTTCAGCCACAGTACCAGCTATCGATTATAAACATGATAAGTATTTAGTTTTATTTTTCGAGTTGGCTAAAAGAAAGTATGGGATGTTGTTGACACCAACTGCATACATTTTTTGAGTTCTGTGTCTGAAATATCATCACAACATTTTGCTTGACCATGTATATTCAATAGAGGACTTAAGCTACCACTCACCGGTGGTGTCAACAGGCCCTCGATGCGGCACTATAGAATGGACGTATCTGGCCACGAAATGGCCGAAGACCGCTTTCAAATCAGGATGGTGCATCATCTCGACAAACTCGGTGAAGTCGAGGTAACCGGAGTTGTCGCGGTCAGCGAGACCCATGATTTTGTTGACGACATCATCTGGCAGGTCATGCTCGTACTCCCGAGACTCGATGATCTCTTTCAGCTCGATGTAGGATATCCGGCCATCGTTGTCCTTGTCGTACTGGAAGGAAGTTTAAATTTAGGCTTGGTGAAAGAATTCATCATCATCAATGGGCTAGCAAGCGCTGGTACATTCATTTAATTTTCTGAACGTGTAAATTGCTGAACGAAACTGTCTAGACCAGAGCCTCTCGAACTTGTTTTTTACTGTGACGCTATTGGGAACTAGCCATTTTTTGCGACGCCCCTCCCCTCTTGTCTCCTAACTTGTTTCTAAATTACTTTTTAGTAAAAGGAAGCATACTTGCACCTAGTGCTAACACTTCATGATCTACGTTTCCTTTACAATGTTCCGGGATAACCAGTAGCGTATATGTTGACCAGTGTTATAAACTGCCCCCATACCAAATTTTGTTGCTATCCGTCCAGTAGTTTTCTAGTTAAATCCGGACATACATACATACATGCAATTTTTATAAAAAATCGTTATTTTGTGTTCAGTATCGTTTATATAGTCCCCTCGACTTGATAGTTTCTTTTAATTTTCAAGTTTCAGACGCGACTTCTTCTACAGACTTATTATTAGTAGGTATACATAATGAGTTGTCGAGATGTATGTCCGTATTCCATATAGGACCTTGTACATTAATTTAAAAGTATTTCGGTATCATTAGGGCCAATTGCACCTATCTAATAGAAATCGAATGCTTTTGATCAAACCAATTATAAGTTTTACAGGGAAGGTTTTCAACCGATATACATACATTTTTCTGCATTTTTCTTTAACTCTTCCGTTATTGACTGAATGACTGTTGTCAATTTTCGCACAGCTGAAACTACCGGTTGTAGAAAGCTGCAATTTGGCGTTTAGGTTCCTTGGGGAATGTAGGGGAGTACCTACTAAGAGACGATTTCCCGAAACCGACTTATAGGGTTAAATACCGCGGGAGTAGTCCATATTAATATTATAAATGCGAAAGTAACTGTCTGTCTGCCTGTTACCTCTTCACGCTTCAACCACTGGGCCGATTGAGATGAAATTTGGCATGGAGATGGTTGGGGTCCCGTGATCCCGTCCCGGGAAAGGACATAGGCTAATTTTTATCTCGGAAAAGCGTATAGTTCCCGCGGGAGCGCGATAGCCGAATTCCACGCGGGCGAAGTCGCAGGCAGAAGCTAGTATTTTTATATTTTCTATACGTACTATATTTTGTCAGATATTTCTTCTATGTCATTGATATTAAAAAGTTACTCGTAACTATACCATAAAGCCCACGATGTTTGTATAGGTATAAGTAGCACAAGTAGTAGGGACAAATTGGTTAAGATATAATGGTTATTGTACTTATTCTATTTAAGAATATTTGGATAATTAATTAATATATAATAATACCTACGTATACGTAACCTACCTTTATGTTCACAAGATTACGAACCATTGTTATCAACGAGATATATTTATATCTATATCAGGTATTAGGTCATATATCAAACAAGGATGAAATAAGCGACGGTAAATATTTGTAAAATTCAGTAATACTACTTCAAGTATTGTGTGACTCACAATCTATAGGTAAAATGTTTGGCCATACACAGGGTAGAGTCCGGCTTTTTTATTTTAGAAGATGGCAGCCCTATATTACGATTTACGAGTATATGGAAGGGATCAAATAATATGGCGCTCATGTACTTTTTACACGACTGCGCACCGCAAAGGGAGGGTAATATGTATATGAGCTGTTTATGTATATGTATGTTCGTTCCTTTGTGGCACTCTAGAAATCAAACGCGTGGGTCAATTTTAATGAATCATATGTCAATTGATTCCTTTTAATCCTGTGAGTGTTACTGAAGACATGACAATTGCCATTAATCCATAGGATTCACAGTCAGCCGGAGAAAAAAGGCCCCGTCAAAACGGGTGCCCGAACTGTTCGGGCACCCGTTTGGCCTTCGTTATAAAGAGGCGTTATTAGCATATTGGAACGTATTTATTTTCTAATGTCAGTTTGCTCCATATATAATTTTGACATATTCTGTTAGGCACTGTTCATCCATATGTTATTATTATTACTTATTATAGGTCAATGCATTAAGCGATCCTATAGGGAACAGGGAGGTCCCTATTTAAGACTTCGAATATAGCCCCTGCCTGTTCTGAAAGCGGTAGGAGTGTTAAGACACTTTTTGCCAAACTTCATGCTTGCGTCCACTTCTAGACCCAGCAGTTTGGCTGTGTGTTGATCGATCAGCGTTTAAGGTATTTAAAAAAAAACTACAGATTGTGATATGTAAGTATGCAGTTTCTAATTCCAACAATGCTATAACATAATGGAATGGAACAGAATTCCTCTGCTTGGCCATAGCTATTCTTAGCTTAGGTTATCGTTTTGTTTCGACATTACCAAGCTATAGGTACGGATATTTTAACTTCACGCAGTTCTAACTTCCGAGAACCGCAATTCGTCAAGGTTAGTTTGTTATGATTTGGAATCTCTAATGAGTTTCACAAACGTTATGTAAGTACCTGCTCGTAACTTAGCAATTTTTAACGAAAGTCTAAAATCCTGGAATAATAAATTATCTAGTTACTGTAGCTAAGTGTGGCGTCCTGCCTTTATTTGTTTCATATGTGTAATATGCCCTAAGGATTCTGAGGTGAAGTAACACAGAGTGAAAATTGTATCTTTGGTTCCTAGCTCTCAATTTTGTAAATGTGTTAATAATAATTGAAACGAGTCCAGTAATTAAACCAAAGTAAAAAATCCAGTGCCTTGTTTATTCAGCAACCTGCAACGCCAAATAATATTGTGAATGTTATGAACCTTGTCTTACTAAAAGCGCCGCAGTGTTACCTACTCGCTAAATTCCCGGTACGATCGCCTACCATCAAGTTTCTGACGCATATTCATTTTTTCGGGGCAATTTGTTTGGGAATACTCCCCGGTACGCCTTTACATACATGTACATAAAAATAGTAGGTATACCCAACCCGTCAACTATTGCATTGTCCACAGGAAAGACCCCGTTTTCACGTTCTGTGTATGACCCAAAACCATATTCGAAACCGGCTATTAGGTACTATAGATAGGGCAATCATTCAATCAGTGGTAACTAATTCAAAGCACAACCACGATGTACATGATAGTAAGATCAAGTCCAAGAAAAATGAGACACTATATCTAGGAAGGGAACTGGAAATCAAGGCTGGATCATTTGACACCATGAGTCAACGGGCTGGATAAGAGAGTTAGTCATCGCCAATTTAGGTGTCACTGCTGATACGATATTGTTACCTACATTACACTCCTATCTGAAGCGTTCATCATCATCATCATTTCAACTGAAAGACGTCCACTTTTGGACATATAACTCTCTTAAGGTTCGTCACACAAACCGGCACTCCGTCTTTTCCACAAACATATTATTGCACTTTAGTAGATGTGGGTGTTCAGTAAAGGTACCATGTCACGGCTTTTTTAGTTTCCGAGTTAGGATGCGTTTCTGTGAACGGGTCTTCCGCAAAATCGCATAATAAATCGTGGCACAAAAAACCGCGGCATGGTACCTTTTCATAAACACTCCCACACAATATTGATCTTTGCTGATGAAGTGGATAAAGTACCCGAGATTTTAGTAGCTTTGTGGGTGTTCTGTTCTACGAGAGAGAAGTTTCTAATATAAATAAATCATAAGGTTTAACAGTCGCACATTTCGACAAGTCTTCGTTGCCAGCGCGCGTCAGTTCACTGCCGAACATGGGCTTCTTCCATTCCTCGCCACTTAGCTCGCTCTTCAGCTATTGGCTTCTAGTTTCTGCCAACAACCCTGCATAAGTCATCGCTCCATCGAGCCACAGGGCGTCCTACACTTCTTTAGCCGATTCGTGGTCTCCACTGGGGACCTCGTCTGCTCTAGCGTTCGTCGGACCTTCGGTAAAGTTGACTGGACCACTCCAGCTACTGCTTCCTAATCCTTTGGGTTGGTAACTTCGGTTCTCTACCTAATAAATCCGTTGCGAATTAGATCTGTGGCCTATCGTAGCACAGTGGTTTGACCTACCGCCTCCCGTGCAGAGGGTCGAGGGTACGAATCCGGCTCGCACCTTTGAATTTGAATTTACCACTGAGCTTTTCGGTGAAGGAAAATATCTCCAGGAAACCTCCACGCACTTGCGAAGTAATTCAAGGATCAAGGATGTGTGTGAAGTCGCCAATCCGCACTGGGCCCGCGTGGGGACTATAACCCAAACCCTCTCTTGATTGATGAGAGCCCTGTGCCCAGCAGTGGGACGCAAATAAGCTGTGGTGATGGTGGAATTTGATCTTTCAGAGATATACAGCAATCATTGCCCTATCCATAGTTCGCTGAGCAGAGCAACTTTTAGTTGGTGGAGCATTCGAAATGTGTCTCGTTTTGATAACTACTTAGTCGTGAATACTGAATTAAACTTTTATGTAGGTAACGAGACTATGTACATAACACTACGTAATATGTACCTCGCGGTACCGGTGCCAACAAATACTGTTTTTCCTCGTCCATTCACCTCTATTTACTAGGAATTGTTTGATTCAAACAAATTGTTGAATGAAGGAGTCATGCAATTAGGAACCTATGATAAATATTTGATTATTTTTTTTAACAGACGAGTAAAACGCATAACTACCTATAATTGTATTGTATAAGAGATTGTTTATAATAAATCTTACCTGAGAACTATTTTTAACCGACTTCAAAAAAAAAGGAGGTTCTCAATTCGTCGGAATCTGGTGACTAACAGATTTTCTGGACTACTTCATTTCCCAACTAACTCAACTTGCCTTGTGGTTTCAATGAGAGAACTACCTACCTTGTTTTCTGACTCAATGACATGAAGAAATATTTACCTTTGCCAAGTCAATTAGTTCAGAACTTGAAAATTCAATCATACATTCTGCAATTTGGCCACATACCTGCACTTTTAGCAGAAAACTTTTTTTAGTCAATTATTCACTAGCGTTAAAATACATCATGTAGCATTAGGTACTTAGTTTATGGTTCACTTATAATCCAGCACTTTGTTTCTCTTGCTAATCTGATATCTTGGTCTCACCAAAGGTTTTGGATTTGGATACCGGCCAGTAGTACAGAGGGACGAAAATAAAAACAATACACCCATTACATTTCATATGATCAATTCTCAGAATAGATTACAATTGGATATTTTTAGACTATGCTAACCAATGATAAATTATTTTAACATCATGACTAATAAACACATGAAAATATGGACATTTTTTTTAAATTATTATTATATTATAAACAGCTTTCCATCTCTTACTTGTAAATGAACATTTCAAAGATAACATATTAATCATTTTATGTGTTTTATATGTTAATAAGTTGAAAAAAAAAACTGGTATTAGTACCTACCCACCCAGGCAATCAAGGTTTATTATATTATAGATAAAGACTTTCTGCATATAAACCTAGCTAGATCCATTTCTTATCCCTGCACACTTTTCTATTCCAAATTTTATCAAAAATTTTAGAGCCATTTTCATTAACGTGAGTACAAATATTTAAAATAAATATTTTGCTACAGGATAGTATGATTCTTTTGACATGGATTTGGATATTAATTAAAATAAGACTGTTAATGGTTACAGATTTAAATAGGTAATATGTTTCAGAAAGATTTTAATTTTATTGTTTAATGTTCTTTTTTAATTTATGAACATTTTGCTTGACATGTGTTTTTGAGATTTATGAAGAAAAAAGAACACCACATCACACTTCCCATGTACCTAAGGAATGTGTTGGTCATTATTATTTAATTTTTGCCTCTAGTTAAGTAACTGTATTACATGGCTCTTCATTGTTTTTAGCTAATTAAGGAAGTGAAAGGAAAATAACTTCATACCCTCTTTATTATTTACTGTACTTACCTCTATGATTAGTACCAAATTTGTACAAATTTCATGATATAAATATAAAATTTAATATGCAGAGAATTTCACAAAACCATGAGTCAATGACACACATTTGTGTTATGTTATGATAGAAGTTTTTGATGTTACATTATCATTATCAATTATCATTGATTTTCAATACATGAGGTAGGTGGATAATATATTTTATTTGCAATATACTAGAGTTTTCGGCGCTCCTGGAAAGAGGACGCGCTTCCAAAAACAGAAGTGTAGTATTTTTGTGACAAGATCCCGGGGGTACAATTAAAAATACAACTCACCTTATTAAATATTCTACGCCAGTACAGGTCGGACCTCGTCGGCGTGAGAGGAACCGAAACGGTAGTTTCTGCCCGGCCAGGCATTTCTTTTCACTAAAAATCACGCGTGACGTACAACTCATACAATAATATTCGCAAAGTAGCACATCATAACACAGCCGGTTTCTGGGCGCAGGAAAGATTATTCATGATCGATTAATCCTTGGGAGCGTCTGATAAGATAATGTTTTGTGAACAGTTCGATATTTGAGATAAGTTTTTATTGTATCCGTATTAAAGTTACGAGTTTTAGCGGACACAACCCATCCACACAACGACACCGTTAGCGACTGACCACAGATAGACTGAAGTTGACAATGACAATTGACAACCTAATAATGCTAGTGATGTGACTGACAGCTTCGTACGAGAGAATGAGTGAGTAAATGAAAAATAAGAATAGGTCAATATTTTTTACTGAATTAAATTCAATATTAGTAACTATTAATTATCAGCAAGAAATTGACGAAGTTTTTAAGTGATTATATATTTTTTCATATGTGTTCAACCCATGTTCAACCGTACTCGATAACTGCCGGTGAATAGATCCGAACGCACGGTCGCGGTTGCCATGGAAATGGTTGTTGTCAAGTTGTCATTTTGACATGCCTAATGTAAACAAAGAATACGTACGTGATTTTTCACGAGTTTCTCGCTAAAAAATGAACGATTTTGACCGTTGTAATAAAGTAACAGGAGTTTACTGGCTGAAATCACCACTAGAAACTATGGGAATCAAGTAATAACTTGTAACATATTATAACATTTATTAGATTTTCAGCGACAGCATTTGTAATAAGTAGGTTCCCATTTGTCTACGTAACAGGAACAGGTTAATAGTAATGTTTTCTTTCAGAGTACGATTAAAATCTCATGAAGGCATAAAAACACTACCTCAATTCGACACATACAAGAATGATTCAAATAAAAGCCTGCAACAGTTGGATAGTAACAAATTGGAAGATTACGAATTTGAATGGCAGGAAAAAGTCTTCAGCTTGCATGAAATACAGCGCTATAGCAACATACACAGTTGTATATCAGAGACCGACTTATCATACCATGATATGTTGGATAGAACTGAGTACACAGCTAAAAAAGTATTCACTTATATTCACAAGGATCACTATGTCCCCCTGCCTTTAAATAAAATAAACGAAACCATTGATGATAATATTACAAATTTGAGTTCTTGTTTTAAAGAATTACATATAAGTGATAAGTATTTTAAAGAAGATACAAGTTCCATGGAACATTTATTTCGAAGCGAAGAAAATGTTTCATTAGAGGAAAAATGGCAAGCAATGCACATTGTTTATGATAATTCTGAATACAGTGAGTAAGTGTAATTTCAAAGTCAATTTAAAAGATTTTAGGTCATTAGCTATGTTTTTTTAACCTATAAGAAGTACCTAAGAAGAATCGAACATTCTGTTTGAAATTCTTATTTGATAGAATAGCCAGAAAATTGACTAGCATTCTGTTACAAATAAAAAACAAATGACCTGAGAAATACCCAAGGATGGTAATAAAAAGGACATGATTGAAAAATAATTCATGACAATTATTATGTTTTAATTTTCCAGTAAATTCCAAGGTTGGCAGAATCTAAAACAAGACAAATATTGCACAATTATAGCTATCTTTAATTGCTACTATCAATAGATATTATTTTGTATTATTACAGAGACTCCCAGTTACTTCTGAAGCAAGAGATTCTACTCCTCTCTATATACTACAATTCCACTCAAAAGTACCTGATTCTGTCACCAGATGTGAACAACTTGGATTTGAACCCGTATCAAATGGACGTAGGGTATGAATATGCAGTTGAATTGGTGTTTGAGAGGGGTGGGGATGAGGTTATGATGTTGGTAAGTCTTTTAATCAAAAAGTAAACCTAGTGTGACCCATAAATAACGCTAAAAGTAAAAAAAGCACTTTTAAAGGGAACACAATTGATAAAAACTTCATAGTCAAACTTATAGGTACTATTTATTTCTTTAACTAACTTTATCATAGCTGCAAATTTAATTTCATTACACAGAAATAATTTATTTAGCAAAGTGAATACTGCTTAAAGATATCCCCATCATGCTCCGTCATGAATGAACACACATAGGTAAACAAATATATAACTAAGTACTTAAGTGCTTTCTAATTTTCACACACACACCACACTGCTTACTCTATTTTTATATCAGTCCTCACTGAAAATATAAAATAGAAATTTATGTTTATTTACATTTTCAGTTGCAGAAATTATCAAAGAAATGGGAGAAAAAACACAAGCAGCTGATCAAATTTGTGATGCCACCACTTGGCAAGAGGCAGTATTTTGTAACGCTTGAATTGCTGTCGGCAGAGGAGTTTGATTTAGACAATTTATACGTTGAATTTAATATTAAGGTAAGGGCTATGCTATAAACTAAATATAGTTTGTTTATCTTTAACATAACCGTCGTTCTAATTGTTTTTGTCCTTTTTTCATATTGAAATTTTCAACGCCTACATTTTTGTAATAGCAATCTCCTTCCCAGGTGCCCGATGAACTACATTGCTCAGATCGTTTGCACGGGCGCACACATATGACCAAGTGTTACACACACGATGGCGAGAAACGGTGGAGTTTTGGACATCTAGTGGAGTTACATGTAGAAGCTCCTGCACATTTAGGTTAGTAGAAGCTATATTATATTGTACTATGTGATTGTGCTATAAATAGTACATTTTAGAACTGCTGCAAAATCAGGGAAGACGAACGATGCGTGGAGGTTTCCTCACGATGTTTTCCTTCACTGACAAGCTCAGTGGTAAATTCAAATTAATCTCGGAGAAGCGAGCCGGATTCATTCATTTAAAAATATGTTTTTTCAGAACCTCCGCCTCTAAAGCTCTTCTTCGAAGTAATATCCACTGACTGGTGGGATCGCCACAGGACCGAGGGCTATTGCTATCTCCCTCTAACACTAGAGCCGGGGCGTTACAGCAGACAGCTGTCCTGCTCACGCCCAGAAGAATTAGATCCCGTGGAGGCAGAAACCAGAAGGTTCTTTGTGGGGGGATGCCATTTGATTAAGGATTTGGAGGTGTTGGCAAAACCACAACTACAGGTGAGAACAAGTAATTACATCACTACAGATTATCAAAGACAAGGTGATTATATTAGACTGTCAATCTCCTTGCATTACGGCGTACATCAGAAATAGCCAGGGAGATTCAACTTTTCATACTTCGCCTGTACAGCGCCATCTAGATGTAGCTCATGGAGTTCAAATTTATATGCAGGCTACTTAGGCAGCGACATCTATTATCGCATTTAACACTTATTTCGGGCGTACGATGATTTGTTTGAAGGTTGTCCTTTTAAGGTTTACCTTATTTTTTCTATCATAGAAAAAGTTAAGGTAAACAACTTCCATGTAAATCAGTGTACGCCCGAAATAAGTGAAATGAGAAGCGCCTGTGTGAAAATTTGAACCGACGCCTAGATATTTGCTCACATATAGTACATAGCTTTTTCTGATGTACGTCGCAAAGTAAGCAGATGTCAGTCTATATAGGCATGGAGAAATGATACAAGAAGAGTGGCACAAGCCATACTGTAGTGCGTGCTCTGAAACCCGGGTTAACACTAGATCGACATCTAGCGTCCAGTGGCTGAACCCCGATTACCCAACCGTTTAGCAGTTGCTACCGCTACTTGAAGCTAGATGGCGAGCCGAACGCAAAATGTATTTCTAAACAATTTACAACTAATATTATAACTAGAACTCTTTTTTAAATCCTCTTATTACACAGAGCCTTCGGGTTGTAAGTTGTAAACTGTTAAGCAATAAAATATGCTTTGCGTTCGGCTCGCCATCTAGCTTCAAGTAGTGGTAGCAACTGCTAAACAATCGGGTAATCGGATTTCAGCCACTGGACGCTAGATGTCGATCTAGTGTTAACCCGGGTTTCGGAGCACGCACTACAGTATAGGCTCTGCCACTCTTCTTGTATCATTTCTCTATGATATAGGTAATTTCCTTGTCTCTTTATATTAAAAAGTAAAGTCCTCCGCTTCATCTGTGTGTCTGTCTGTTAGCGATAAACTCAAAAATTACATTAAATAACTTTCGATATACCAATCAAGACGAATCTAACGACACATCACAAGCCAAAATCCATCCAACCGTTTAGGCTACAGAACGTACCAAAGAAATATCCATTTATACATTCGAAAGACATAACCCTCCATCTGGCGCACGCGGGTAAAAAAAATCCATGAACTTTTCCAGGATGCAAACTTCAAGTTTACCACTGCGGGCGTTCTTTCCTTACGTTGGTCGACTGTGACGCAAGTGTCAATGCCGGGATTCAAACCTGCGGCCTCCACACACCAGGCCGGTCATGCAACCGCCGTGCTAAAGGGCGCTGAGACTGCCTTGAGGCATTATAGAAGGGCTAGGGCTCGATTGGCGGCCGCTACTAAATATTTGGAGACAAACGATGAATAAGGGATGATGACAAGAATAATGTATTAGGTATGGAGGGTTGAAGTAAAGGAGCACAATCTTTATAGTTCCAAAAGTGGACACCAAATCGGGTAGGCTGGGGGCGCTGCGGTCGCCAGAAGTGTCAAGCCACCTAGGCGGATAGTCTGCAGTAGCGCCTTCAGATGGCGCTGCTGAGGCGAAAAGAAAACGGTTGTGAGGAGAGTGTGTTTTGTTTTGTTGCTTATCAAATCCGCTGGACTCGTTTTCAACTGTTTCGCCATATAAGATTGCGCTCCTTACCAAGACACATTCCACGCTCCATAGTATTAGGTACGCTAACAATGAGCCTGTAGAAATCACGTGACCATAGTATGTACCCCCCCTACCACCACAACATCCTATTAAGGCCCACTGCTGGGCACAGGCCTCTCATCACGAGATGGTTTGGGCTATAGTCCCCACGCGGGCCCAGTGTGGATTGAGGACTTCACACACATCCTTGAATTACTTCGCAGATGCCTGCAGGTTTCCTCGCGATGGTTACCTTCACTGAAAAGCTCAGTGGCAAATGAAAAAACAACAAAGGTTAATCAATGGATGTAAAACTTTTCCGTAACGGACTGACTGACTGGTGACAACGCTCCTTCCTTCCTTGTGGAGTTCCTTGAGGAGTATATAGGGGAATACTCCTCTACAATCAGTCAATCAGACAGACAGTATCGAGTGTTTTATATTTAATCTTCTAATCTATAAAATTCTCGTGTCAGTGTTTGTAACTAAACTCCTCCGAAACAGCTCGACCGATTCTTATGAAATTTGGTGTGTATGTTCAGTAGGTCTGAGAATAGGACGTAAGCAATTTTTTTTATTCTAAGGTGGTACGAAACTAGTACCTATATAAACACATAAGTAAAGAATGAAAGTCTATGAACATATTCGATGAGGATTTTATATGTACGAGAAAGAAGAAGAAGTTTACGCTATAAAACTTCATTGTTTGAAAACATCGTACTTGAGTTCAAAAGGTTTTAAATAAAAAGACACCAAAGATTTGCATAAAATGTATATTTTGTGAAACTACACTAGAGTTTATGCTAATTACCTTAACAAATACCAAACGTAATAAAACAATACATTATTAATATGACGAGGCGGCCTTTTATTCTCTACATCAGAATATGTAATTTTATCGATAATAGGTACAGTTCACTTCTGCCTTCCTTTGTCAAATTAATTTTTATTTAGGATAAACCAGACCGTAGTTGCCCACGACCACTCTAAAAGGCAATGGTGTTTTTGGTTGACGTTTTTTTTTTCTGTCATCAGACATTGTCGTAAGTCTTGTTGTTAATTATCCGATCACAAAAACACATCATGAACTTGAAAAAAATAGAGTGGACAATCACTGGTCGTGGGCAATCACAGTATGGTTTACCCTACCTGCCTACTGTAGAACTCATTTATTATTTATTTATTTATTGAAAATACACAAAATCTTACAGTGTGCTTACAGTATACACCAAGTCGCTCATGTAAATACCTTTAAAATATAGGTGAGATAATTTTTCAATATTACTTGTAAGTATGTAGGGAGTCACAATTATCAAAGAACATGCCAAATTTAATTAAACCATCCGTAGCCAAAATGAGGTTTTGTAAATATAGAAACCGGACTTTAGAGTCGAGTTTGAGGCTACTGGCGATAACCCTGGTTGGTTTATTCAAAATTCAAAAAAATTCAATTCAAAATTCAATCATTTATTCAGCAAATTGGCCACATAGGGGCACTTTTACACGTCAGAAAAGAATTTACTAGCGCTTCCTAGACCCATTGCTTGAGAAGAAGCGCCGCAACAAACTCAAGCAGAAGGCCTTTTTTCAAAATTTACACATAGTTATAACATTTACATTACATGTATAAAATATACATATCGGTACGTACTACAATTACATTGAAGGGATGTATAGTCCCTAACTTAAACTTAAATCTAAGATCTTAGAGATGTATAGTCTCCAAGGGTCCAGAAAAAAAATTATTATGGAGATGGCCTCCATTGTCAAATAAATATAAATTCCATAGATGTCGACAGTCTCAAAATGTCAATAAATAATGAAATACATCATGTATAAAAGAGTTCATTAATACATGTCAATAAGAACATGATGAGGTCTCTCGCTTAAAATGTTTGACTTAGTAATATATTTAAAGCTAATGATTATTTTTAAACGTCCTTGCAAGCATGAACAGACCGGTATTAATGTGGTAAGTGAGCAGATTATAAATTAACAAAGTACCTACACTTGGTGGAAAGCAGCCGTCTATGATGGCGTTCCTCCACTGCTCGAACTTGGCCGCTAGCACCCTGGCGCGGCGCCGCTTGGCGTCACGGGCCCAATATAGAAACATGTGAATGACATTGGTGCTAGGGCGATAGAGTTAAAAGCCCTAGTCAATTAGTGCCTACATTTAACAAGGCCCATTAAAATGCTACGGACGGATAAAATTTAACAGTTCTATGGAGCAAATGTCAATCTTTAACCGTCTGTTGCCAAAATGAGGCGTTTTGTAGGCCTTACAGTCTAGTTTGAGGCTACTGGCGACAACTTTAGAGACTGAATAATATAATCTTAACTAGCCGATGCCCTCGAACTTCGTCCCGCGTAGACTTAGAATTTGCGTACCTACCGATATTATACATATAGAGAGTAATACTTCTATAGTATTGAAAAATTGTTTTGACCCGTGGAAAACCCGTTGCCGTAGAAATATCGGAATAAAAAGTATCCTATGTTATTGCCGGGGTCTCAAACTATCTCAATACCAAATTGCATCCAAATCGGTCCACTCGTTGCGACGTGAAGGCAGGACAAACAAACAAATACACTTTCACATTTAATAATATTAGTATGGATAGATACTGAATTTCTCTCTATATCAGTAAAAAGACTTTCAATTGTAGACACAAAAAATGGTGGTAAGGGAACAGCGATTTATAATTTACAAAACAAGTGTGTTTACCACCTAAGTGTGGACAGTTTAATAGCACCCGTCTCTGATGGCGTCCCTCCACTGCTCGAACTTGGCCGCTAGCACCCTGGCGCGGCGCCGCTTGGCGTCGCGGGCCCGCGCCAGCCTCTCCCCCCG
>OZ020292.1:9971489-10309482 GCA_963971205.1 Aethes cnicana
AACAGCGATTTATAATTTACAAAACAAGTGTGTTTACCACCTAAGTGTAGAAAGTTTAATAGCAGCCGTCTCTGATGGCGTCCCTCCACTGCTCGAACTTGGCCGCTAGCACCCTGGCGCGGCGCCGCTTGGCGTCGCGGGCCCTCGCCAGCCTCTCCCCCCGCTCCCCCGCGCGCGCCGCCGTCGCCGAGAAGTACGCGCGCCGCGCCGCGTCCGACGCCGCCAGCTGATGGCGCAGGAAAGACGCCTCCCACGTGCTGAGGGCGCTGGAGATCGCGAGACGCTGGATAACGGAAGAACATTTTTAATATCATATCTAATGGATCATCCTGACTAACAAATCAGAATCAGACCGAAGATCAGACAGCCCTGCGAGCCCACCACCATATTTAGCATCTAGAGTTAATTAGCTCGTCTCCTCAGCCTAGAGCTACAGGGCTACAAAACTTCATAACTGATATATAGCATAGAAGAAGTAAGGTAAACTTAGAATGACAACCTTCAAAGTAATCAGCGTACGCCCGAAATAAGTGCTAAATGCGATAATAGATGGCCTAGGTAGCCTGCATACAAATTTGAACTCCATGAGTTCTAGATGGCGCTGTACAGGCGAAGTATGAAAATTTGCAGCTCCCTGGCTATTTCCGATGTACACGTAATGTAAGGAGATTGACAGTCTTATTACCTTGCCTCTGTATATAGGAAACTGAACTAACCCTGGAGAATCTTGCAGAATGTCCTCCCTCCTCCTGCCAGCGTCGTCGTCAGCTCGCCTCATCATCTCCTCATCCTCCAGCCGCCGTTACCGCTCTGGAACCTGTTCTGATGAGCACTAATAAAAGAGCTAACCCTGGAGGAATCCCGCAGAATGTCTTCCCTCCTCCTGCCAGCGTCATCAGCTCGTCTTCTCGTCTCCTCTGCTTCCAGCCGCCGCTTCCACGCCGCCACCGCTTGCTGCTGAGTTCTTCGCTCCGCAGCCAGGAGAGCACGAGTTGCGTCGTCTATCACACGCTCTGCCAGCTCTGTCGTCTAAGAAATTGATTTACCACATTATCATTTCTAAAATATCAAACTATAAAACCATTTGTAAATTTGCATGGGTCTTTAAGCGTATTAGTAACATATAGTAAGCTTCTCTCTCTCTGGTCGTGCCCTCATTATTGAGGATCGGGATTCGTGATCACAGGAAAATCGTGGCATTTATGATGTTCCTCCATCAGTCGCGGTCAGGGAGAACAGCCATTAACATCTTGCTGGCCCCGAACGTCATCATCAACTGCACGCGCTAGTTTTGCGACTGGCAGCGGCATCTCGCTTGTCGCGGTGCTCCCTGCTGGATAACGAACGAGGCTCTGTCGACCGAGAAATGGCTGGATAACCATACACACAATTGGTCATTTGATTGGAAGAGGTTTCAGTGGCCTTGGGGTTTGAAGACACCTAACAAACTGGTGCAGTAGGCAACGGGAAACCACTGCACTATATACCCAAGAGAGTCACGATAGTAAGCTAGGTAGGGTGAATGCATTCTGTGTGAACGCCACTCGGTCTGCGATGCCCAAGCTAGCTGGTACTTTTCTAAATAAACCATCTGTGCGCCACTTGTTATCAAAGTTTGAACCAGTTTGGGAGACTGTCGTTAAACACTGATGACAAACGTTGTAAAAATAGCACACTTCAGGGACCATTCATTAGAAACCTTCAAAGGACAAAGAACTACCTTCTGATTGCCCCTCCAGGCAAGCAACTCCTGTGCCCTCCGCTCCTTTTGTCTTATGGCATCTACCAGCTCCCCCTTCCGCTGTTGCTGGTCCAGGATCTGAAGCATCCTCCTGTGCTGCAGCCAAAACCGCTCGTCTTCGCGCTTGCGGTGGATGAAGCGGCTGTACTCGTTGGCAGCTTGGATCTCCATCTGGAAGACCAGCGGAGTCGTAATTAGAAAATAACACAGAAACACTTAGGCCTCGGCATGGAACTCGAGCGGTGGACTTCAATGCGCAGAAGTCGAAAATAAGGTCTCATCGGCAGCGGGACGCGTAACGCAGCGGGCGCTTTGTCGTGTGCGCATGCTTATTGGCCCTTCAGTCGTAAAAATGCGCAGAAATCCCCTCTACTTTCACTCATCGCTCAAGATCCTTGCTGGGGCCTGTAACCTGATGCCATTTGTTTGTCAAGATTCCCAAAACCAACCAACCTTCTCCCGTCCTTCCTTCTCCTTCTCCCACATCTTCCGGAACTGCGCGGCGAGTTTCTCCCTCTCTATCTGCTCATCTCTCTTCCTGGCGAGCGCCGCCAGGAGGCGCCACTCTCGCTCGGGAATGGAAGCCAGCTCGCCCTCATCATTTAACAGCTCCGTCATGGAACTGGACCCTGGAATTTGAAGGAATAAGTATGCAATCAATGGCTTCTGCCCGCGACATCATCCGTGTGGAGTGAGGACCACCGTATTTTTTACAACGCTTTTATTAGGTCGTCCTGTAACTAACTGTGTGTAATCGTGTGAAGCCGTGGTAGCGTAGTGGTTTGACCTACTGTCTCTCATGCAGAGGATCGGGGATTCGAATCCGGCTCGCACCTCTGAAATTATTTATGTGCGAAATTCAGTTTGAATTTACCACTGAGCTTTTCGGTGAAGGAAAACGTCGTGAGGAAACCTTCACGCATCTGCGAAGTAATCAAGGATGTGTGTGAAGTCTCCAATCCGCACTGGGCCCGCGTGGGGACTATAGCCCAAACCCTCGCGTGATGAGAGGAGGCCTGTGCCCAGGAGTGGGCCGTAAATAGGCTGTTGTGGTGGTGGTTGGTGGGTAAGATGAACACTTGTAAGGAATCTTACAAGCTAAATTTACCATTTCTAATTATCATCAAGATGAAACTTGGCACGTATATGTAACTTGGATGACAATACAATAATATAGTACCACCGAGCTGATCTGATGATGGAGGTGGAGGGAGGTGGGCACGGAAATGTTAATGCGTTGTTTATTTTTATTTTTTTTACTATTAAGTATTTTTTCTCACCAGAGTTCTGCGTTCGAGGCTGTGATTGGAGGAAGTGTATTATATAGGTGTCAATGTTAAACCGCGCCAAAAAACACACGTGGTGACCCTCATTCGGTAAGAGCTTTCTAAATGGTGTGATAGTGAACCGTTATTTTGCGATATGGAAAATCCCATAGTCTATTCCTATTTACAAACTCGAATAAGGTTCGAGGTACCTACCCTCCCCTCCATAGCAGCTCCTATACATCACTACCAAGACTCCCAACGCTTGTGTGTGTGCATGAGACCTGAGACATCCGTCAAAAATCTACAAAAAAACTACATACCTACCTACACATTCTTTCGTAAGGATGTGACTTAACACATTGAAATAATAATTGGAGGGGCGGGCCAGCCATCTTATCATAGTTACCTCTACATTTCATAGTAGGTACCCAAAAATTTAATGAAATTATAGGAATCGAATGTCATTTCAAATAAGGAAGTAATCATAAAACTGTATTTGCAAGTGTTTATTGCACTCTTACGTCTCGTATGACACCAAGTGTTAATTCTTACGTGGTAATGTGTCATTGCCAAATAACGTTAAATTACTTAACAGGTAGGTATGACGTAAAACACGTAATCCGAATGTAAAGTAGGTAAAAGGTTTTACCTATATACTGTAAAATATTAGTTCCTGCCAAACACATTATAGATCGATAGCGCTAGTGCATTTTGGGGTGGTAGGTTTTAAGATGTCTAAATTTTTTATTTTTTGCACATTGTGTAGTGTCTATTTAGAAAGCTTATACTGAATATTGTGACAATTCTTGAAGCGAATCAATTTGCGCAATTTAATAATTTGTGACCAATATTTTTATTCCACATGAATATATAATACCTATATTATCTCACCGCGTCTCGGTAAACGTAGTGTGGGACGGCCTCAGGCTCGGTGGAACGACGGCCTTCGTAAGATCGCCGACAAGAATGGATGCGAGTTGCCGAGGACTTCTCGTTGGCGTGCTTTGGGAGAGACCTATGTCCAGCAGTGGACAGCAATAGGTTGATGATGATGATGACGATGACATTATCTCACATATTTTCCATTGGTGAAATTTTAGACATACGAGATGCGACCTCTCAGCTATATTGCATAAAACACAAAACAAGTGCTTAGACAAAATTTAAAATAGAATTAGCTCGATAAGTGCCTACCATATGTGACCATATCGGTCAGTGTACCTTGGATACAGAGCTCTTCGGCAACAAAAGAAGGAAAATCCCTTGCCCCAACATTAGGAAATCCCGTGTTTCAATCGTACTTACTGCGCCACCGGAATACAAAATTTTTACAGTCCCAAACCGACTACTTCAACTCCCAATTAAGTTAATTTTAATTGCACATTACAAATAATAATCACCAACATAATATTACTATAATTGTATAATATTAAACTTACATGCCGCTCCCAACTTCCGCGGCGAGCTCGGAGCCGTTATTGTTTTGTAACAGAACACCATTTTGCCTACGTGGGAAAGTGCTAATTATGCTTTACAGACGATAACGACTATAATGAAACACTGCTTTGTTATTACTTGGCCAATAATAAGAAGTTTAGCGATGGTTAACTTTTTGAACGTTGTGCGACTTTGTGATCCAATTTGGTAATCATAAAATTAGGCAAGTTACGTTCAAGATTTAGGTAGGACCATTATTTTTTGGAGTATAATAAAGAATCTTTTGAATTTCTATGTAAGTATATTGGACAGGACATTAGTAACAGAACTGCTGGCTAGTGCTGGTCTTGTCAATAAACTTAACTGTATGTAAGTACAAAGTCCTAATGTCTTGTTCGCACTATTTTAGGTATACAATTTATGTAGGTATATTGAGTGGGGTACAAAACGAGTTTCCAAATTTTGGACACAAAACTTGTCAATTTACACGATTATCTAAACGACTATTTACTTATTAGTCATCAAAATAATTCAAGACCATTTGGCCTTTGACGTTACTAATTGATCATTGCACTGTGTTTCAGAGTTTCAAATATTAAACATTCTCACTAGAGGATTATTAGCTATTTTACGTATTAATTATGTTGAACGAGATGTCCTCTATTCGCACGTGACCACGATGGACTATCGATCCAACATAATACGAAGTCAAGGTTACCTTTTGGTGTATAATAATACCTATATTTACTACGGGTTGCCTAGACAACGTCAACGCATATATAACCTACTACTACTACAGCCTATTTGCATCCCTCTGCTGGGCACAGGCCTCCTCTCATCACGAGAGGATTTGGGCTATAGTCCCCACTGCGCCCGCACTGGGCCCGCGTGGGGACCCTACTTTGTTTACACTAACCTAGTTAGTGTAAACAAAGTAACAATCTAATATCCCGTATCCTAGGTGTATACATAATATTATGATGGCTTGTCGATCTACCTGTACCTACTACTTTGCTTCGTTAACAGGGCGGATGGTAACTTAATAGGGGAATTGGATTTCCCATGTATACAGGTTCTATACACCCGGTAATGACGGTATTGTATACGAGTACTAGGCGATGCCTGCGAACTTCATCCCGCGTAGGCTTAGAATTTGCGTATCCGATGATACTATACTTATAGACAGTTTTAAAGTTATAGACGTATTAAAAAATTGGCTCGACCCGTGGAAAACCCGTTCCCGTGGAAACATCGGGATAAAAAGTAATCCTATGTTATTGCTCGGGTCTAAAACTATCTACATACATACCAAATGTCATCCACTCCACTCCACCACCCACTCGTTGCGATGTGAAGGAAGGACATACAAACAAACACACATATAATATTAGTAAGGATTAATCCGTCCTTCTCACTTTGTGCGTTCGGCTTTGTCACCCACTCACTTTCACGATAAGTGGTGGAGGGGTGGGATCGGCTCTATCTCTTATTTAGTTACCGAATAAAAGTTCCCAGCCTTTTAGGATAACTATGTGATATAACGTCACTTTGCTTTCCCGAATAACAGTTTAACCTCAAAAGGGATATGAACTTTCACATCCCTCCGCTAAAAAAACACTTTAGGTTTAACGGATGTACCTACTTAGCTGTACCTACGGTATGGTGTCACCTGTCCTTTTAGCAAAGAATACGTAATAGCTGATTACATTTCCGGCATAAAAAAGGTATTATGGTATTCAAAAATATCAGCTTACGTTTACTCTGCGCACACGCAAGCACTTAATTTTGTTGCTTTCACACAATTCGCGTGCATATAATCTGCCGGACATAGTATTCATTCAGTGAAATTAATAACGTTTATTTCGCGTGGACCCACAAAGAAACTATAAATTTACTTAATATCGGTTATGGAAATACATCATACCTACCTTCATTCTCCTGTAACGTTACCGAAGTATTATATCATCTGGCAACATTAACTGCACTTATGTTTTAGTACTATTACTTATTCTATGGTTTTGTATAGCTAAATATGTGTAGTTTGTTTCAGTCTGTAATTGTCTATGTAACATCAAAGTCGACTTAACGTTACTTATTTATTGTTTGACTCTGTTTTTTTGCAGTTCTTTATGAACGATTTAAAACAAATATTTACATTATGTCTGACCCTTAAAACTATGTATAGCCAAATAAATAACCACCACCTCGCCTCGTGCATTTCCTCAATCAAATCATAACTACTACCTAAGTCGCAATTTTCCACATACACAGTGTTTGAGAGCTGTTATCAGCGTTTATCAGTTTCGAGATATAGAGCGATAAGGCAGTCGAAAACGCGCCGCGAGCCGGTCGTGACGCGACCATGGATAAAGATAAGCCCAGGATCTTAAGGAGGCCTGATGTCTTGAGAAAAATCAACGCGGAAAACATATTGGCCATAGAAAGAGGCCTGCTCGGCGATCTGCCCGACAGATTGAAGCCGAGACCTCCCGAACCAGTCCGAGGACGCCCGAACGATCTACAACTAGTCTCCAAGCCCTCAGGGCTCTTATCGTCATGTCTGCCGGTCGTCATAGAGTCCCCGAACTCGGCACCGCTCACGCCGACACCCATGGAAGAGGAAATATCCCCATTAAAGAAGTCCTTCAGTTTCCGGGACAAGTTTTCAAGGATCAGCTTCTTCGGCAACAAAGATAAGCCAGAAAAACCTAAATGGAAGACTATAGCGGAAGAACGGAAGCCATCTGATGATTTTAGAGAGATAGAGAAGCCGAGAATGGAAAAGTCGAAGGAGCATCAGGAGAAATCGAGCAAGCGTTTCTGGTTTAAAAGGAATAAAGAGTTGGAGTGCAGACAGCATACGCCTGTGTACAAGAGGAGTAAAAGTTTCGAGTTCTTACCTAGAGCATTGGATGAAGAGGATGAGTTTAAGAAGCCAAAGGAGATATCTAAGAATCAATCGTATGTATTTGGGAGCACTGATACAATGGGTGACGCTTGGACTTCGAATGAGAGCCTCGAGTACATATCTAATGTTTACTACGATAACGAAGATACAGTTTTCTTGAAGAGCATCAAAGAGTTTCCGTCAGAGTTATCTTCAGCGAATAACTCTAGTGTATCGACGGCAACATCGGAATCTAGTGGTTTAGTGGTAAATATATTTAAAAGGGAATCCGTGCAGGATCTTTTGGACGAGTTCGACAAAGCGGTGGACATGTTCAGTGAGAACTACTTGAGTGATTGTGAACCGTATACGAAGGTTAAGAAGGAGTTGACAGTGCAGGAGAAGCGTAGGAGTTCTTCGTTCGATACAATACGTGTTCAGTCTCCGAAGATAGTACCTGTTTCGAAAGTGAGTGAGCTAAGTGAGGATTTTAAGAAAGAGTTGTCAAAAGCGTTGATGATGAAGCGGGAAGCGGGTCGGTCGCCGACCGCCCGACGAGGTTCGGTGACGGACTGGTTCGTGCTGGAAGACCAGCACGCCAAACATCAGTCTGAAATGAACAAGTACAGGAGAGCCCAGAAGAAGCCCGCCAACCGAGTGCGGCGGATCAGCTCCACAAAATACGTAAGTGCTTTTAAATTTGACACAAAATGCATAGCTTTCTAAAACGATGATTTACTTAAACGTCGACACGCTTGTCGTCACAAAAGTACAATGTATGTTTACTCACAAGAACACAAAGGAACAAGTGTTATTTTGCATATTTTTCTTGTCACGTGTTTCTGTCACGTCATCGGAATGCAATGTATTTTCATGGTTTTTACATATTTTTTGCACAGCAATTTAGTTTATCGACTTACCTACTTATTTCTTGGACGACTTCGTTACATTCTGCTAGGTAGTTATATTTGATTGGTGTTAGTATTTAGGTTATTATTGTGTTTTGTGGCAGTGTACGGTACAACGTTATCGCGTAGGTATCAAGTCGTGATAAGGCATCGGTCGCTAAAATCCTTCGACAATGAATGCTGACTAACATCGATAAATTAGCAGTCGCTCCTCATTTTGCTTCACCCAATTACTACCAAAGCACTTCTGATCGGCAATTTTCAATCATTGATAACATTAAGATAGTCAATCAATGCGATTCTCTGATTTTTTACAGCTTTGTAAAGAAAGGCGTGCCTTCTTCAACGCTCGAATTTATGACTCAAATAAGCATGTTTGATTCCAATGATTAACTTACAATGGCTCTGTAAAGAGTATAAAGTGGGTATCAGGGTGAAATTTCATTGTATTTAGGCATATTATTAACTATTATGGACGTGACGTTACATATATCTCTATGTATCGTTTTGTTTACTTAGACCTCTTGTCGGTCTGTACCAAAGTATTTGTTACTCTAAGGCTGTGTCCAAGGCTACAAAGAGTTCATTTGCCGCGAAGCCCGCGAATGATGTTTTTAGGTGAACACTCTTTAGAACAACGATATGACAAGGGGTAAAAAAAGTTTGGAGTTAAGTACCCGTCAACCCACCAGGGGGACATGTTGGTGGGACAGTGGGACCAAAATGGTTTTAAATGCGAAAGGGCCCTATGAGCGTCGCGAAGCTTAGTTTACAATCAATGCACGAAATGCGACATAACCGCGCTGTTGCTGCCGTGGCACACGAAAATTTTCACCTTACTTCAACGAGAAAACTGTCTGTTGTCGGACCTTATGTTTCACGTCAAATTTTTGAATTTCTTTGTGTTCTGTGAGGTTTGAGTTACGAACTAATAGATTGTAGAATATGCAGATTGCCTTCAGTTTCCCGAATATTAATATCGCCCATCAGATCTCGTGGTTTGGTGATAGTGCCACTTCGGAGTCAGATAAGGAAGAAAGTCGATAAGGACAAATCAATATTTACAACAGCTGATACCTCTATTGGGCTGTAGCGAAAAATGCCTTTTCATTTAAATATTTTGCTTGTCTAAATCATTCTCATCTCATGTCATTCAATTGGGGAATGGCAAAAGGGATTAATTTCAAAGATAAGTTGAGCTTCGTGCGCAGGTGTTTCCATTAGGTTTATTAGGTTACAATATGGGGTTTTTCAAAAAGGGAATGTAATATGAAATGGTTTCAACAGGGTCGGCAACGCGCGCGTCATACCTCTGTGCAACTTGCAAGCGTCTATAGGAGACGGTGACCTCTTACCATCAGGAGGGCCGTGTGCTTGTTTGCCACTCTAAAAATTGCCGTTAATGAATACGATAATTGGGGGCAAATCTCTGTTTTCATTAAAGAAGAAAAAGAAGAATATATTTATTCACACCACATAAGACATACAAAATAAAAAAGAAAGCACAGGAAAAAACATGAAAAAAGAAAAATAAATGGAATGAAAATAATTTACACAGACAATTTATAGAAGCTACTACTAATACTACTACAGCCTATTTACGGCCCACTGCTGGGCACAGGCCTCCTCTCATCACGAGAGGGTTGGGCTATAGTCCCCACGCGGGCCCAGTGCGGATTGGGAACTTCACACACATCCTTGAATTAATTCGCAGATACGTGCAGGTTTCCTCACGATGTTTTCCTTCACCGAAAAGCTCATTGGTAAATTCAAATTGAATTTCGCACACAAGTAAACTTAAGAGGTGCGAGCCGGAATCGAACCCCCGACCCTCTGCATGAGAGGCGGTAGCTCGAACCACAAGGCCACCACGGCTTCTCGAGGCTTCTTCGGCGTCGACTAAAATACTGGCCTAGTCAGAACTAGGCGCGACGCGCGGCGCGTTGAGCGACACGTCAAGCGACAAAATTAAACACTTGTCTATATATGATAGTGTTCATGGAGTAGCGCTGCCACCACGGCTCATATATAAATCGGCTCATATAGAAGAACGAGTCCATATAAACATTATTAGATTACTTACTGAAGTTAAGATTGATAGATAATCTACGTCTCTACGCTAGAACTTAGCTTATCTTGGAGTTACTTTTTAGGGTTCCAAAGTACACAAGGAACCCTTATAGTTTCGCCATGTCCGTCCGTCCGTCCGTCTGTCCGCACTATTGCTCGGAGATGCTTAGTTCTAGAAAGCTGTAATTTGGCATGAATATACATATTAGTTACGCTGACAAAGTGGTACAATAAAATTATGAATTTTTTTTTTATAGGGTACCTCCCCTACTCGTAAATCGGGGATGTTTTTTTTTTTCTTGCGTACCCCATGGTGCGGCATATCGTTGAATAGGTATTAAAAAAATATTGTGAGTTTGTTAAAACCATTTTTTGATTAATAATAATAATAATAATTTATTTGTGAAACAAGCGTACATACAGGTCTTAAAAAAGAAGATCATCCATTCCATGTTTTCCCATTTCTGGGGTACAAAATTTTAAAATAATAACATTATGTTGATCTTGATAATATTAATTACAAAAATTGGTTATATTCATAAATAGTTAATAATAAAAAATAATAAAAATCAAATAAGTTACTGTCAGAAAGAAAGAAATGAATTATAATGTACAATTTTCTATAAAGTCACTAATTGAATAAAAACAATTATCTATCAGGAAATTAAATAATAATCTTTTGAATTTTGTGTAAGGCAGCATTTTGAATTTATCAGATAATTTGTTGTATAATATTATTGCCATACAGTAAACATTTTTTCCATATAGTGAGAGTCTTGTTTTGGGCATGACTAATTGGTTTTTATGCGTGCCCCTCCTTAATATCGAGGATTTAAAAAACAATGGATTATTTTTTACGAATAAACACATTTCAAAGACGTAAAGTGACGGAAGAGGTAAAATTTTCTTTTTTTTGAATAGTGGTTTGCAACTATCCAAAAATTGAGCTCCACACATAGCCCTAATACATTTTTTTTGGGTTTTAAAAATTATATCGGAATCTACAGAGTTGCCCCAAAGGATAAGTCCATAGCGGAGGATGGACGCTACATATCCGTGATAAGCCATTGTGGCGGCGTCCTCCGATACAATTCTACGGAGTCGATATAAGACATATATGAAACGATCCAATTTTTGTCTCAAGTTTCCTACGTGCTCTTTCCAGTTACAGAATCTATCTATAGTTATACCGAGAAATGACGCATAGTTGACCTGTTCTATGTCTAGACCGTTATATTTTATGTTAAGATTCAATCGTGTGCTTTTGTATGTGTTAAACTGTATAACTTTAGTTTTTTGTACATTAATAGACAATTTATTGTTATCTAACCAACCACCGATCCTTGTTAATGCAGTATTTACTTCTTCATCAAATTTATTTACATTTTTCGCTTTTATTAAAAGAGTTGTGTCATCTGCAAAGAGAACACATTCATGTTCAATGATATCTGGCAAATCATTAATATAAAGGAGAAATAGAATTGGTCCTAGGATACTGCCCTGAGGCACACCACGAGCATTGACTTTATAGCTTGATCTAAAGACGGTTTTTTTATTTTTCAAAATCTTCGTAACCTCTACGCATTGTTGTCGATTTGTCAGATAGCTTTTGAGCCAATCATAGGTAGGACTTCTTATTCCATAACAATAAATCTTATTCAGTAAAATAGTATGATCAACAAAGTCAAATGCCTTACTTAAATCAAGCAACACTGCTACAATAGGTGTGCCATTATTTAAGCTCTCTGTTACAGTTTTTACTACTCGAAAGCATGCTTTAGCGGTGGAACTGCTTTTACGAAAACCAAATTGTTGATCTTTTAGTATGTTACATTTTGAAATGAAACTAATTAATTTTCCGCAAATAGCCCTTTCAAAAATTTTAGACATCACTGGAATTAAAGTAATCGGTCTGTAGTTATTAATATCAGATCGGTCTCCTTTTTTGTACAAGGGTTTCACAATCGAGTATTTCAAGCGGTCTGGAAAAACCCCTTGCTCAAAGGATAGATTTAATATGTGACATAGGCCCGGTTCCTATATCCACGAAACGCCTCGTTTTGCCTACGGACGGTTGATTTTTGACATTTGTTCCATAGAGAATCTGTTAAATTTTAACCGTCCGTAGGCAAAACGAGGCGTTGTTTGGATATAGGAACCGGGCGTTAGTGGAATTGATATGATAGTAGCACACAATTTAATTACTTTGGTACTGACATCATCGTAACCAGTTGCATGTGTATTGCTTAATGTATTAATTATTTTGCACACGTCGTATGAATTAACTGGTGTGAGAAACATGCTAAATTCGTTGTGTGCTATCTTATTGGACTCTTTTACACTCAATTTATTATTGTTGTGATTATTAATAAAATAATTATTTCTCAAACATGCTCGGAAATGTTCGTGTTACTTTCAAAAAAAGAAGACGCGAGGCTGTCCATTGCCGGCCTTGGCCAGCAAAAACATTATTGTCGTGTGTGTTTTTTTTAATTCGCTTGCTATTTGAAACACCTCTAGAAACTGACAAATCCATGGAGGTAATAAGTACAACATCCATGGCCAAATCATCCACGATCATGGAAGTAGTAAATACTGATGTGGGGTAAGTGCGCCTAAATTTATTTCGCTCCTATGCCTTGTAAACAGCCAACTACTAGTTGAGTAATATTTATAGGTTTCGATATATTTATGTTAGGCGCACTTACCCCATCCTGGCGCACTTGCCCCGAAACTGACAAATCCATGGAGGTAATAAGTACAACATCCATGGCCAAATCATCCACGATCATGGAAGTAGTAAATACTGATGTGGGGTAAGTGCGCCTAAATTTATTTCGCCCCTATGCCTTGTAAACAGCCAACTACTAGTTCAGTAATAGTTATAGGTTTCGATATATTTATGTTAGGCGCACTTACCCCATCCTGGCGCACTTGCCCCGACTGACCTTACGTATTTCCTCGCTGTTTGAGAAAAGCATTATATATACCTCGGCCGCAATTGCGATTGCCGGACTCGTATTAATAGAAGGCTTCGCTTCGCTCAGCCTTCTAACTGACTCGTCCGGCAATGCGCTACTTGGCGGCCTCTGCAATAATGTACTATTAAAACCATCGGCAACTTCCTGTGGATCAGATATAGTGAGCCCATGCAAGTTTAATTCGTCTATTTCTCTAGACTTTAAGTTTTGGCTGCAGTTTTCCTTTATTACCTGCCATGAGGCTTTGCAGATATTTTTGGAGTTTGTAACATAACGTATATTTGAAAGCTGTTGTGATTTGAAAATACATTTTTTTAGTAATTTTGTGTATGATTTATATTTATCTAAACATATATTTGTTTTTTTTATATAGGATTAAGTTATACATTGAACGTTTATTGGAGCAGCTTTTCTTTAATCCTTTAGTGAGCCATTTATTTTTAATTATTTTATTTATTACTTTAAATTTAACTATAGGAAAGCAAAGGTTGTAGAACAAGGTGAAGAGGTCGTTAAGTTTCTCTTCGAGTCCATTAAACAGTTGTGGGATGCCTCCTCCTGGTGTACGGTAGTGGCATATCGATGTCTTGAAGAGCGTTCTGTCTGCAAGTTTCAATAAGTTAGATCTGCTGCTACTGATAAGGCAGATATTTGTTTCATTACTAAGACTTTCAGCTTTCATAGCTGGTGCGTCCTCAGTTTTTTCTGCAGGTTGATGTATAGAATTGTCGTGCAACTGGGTACTTGGGTAAGTTGAACCCGTCTCTTGAATATTATTTTCTCCTGTGTGTGAATTATACAAGTTATTAGAAGCTTTCTTCGATTGTTTGGGTGTTCTTTTTGAATTTCCCCTGATTGGAGAATGAAGTACCACTAGATGTACAAATTGAAGTTAATTTCTTGACTTTCAGTTCATAATCGTTGAGCTTCTTTTTTAGAGCTTCATTTTCGGATAATAATTGTTCTATTTCGTTTTCGGCTGATTTATATTTTTGTTCAAGAGTATAAAATTTATCTTGAAGATTTTCAATGTCAAAATGATTTGTTGTCCTTAATTCTGGACAGCTTCTGTCCAGAGTAAGATTTTCCTCTGGCGATTCCGTACACGAATTGTTATCTTCGAGTTCGTCGCACGAGGATGCTTCATCATCTATCAATAATGATTCGAAGGAGTTTTCGGTGTGTACATTAATGACAATATTTTGGGACTCTGAAGATACTGTGGGAGATTTTAAGTCGATAGGAGCGACTATTTTTGGAGAAGTGTCTTTTTTATGAGTGGACATTGTTTGCAAGTTGGAATTAGTATCTGATGACCCGGGGGTGGTAGCAATAGTTTGCGCTCTTTCTCGGCATTTGGCACATTTCCAGTTTCGTCTTTGTATTGAGTCCATTAATTGAGTGATGTTGAGAGTTAAGTGATGATGAGAATTAAGTGATGAGTTTGTGAAATATTAAGCTTTAAAGTGCTATTTTTTGTTAGAGTCACGTGTCCCCCCCCCCCCTGCCAGCTAAATGGTGGTATTTGGATGGCTGAAAAAAGTCACGGTTGTGGCATATATAACGTAGTTGAAAGGAAAACTATCACAGCTAAGTAGGCTGTACAAACTTACGAGTCATAGTCGAACAACTTATGAAATGATTAAAAGACCAATGATATTTCTCGAGCGGCAGGGGCGTCGGGCGGGCACGTCATACCACAGGCTAGCTAGATGCTAATAAGTCTTAGAAAGGTACTGTGGGCATCCTCATCTTCGGAACCGACACGCACTTGGCCGGTTTTGTACTTAACTTTACTTATCACCTTTTTATCCTACAATTGGGTGCAAATGCAAAAAAAAACACCTTATTCAGTCGATAACATACTAGATAGCTTGGGGGTCTGCGGGATCACTGTGAATGCCACTTGATTTGCGATCTCCAAGACAACCGGCAGTTATTCTGTACGAATATGAAACTTATGTGCGCCACTTGTCATCAAACTGGTTAGTTTGGCCTATCATATCACTGAACACTTTGATGAAAATGACGTGCTGAAGTTTCATTTTCGTATACAGAAAAACTGCCAGTTATATTGGGAATTGCAAGCAAATGGCCAAATGCAAAAGGTACCACGGATGTTATGTATACCTAGGTGGGTTTATCTTTACCGTATTTAACACATAGAGTGAGACAGTTAGATTTAGAGGTCAACTGCTAGGTCGTGAGATCAGGCGTGCCGCATTTCGGACCCCGCCCTGCGATTGGTACAATTCTGACCGCGCCTAGAGCTTGACCTATACTTAGGTCTTAACTGTTAGGACTTCGTGTCCGTGAATGCGTGGAGTGACTTACTTATTTGTTTGTAAGGTTTTTAGTTCAGTTAACCTTCTGGCTTCAGTTTGTTTTTGTTGTTGATAAGGGCTAAAGTTTGGAACCTACCTACAGACAGATATAGACGTCCATGGTTATATGGTACTCGCCGGCCCGAATGGCCAGAATACCCATTAAAAACCCAACAATTCTCCTCAGCGCTGGCTGCGCGAGGGTTGCGGGATCGCGTTGACGCATTCTACCGCAACAATCAGGGCACCCTACCCCAACCCCAAGGCAGTGGCAGTGGCAAGGCAATATTGGACAAATTTTCTATTAATAGCTCTATTTTAACTATTTAATTTACTTTTCATTTTACTTTATTCTTTTCTAAGATAGATGAAATCTTACTGGGATAGAGCTCCATATGACACCGGCGCGAGCGCAGTGAAAGGCGTTCCGCCCCGAATACGCAGTTTCGCTTTTACTATTATACTACGGGGTAATTAAAACGCGCATCTCTATATGAAATTAGTAGGGAGATAAGCCCTTTTATGTCCGAGTTGATCGACTAATTAAAGGGTAGATTGTGATGCGTTGCAATTTGAATAATAGTTATTTATTCACCAAGAGGAGTAAGGCATTGATTACTCAACGAGTGGCCATTTGAGGCCCGACGCGAAGCGGAGGGCCTTAAACAACACGAGTTGAGTAATCAATACTTACCCTCGAGGGATATATAATACTTTATACTACTCTTACGAGGAAAAAAAACAACAAAATCTCGTACAAAAATTTAGATATCTTCTAATATATAAAAATAAGTCGGGTTTTCCTCCTTGACGCTATAACTCCAGAACGCACGAATTCCACAGATTTCCACGGTTTTGCATTCGTTGGAAAGGTCTCGGGCTCCGTGAGGTTTATAAAAAAAACTAAGGCGGTACGAAGTCCGCGGGGTCAGCTAGTATAGGATAAATAAGTATCATCTGGAGCGTTTTGCAAAAAAGAATTGATTTCATCTGCCGTTAACACTTTGGATTTCTTACTGCGAAACCCGCTAGACTTCTTTTTCAGAAATGCTGCTAATTTTGAGTATTTCCTTATATCAATATTATCTCTGGATAACAATGTACTTCTCAGCATTGAATATATAGCCCACAGGCTGCTAGGCTTATATTTTGAAGACTTTTCACTAAAATAGGAAATATAAAATCATATTAAGTATAATTAATCAATGCATATGTTTCTTCAAACCATTTAACGATATTGTTATCGCATTTTCGAGTTTTTTTCCGAAAAACTTTTTTGATGTAGGTACATTCGTTTAGAACGTCTATATAGCTTGTGTAAAGTCGGCAGTGTCAAATAAAAAAAAGTATCAACTTATACGCATCCATGGCTCGTTTTGGAATTTAAAAAAAAACATAACTGTGGAATAATGGATTTTCATACAATATTACTACATGGGTAAAGTGTGTAATAATGGATTTGCATACAACATTATTAACCAGATTTTAAAGGAGGATTAATGAGCAACTTTCTCTCCAATTAATGGGTTAGTTTGAATTGACTTTCCGAGTAGGTGTAGTATAATGAATGTTACCTAACGGCTAACAGCTTTTAAAATCTTAACTGATTGGCCATTGAAGTAAAATCGCTTATTATAGGTACATAAGTGGAAATCCCATATACATGGTGGGTCAGAAAATATAGCAAATAATTAACCCACAGTATCGGCTATCGATTCTACGTATATTGTATAGGTCTTTATTTTTTTTTGAGTTGGTTAAAAAAAAAAAATTGTATAGGATTCAGGCGTCGCTCACACAACCAATCCCTTATACAATTTTTTTTTACCAACTCGAAAAAAATTAAAGACCTATACAATATACTTAGAATCGATAGCCGATACGGTGAGTTAATTATTTGCCATATTTTCTGACCCACCGTGTATACAGGGTGATCAATCCAAATGGTGTATGGAGAAGGCAGAAACTATGAGAGATAACGACATCTGTTCTTAGGAATCATGGCTTCGTTTTTAAATTTAATAATAATGACATTCAAACTTTTTTCTAAACTGTCATGTATTCTTTCTTTTGCCAATGGTATAGGCAAACGAGCGCACAGCCCACCTGATGGTAAGTGGTCACTGCGACCCATGAACACCGAAATCCTATGATCCCCCATCAATAAAAACCATAAGATCTCGAATGAGTTGCCTACCCTGAGGCCCAAGATGGAATGCCTCTGTGCCAGAAATTTCACCGGCTGCCTCAATATAACATAACGACAAAAAAACTTGCAGAATTTATACCTAACATTACTTACAGAGACTTGGACCAGGTTCAATTCCCGGTTATGTACATGAGAGATTTAAAAAAAATTTAATGCCATTATTATTAAATCTAAAATTGAAGCCAGGTTTCTAAGAACAGATGTCGCTATCTTTCATAGTTTCTGACTTCTCTGTACTGACCCATTTGGATTGATTGATTGATTGATTATGTACCTACGAACCTACATTTGTCCACATTGACCAATCACAGTGTTGGGCTGGATATTTCCACTTCAATACCTATCCCATCCCACAATCTTAATTATTATTTCAAGCCAGAGCAGGGAGATAGATGACGTTCTTTATTTTCGAATGTTACATTACTAATCGATCGGTGTCATGGATCGATGGTAAAATATTATGGATCATTCGACATTTATCGATGGTTTTTACTATAACAACAACGTCGAGCAATCCATAGTAATCTTTCCATTATCAAACAAAGATCGATTACTTAATGGATGTGGCACCTTTTCAATGGACGATTCGTCGATTACGATTTGATGGTGTGGTGGCAAGTAGCCCATGTTCTTCCCCCGGACGAGTCGACGGATGGGTGAAGGGTTAGAGAACTTTCTCAATACCACATTTTTCATCAACCAGCCCAGCGAGGTAACAGACAGACAGGGCTGGACTGGATTAGACTGGCACTAGATCTTGTTTCATCTGTATGCGAAATCTATCCATTCTGAAACTGTTCTAAACAAACCCAAAAAATCTTTATCTTCCCATGCACTTTTCAATTCTTGTTACGTTTATAATTTCGAATGGATTGTCGGGATTCTGTGAACCGCTAGAACCACTCAAAGGCTCAAGTTTATCACGTCATAATTCCGCAATATAGCGCGTCGTCACGAGTCAATTCTTCCCTATTACTTGGCACACAACGCAAATTAGTGGAAACGTGACAATTATGCCAGCCACAACAGCCTGTTAAGCTGTTAATTGAGCACATTAGCTCGATTATCGTGGGGTATCTAGACTAGAAAGTTGATACGGATGGTGACATCGGAGGTATTGAAATAAACTCTACTTCTCTATGGCATCTGCCGTTAGGGTAGAGATCTTCTACTATCTAAAGTCCCGCGCCTTCACGTTTCAAAACGCTTCAATGTATTTAAAAAGCACCACCAACACTCTCAACACATGTGTGCGAGCTGAAACAGCCATCAACTATGCGTTGAGAGTGTTGGTGGTGCTTTTTAAATACATTGAAGCGTTTTGAAATGTGAAGGCGCGGGACTTTAGATAGTAGAAGATCTCTACGTACGTACGATAGGGTACGTACTTTACGAGACCGCGCACTGAATTTGGGAACGTAAGTATTTGACGATAAAGGTATTGGTGGTACATAGGAAGGTATCCTTATTATCATGAACGGACGCTTTGAAGTATATGGACACAGATGGATACAGGAAAAGAGTTTACTGACTGTTAGGTATTTACTTTTTTTTAATTTAAAGTAAGTACTTACTTAGGGCCGGTTCCTATATCCACGTAACGCCTCGTTTTGCCTTACGGGGCGTAGCTTTTCCTACCATCCGTAGGCAAAAAGCGTTCCTATATACGCATCCGCTACCGATACCTTGCTACTAACGGATGATGGTAAAGTTGGTAACCGCTCGTTAGCAATTTGTATGAACTTTGACAGATTGACCGTTCCTATATTAAAAAGAAAAACTGTCGGTTAAGCTGTCAGCTTGACGTTTTGGCAAATAGATGAATCTCCAATAACGCCTCGTTAGTGGATTTAACCGCCCGATTTCGGCCGGTTACGGAGATACCGACGGAAGTGTTAAAAATAAAATATATAAAAATGCAATTTGTATGTGATGTTAGTGACGAAATAATCGCATCCCGTGAGGCCAAATCACCAAAAAAATGCATTATCACTATTACGAGACCTGCAAAACCCTGCATATTACGAGCACAGAGACCATCGCTCGCTGCCGCGCAATTCCCACGCGATTCCAATGCGAATTTTAATTGGAAATTGGATCAAATAATCATGAAGTAACAGCCAGGTTAGTAATCTTTATTTTTAAAATCAATATGTCGAGGTAGCGGTCTGAAATGAAGACAAATTAATGACAAACTTGGCTTGAATGAATGCCCTGCAAAGTTCTTCCATATTGTAAATCTCCCTAGCTCCACAGAAACGATTTTTACACTGGTTACTTACTAAGAAATAGTATACATGTATACTTTTTAAAAGGAAATACATATCAAATGATCTGAACTAAACATCCATGACTCAAATTACGCAATGAGATTAAATAAAACCTTTGGCACATTTATATAAAACTAGCTGACCCCGCGGACTTCGTACCGCCTTAGAATTTTCTTTGCTATAAACCTCACGGAGCCCGAGACCTTTCCAACAAATGCAAAACCGTGGAAATTGGTTCGTGCGTTCTGGAGTTATAGCGTCAGGAAGGAAACCCCGACTTATTTTTATATAGTAGATGACATAGAAACCAAGCCTGTTGCCTTGTTATGTTCTGTGAAGAGAGAGTAATACATGTCTGTTTTGTCCTTAGATTCTGAAATTATTGAAGAAAACAGGTATAAAATGTCTATGAGCTGCGGCCTTATATTACCAATGACTCGATAACCCGGCTCTTGATGTTATCGTTGCCTGAGCCTGAGATATCTAGTCAAGAAGCTACAAAATTAAATAGAAGACAGAAGAATGCAGACTGATAGAAATTTAACACAGTCTAGTTTAGTCAATACAATGGATAAAGGTGTATTAATTAAAGATATTTAGCCAAAGTTTGTCTTTTTTATCTGTTTCATATTCAGTTTCTTCGTGACCCTTAGCTAGATTTTTTTATAATATGGGTACAGATCATGTACTGATCCACAAAGCCGTGGGGCTTAGTGCTTCGACCAACCGCCTCTCATGCAGAGGGTTGGGGGTTCGATTCCAGCTCGCACCTCTAAGTTTACTTATGAGCTTTCCGGTGAAGGGAAATATCATGAGAAAACCTGCATGCTTCTGCGAAGTAATTCAAAGATTTGTGTGAAGTCCCCAACCCGCACTGGGCCTGCGTGGGGACTATAGCCCAAGGCCTGTGCCCAGTAGTGGGACACAAAAATAGGCTATAGTTGTAGTAAGTAGTAGTATTTACAGATTAATTCACAAAAGTTGGCATGAATGGAATCATAGAAATTAATGTTACTTGTCTCTGTGTGAGTGTCATTCTTATAAAGGCGGCTTTTAATATTCTGTACATTTGGGAGGTCCAAAGGGATTGTCCAAAATTACTTTGATTCAACCTGTATGTCACCAGTTTGTGAAGCAAACAGACTAATATATTATAAATCTATAACTAAATTCCAGATACCATCAAAAATGAAACTCATTTCTGTAAATTTAAATGTAGCTTAAAAAATCTTTTACTTGAGAAATGTATTATTCAATAAGTACCTACAAGATGTTCTCAATGAGATAAATATTAATATTCTCTAATTGAATTTGACTCCATTTGTGCCAGTTGAAAGTAGAATATGTATTGATGCAAAATACATTTCTAAGAGTTGTTAAAGACTGTTGGTATATAATAATTATCACTGCAGCATTTCTCCCAACTACTGAGATATAAATATCCACTCCACCTCCAGTGAGATACCTAATATGCATTCATGTGCCTATAGTCCTACATAAAGATATTTATGAAAATTTCATTTGAAAGGTACATACATAGGTAGGAAAGTATTAATGAAAGAAATACTTTCTTTTACTAAAATGATTGTGTAAATCCATACAAATAGGAATAAATTTGTTCATTATTTTATTTCTTATACTAGTATTCTTCTTCTTCTTCTTCTTCATCAGCGTGTATTCGCCCACCGTTGGGCATACGCCTCTCCAATCTCTCTCCATTTAGAGCGGTTGTCCGCTTCCCTCATCCAGACTAGTCCTGCTGTCGCTTTCAAGTCATCGGACCATCGGGCAGGAGGTCTGCCGACACTTCTCCTATCCAACCGGGATACATTAGTATTATAAATAGTGGTATACTAGTATTATAAATGCAAAACTAACTTTATCTGTCTAGCTGTTACCTCTTCACATTTCAACCGCTGGACTGATTTAGACGGAATTTGGTATGGGGTTAGTCCCGGGAAAGGACATAGGTTACTTTTTATCCAGGAATAAGGTGTAGTTGTTATGGGAACGGGAAGGGAAGGAAAAATGGGAAGGTTTATCTAGTAGGTAGGTAGGTACAACACCTAGTATAGCTAATTTATATATAAAATAACAGATTACAAAAATAGATAGAAATATTTTATTTATTATATATGGCAAAGATGTCACTGCAAGTAAAATTCACAATTAGCACAATAATATATTGCTCTCTTGTTCAGCTGTTTGAGGTCATTCTTCCATGGGGCCATCATATTTGGATCATAGATATTCCAGAACCATATGGTGTAGTTATAAGTTTGATGCGGGTGCGGGTGGCACTTGCAGCCGTTTACTCCTGTAGTACGATGAGTTGCCAATATTTGTCCTCTGTCAGTTTACGAGGCACCATACCATTCACTGTTCAGCCATACCTGGAGGCTTTTCTCTCGATTTTAGTCCGAAGAGATCAGGAGCATGCTTTCTGGATATTCCATACGCCGTATGGCATACGAGCTTCTGTTTTTTCACCTGGGCGGAATTCAGCCTATGTGTGCCCGTAAAAGGTAAGTATATCGCCGGGTCGCTGGCATTGATACTCGTGACGTTGAATCCTTTTATCCAGTTCACGGCGGAGACAGTTCGTTGGCGTCGCGTCGGATTTGCGGCGGAGCAATAGCAACTGCGTTGGTACTGTTGGTGTATGAAGACAATAATTGTCTCCACCAATGCTTAATAATTATTATTAAGCGCATGAAGTGATTCAGCTGAGTTTACTATTCTACCGATACGTGTGCGGATGTTCAAAGGCAAAAAGCTGACCGATGCTTGTTTTGTTTACTTAGGTATGTTATATTTTCGTCTAGTTTTGCGTTTTGCAGCGGCTTGGGCTCTCGTTAGGATTTTGATTGGATTCTGATCAGGTTACATTACAACTTCGAGAAACTTATTGCTAGGTAATTAAAATCAACATTGTAACATGAAAATTATAGTACCTAATATTAAAAACGTATATTTGGCTGCAAAAAGTTAAACTAAATTAAAATCACTTAACACATTTTGCTTTAAACAGAACGCAAATACAGATTGCAAACAGACGACAATGTTCTTGACCATGGAGGTAACACGGGGGACATGGAGGTACCTATTAACTATCAATTATGTACTTATTACCTCCATGGTTTTGACAGATCGGTCGGTAGGCACCGACGGTTTACGGTCCGTCACGGAAACAATATATAGGAACACGAGCTTAACCGATACCGGCTGGTAGCTTCCAGAGGCCACTTACCGTTACCGGTAACGGATGGTTGAATATAGGAACCGGGCCTTAGTCTGTTATCAATAATAATATGTAACAATTACACAAAGTACGTAGATATATTATTTAACGCAGTGTTTCTATGTTATCGTGTCTTTTACAGTTTAATTCTTGAAGAATGTAGAAATCTGATATTAAATGTACTTATTATTTTATTTTAAATAAGTTCATTTTAAAACTGCATTTTTTCGGGGTAAATAAATGTACCACCTACCTTTACAGCAATTTTAAGCTAAAATCTATTTTGACGCTGAAAAATAGAACTGGTAGGTAATTATCAAATTGAAGGCATACAAGAAGCAATTATTTCTTGTTCAACACCTTTAATAATCTATATTCTCACTTTTACTCTATTGTGGTCTATACAGCTCCATACCAAACTGAAACACAATAACTAGTAATAAGTAAATTATCCCAATTGTTTGTCAAACGGTTAAAACAATGGCCTATCGCCACGCCCCATTAATTACTGGCACAATGACAATGCTCTTTGCCTTTAAAAAATTACCCGTCAATTTGACAGTTGGCGATCTGAAACAGATCTGAATTCACCATTTTACACATGCCGCTGGAAAAGCTAATTTCTTCCAAATTTGAATCTTAGTGGTACAAAATAGGATTTGTAATAGTTATTTTCAGCTGATCGGTTTAGTTTATAATTGTATTGAGCGTGAAGGTGAAAGTTTGCTGCAGTAATGGTGGACGAAAACAAAATGGCGCATGCGACGTTTGGGCACTTTCGTGCGGCCTTGCCGAGTTAAATACCAGAACAAACGACCTTAAATATGTAGCGTCCATTTTTATGATTCCGTAAGAATAAAAATCAGAGGTGTATTCTGCATCGAATCGACTTTATGATAGTTTTACAATTACTTAAGTAATTAGAACTTCACTGCGGTGCTACTGTATAACATCGGGTCAATAACCATATAAAAAAAAACAATATACCTACCAGTCGGGTCAAACTTTTGATGTCAAATTATATATTTTGTAATCCGTTCATTAAACCCATTATTTTGATACTCCTCTCGATAGGCGATATTTGTCAAAACAAAAAAAGAAACATTTTTGGAAACGTCTAAAATTACTCCAAGAGTTAGACGTTTTGTTTTTTGCAACTTTGATATACCCAGTGTCACACGATTATGAAACATACAAACATACCTACATACACTCGAAAAACATAACCCGCTTTCTAGCTCAGTCGGGTAAAAAGTACCTACGCCGGTACGCCGGTCGTAGTTTCACCTAATGGTCCCGAAGGAAGACCAGCGCTGGTTCAAGACCAGCATATATGCTAAGTCAAGACCATTTCGTGGTCAACGGCCGTTTATTATTGTTTCTTTCATGTTGCATTTTAGTTTTCTTTTTCTTTCTTTTCTACGAGTAAGTACGTGAAATTTTAATATTTAGTAGTAGTATTTAAAGAACAGATCTTGAACAAACACAAAAGATCTACTAAAACTCCAAATTCAAAATTATATTTGTGATACACAAATAATCTAATGATAATTTCAACCATTCGTTGTTGACAGATGGTTTAAATGAGCGACATCTACCGGATATCAATTAAACAACAATTTGATCAGCATTGAAGATCATTATCATTAAATAAATATTGTACCGGTTATTAGTACTAACCAAACATGATTCACCAATGCGAAATAAATCCTAATCCATTGCGACAAAGGCTTTTTTCGATAAAAGTAAATAGGTATTGTTGTATGATTGTCGCACAATGTAGTAAGTCGTCTCACGAGACGGACAAATACAATAGGTTGCGACACTGTGCTGACATCTGTGTGGTTTGGGCGAAGTTATAAGCGAATTATTCAAAGTCTTATTCTAGTTATTACTTGTATACTATCTCCTTAGTAATGTCTTTTTATTGTGTTTCAATAGGTAGTGAACCCTATACTTGAGATGTGATTTTTTAACTAGCCCCTATCGGTATGATACTTGTCTTTTTTTATGAAAAAGGCTTTCTAGAACCTACTTAAAACACAGTAATTTTCCTACGCGCTAATGTGAGTCACCGCGAGTGAATTCGCCGCTAGATGCGCTTGAGTCGTATGAGGTGCAGTGTTGCCAATTTAGCACATCACATGCCATAGGTATAACACGCTAAACTGGCAACACTGAGGTCTCCGAACGTCATATGTCACAGTGACATTGACACTATTGTATGAAATTACTAACGTTGACACTGACAGCCAGTACTTATAGATATAGTGGCGCCAACTGGAGTACGGTGGCCCCAGTTGTTCACGCATCCGCTTTCTGCGAGATGACAGAGTTACAGAAGAAGGCCAGCATCTATTAGTGTCGGTCGAACAACGTTAGAAATGTTAGAACGATACTAAACAGCGAGAGACGCTGGGAGACGATGTGAACTTTACTTGGCCTAAACCACAGATTAATAAATAGTCACTACGTCCTATACATGATACAATAATATGACAGTCCGGTATTCTGTAATAGTGGGGTGTCACCCTAACGTCATTCGCACTGCTGTGTGTTGCAAGTGTTGTATTAAAATAATCCCCCACCCCATTTATTTTGCATTATAACGGCAGAAAATATTTCCTTCATTTTTGTTTTATTGCAATAAAGTGGCAACTCGACTTTGACGTTACGGTGACACGTCACCCGGATCGGTAGACCTTGTTTTCTTAGACCATGGTCCTATACTAAAAGTATCTTCTCTCCAATCCTATATGTAAACGTCTCCTTTTCAATAGTGTATAGGGGAATTTGTTTATAAAGTTTATTTCTCTGCGTCCTGCCTGCGCGTGAGTTGCCGCCGGCGCCGGTCACGAACTACTTTTACTTTCGCACTAATATTTGCATTATTTCATATTCGAGCTGATCGAATCGTGGATTAACTTTGAAAATCGAGACAATATGAGAAAGTTCCGATACCTAAGTACACAGTGTTTTCTTTGTCAATTTGCCCAGGGACTTCACTCACGGAAAGTCGGTGGTTGTATATAGAAATAGAACAGTAGGCGTAAAAGCACGATAATATGGTTTGAGGCTTTTATCAAAGCTCCAGAACAAAATTACAAAAGCTCTCTGCGTTTTAAACCAATTTCCTAACCAAGTTAGAACATCCCAACGGTCTTTTACGCCATGGAGTAGGTACTTACTGTTCCTTTCTACCTTTATTATACCTTTTAAAGGGTGCGTATTCAATCATATTTTGTAATAATATCAAAAAAGGAAATTTTCATTTCAACGTTTTACCCGTGTACGTGTGTAACTGCCTGTTTATAAAATATTATGGTTTAGTAATCTTTAGTACATATAATATTTTCTACCGCAGTTGGTCCGGTGAACTTCATATCACCGCGGAATTTGCAAGTTATTTTTCTTTTTTCATCTGTTCCTTTAGATTCTTCTTTTCATTCTAAACCTTCCCTGAATCAATTAGAAGAGAAGAAAACGAAAAAAAAATAGCCAAATAGGTCCATCAGTTATCGAGTTTTAGAACATGGCAGTTTATTTTTATAGATAAACCATAAAAGTATCATGAAAGATCATTATGAATGAGAGGGAGGGAACGTGTGTACGTTATGTGTAAGGTTAGTATACTAGTGGCGTGTCATACAGAGCCGGACGTACGTATGTCGTCCGGCGTATTATTGATTTATGCATTGCACACGTGTTCGAGGCGCGCTTGCGCATATTTCATATACTATACAGTCCGCGTAGGGTGAACTCAGATAAAATATATGGGAGATGGGAGCCAAATATCTCGTAAAAATCCTAGAAAAAAGAAGATTCATTTAGCGAAGAGAGGAAGGCATTTAATACTGGTATTTCAAACTTCAACAAGATGGAGTGACGACCTTGTAAAGGTCGCGGGAACGCGGTGGATGCGAGTGACACAGGACCGGTCTGAGTGGCGCGCCTTGGGGGAGGCCTATGTCCAGCAGTGGACGTCTATCGGCTGAATGATGATGATGATGATGATTTCAAACTTACTTAGATGAAGTGGATTTAGGAGTATTTCTACACTAAATATTTCTACGATCGATCATCTGATCTGTACAATTGGACGGAGTTTGTGATTAAAAAAAAGCAGCAGACAGACAACTTATGATTTATCTAATCAGTGGTTGCTACGAGACACTGCGAGATAAGTTTCAAAACCCATTCAATGCTGGATGTATTAGGTTGTAAGCACTTACTTAAGTTACTTATAAATAAATAGGTAAGTAACTATAGCTAGGTTTTGCCCGGTACTCTACTACTACTACTACAGCCTATTTGCGTCCCACTGCTGGGCACAGGCCTCCCCCCATCATGAGAGGGTTTGGGCTATAGTCCCCACGCGGGCCCAGTGCGGATTGGGGACTTCACACACATCTTTGAATTACTTTGCAGATGCGTGCAGGTTTCCTCACGATGTTTTCCTTCACCGAAAAGCTCATGGTAAATTCAAGAAAAACTTTCTGCGTTAATGTTTAACAACATAAAGGGGACTTTCTGAGCATTTGCATTGTAAAGGTCATTTACGTACGCCCCCACGTCAGCTGAAGTATATAAACAAAAACATTAAGATAATAAAGTAAATAGTATGTAAACATTAACAACAATCTAATACCGAGTTAATCTAGCAAACACGTGATCACAATATGCATAAGTACATACACGATCGAATCGATATCGTCTGACCTTAGAACTCTTAGAAGTTAATGGTTCACGATATCCACGATGTCGATGGATTTTCCGTGACCTTGCGGCAGCTAGACGACCGAATCGCCTCTCATGCAGATGTCAACTCTCGAATTAATGGACACTTTTGACCAGACGGCGAACACGGCCTATAAAAGCACGATTTCGACCACAATTCGAATGAAGTGGCAATGTTTGCGTGCGAGGACGACTGTATATACAGAATATACACTTGTAAATGTGTGTGTTACCCTACGTGGGCCAATGATCCACTCGCCATCTCCGGATGAAACAAATGACGGTAAGAAGGGCGAGTTGGGCGTGAGTTGGTGATTCCGTGGCCATTCTGTTTGTACTTATGTAGTACTATTAAATATTATGAGCTTATAACTGATGGAAACATGAACGCGGGTGTAAGTAGAGGTACTTCTAGGTGAGGTGCTAAAGAAGAAATTGCGAACGAATTTTTAACTTATTTGTAATCACAATTTTCCTAATAGGTATTTTTCATAAAGCCTAAGAAGATCACAAAAACAAGAAAATATTAGTTTTGGTGAACGAAGACAATTCCGAGGAAACCTGGACGCGAAGGGTGGGAGTGAAGTCCTCAATCCACACTGAGCCCACGTGGTAACTTTAGCCCAAACCCTCGTCATGAGAGGTCTGTGCCCAGCAGTCGGACGCAAATAGGCTGATGCGGTGGTGTTAGAAGCCTCGAAAATAAAATAAGTATCTGCGTTGCCGTCAATTGTGCACTGAAACGAGATAGCATTTGCCAAAGACGTCAATGTAAACGTTCTGAGGTTGAGCCCTCCTAAGTGCGGGAGGTAGACATATATGGCTTCCCACTAAAGGAATTATAAAACCACTTAAATAACTTATATATATCAAAGTCTGCCTTCCACCCATCGTTCCGATTTTCACTTTGCTTTTAACACCATTTGCAGCTTTTTTTGGCGTACCACTGTCCTCAAAGACCACTGTCATATGCTACTGTACGTGCTACTGAGAAACAACATGACACACACAACTGTCGAGAAAACCGTAGGGAAGACGGGAGACGTTTTTCCACTTCTAAATATTTTCCAATCTCTATGATTTTTTTGCAATGGATTCAAAGTTGTTGCAAATTAAAAAGAAGGGAAAACCTATAAACCTAGTATTTCATTGTGTCAATAACATACTCGTACTAAAAAATCATGGCGATTGGAAAATATTTAGAAGTGTGCAGGTTTCCTACGATGTTTTCCTTCACCGAAAAGCTCAGTGGTTCATTCAAATTGGATTTCGCACCGCACATAAGTAAACTTAGACGTGCGAGCCGGAATCGAAACCCCGACCCTCTGCATGAGAGGCGGTAACGTAGGTCGAACCACTAGGCCACCACGGCTTTTTGAATCAGAATCAGAATCTATTTTATTTTTATTCGAGTTGGTAAAAAAATTGTATGGCCCGTATGGGATTGATGGTGTGAGCGAAAGCATACGAGTAGAGACCTGAGTCCTTTGCTATTTGCCTTTCTTAACGCATTCACTGCCACTTCTTTTTACGAATTTTCCACATCTGTCATTAAAGGAACATTGCAACGCACATGTGCGTTCGAGGCAAAAAGAAAGTCAGCAAAACGCATATATGCGTTGGTGGCAGTGAATGCCTTAAACTCTCTTTAGGTTATGCATGAAGCTTTCGAGTTCAGATTTTCAGTACCCTAGTGTGGTTAAATAAGAAAAAAGAAACTACTTAAGCCGCGGATTAGCTTACGTCCTATTCTCAGACCTACTGAACATACACTCCAAATTTCATAAAAATCGGTCGAGCCGTTTCGGAGGAGTTTGGTTACAAACACTGATACACGAGAATTTTATATATTAGATTATCTTATCTTACTGAAAAGGAGTTTCCAAATATATAACCATTTTATATCTACACAACTGCTATGTCTATTGTCTTCGATGATTGTACAATAACGAGATGGACTTGTAAGAGTTGCAATGTGTTTCTCAACGTCGCTATACAATATAATGTTTTAAAGAATAAATGGAAGCAAGCAATATAACAATTTTACAACTAGCCTTCGTGCATGACTTTACTCAGTTGATATTTTTTTCTAGCCTATTTGAATGTGTCACTTATTATTTAAACGAAACTAACCGTATTGGTTATTTATAACAATTAAGAAAATAAATAAATAATATGGTAACTTTCAATCGATTTTCTTGCATTCGAATTCAACGGGCGACGACTATACAAATAAGTGGGTACTGTACTTTTACTAAACGTAACGTTTTTAATGGGCGCAAGCGCACCAGGATACGAGTTGTCAGTAGGTCGAAGTCCATTCTCAACTCTTATAAAGAACTAGCTTTTCCCCGCAACTTTGTATGCGCAGAAATATTAGAAGAAGAAGAAGAAGAAGAAGAAAAACATTTATTCATACCACATATGACACACAAAAATAAAATAAAGAAATAAGGAAACAAACATGTAAAAACAAAAAAAAAACAAAATAAATAATTTGTACAGACAACTTAAGTATACTGTGTGTCATTGCGGCAGTGAATCGGACACTGGCTCAGCATAATGCTGGGACGGTTGGGCCCCAGCGCTGATTTTCAGCCAGCACCGTCTGTGTGACTCACGGAGCGCCATGCAGAATACACCTATTAAAATGTAAAATCCCGTTTTCTTCCCGTTCCCGTGGGAATTTCACAAAATCCTCTCTTAGCGCTTCCCTACGTTCCCTAAGGAACCTGCATGCCAAATTTCAGCCCGATCCGTCCAGTGGTTTGGGCTGTGCGTTGATAGATCACTATGTCAGTCAGTCAGTCACCTTTGAGTTTTATATATTTGGATAGAACGATGACCAGGTCGCGGGAATCCGACGGAAAGGAGCGGCGCAAGATATGTCGGAGTGGCGAGCATTTTGGGTCGGCCAGTCGTACTAGCAGAAAGAAGACCAGCAGCAGTGGACTTCTTTCAGCTAGTACGACGATGGTGATGATACGTTACTATTAACTACGGACGAACAGAGACGAAAAAAGCCGTGGCCTAGTGGTTCGACCTATCGCCTCTCATTCCGAGGGTTGGGGGTTCGATTCCGGCTCCCACCTCTGAGTTTACTTATGTGCGAAATTCAATTTGAATTTACCACTGAGCTTTTCGGTGCAGGAAAACATCGTGAGGAAACCTGCATGCATCTGCGAAGTAATTCAAAGATGTGTGTGAAGTCCCCAATCCGCACTGAGCCCGCGTGGGGACTTTAGCCCAAACTCTCTCGTGATGAGAGGAGGCTTGTGCCCAGCAGTGGGACGCAAATAGGCTGTAGTAGTAGTAGTAGAACAGACGGACAGATATCTCCGTTTCTCTGTATCTAAACTGAATATAACAAAGAGATGAAAAACGGTATACCATCTCAATTGCAGGCTGCAATTCGTTGCCCAATAATTTTGGAGATCGTGATACAGAGACGATATACGAGTAATGTGACCCGGTTTTATTAATTAATGTTAATCAAATGTTAATGGAAATCTGATGTACCTATGTATTACGTCAATTTAATGATTGGCAGTGCAGAGTTAAGTACTATTGAGTTAAATGCGCGATTTCAACTGGTTACTTAATTACTTTAACTATTTGATCATTGATCATTATCAAAAACAACATCTATTTTATATTTCTATTTTCTTTTTCTGTCACTGCTTTACTTTTATTTCATGTTAGGCTATGGCCTTTCCGACTATACAGCCACGGTAATTGTTCATGTAAAATTGTATGTATTGTATTCTTCTTTTAGTTAGGTATAAGATATTATATAATTAATTGCTCTTATATATTGTTACGTTTGTGTCTGTCTTGTGTGGCCTTCCGTGATTTACTCGTATGGCCCGGCGGAAGACCAGCGCTGGCTATTAATTTGGTAGCCAGCTCACGCTGAGCCGGGGCCTTTTTATAGCGACTGTATGTTTTGTATTGTATGTGTATGTCTTCTTTTATTGTGCATGTCGTTATAAATAAATGATTTCTTTCTTTCTTTCTGAAAAGGCTAATAATAAGATAACGTATTTTATTTACTTACAACCAACTATAGCTTCTGCCCGCGACTCCTCCACATAAAAAGTATAGCTCATATCCTTTAACAGGACTCCAACTATCTTCATAACAATTGTCATCTAAATCGGTCCACCGGTTGAATCGTGAAGACTTAACAGTCAGACGGACTGACAAAGTTACTTTCGTATTATTTATAATATAATTAGCTTCAGCAGGCGACTTTGCCCGCGTGGAATTCGGTTATCGCGTTCCTGTGGGAACTATGCTCTTTTCCGGGACCCTATAATCCTTTCCTTGGACTCCAACTATCTTCACACCAAATTTCATCTAAATCGGTCCAGCGGGTGAATCGTGAAGATGCCAAAATAGTGAAGTGAAGGCTGGATAAGGCTTAGTAGATCATTAAGATTACATAGTAATAGCAGAGAAAAGGTTATTATACATAAATATAGACTGTCAATCTCCTTTAACTGCGGCGTACATTGGAAGACTGTATTATGAGCAACATCCAAGGGTCGCTTCAAAATCTTCAAATTACCATACATATCCTGTAAGATGTAGGTCCTACTGGTAGATGTTGCTCATGGAGTTCAAATTTATATGCAGGCCACCTAGGGAGGTACATCTATTATCGCATTTAACACTTATTTCGGGCGTACGCTGATTTGTATGGAGGTTGACATTCTAGGTTTACCTTACTTTTTCCATGGTAATAGTATTGCACACTATTGCAACCGTGTCGTCACCAGATCTGAATGCCGTTACAACAACAGCGTTTACGTAACATGAACACGATCTATTATAATCGAACGGTGATATCGATCGATAAGGAAGCGAGATCACTGACTATTACTAAACGCATTTGTCTACTTATCTTTAGAATAGAGACACCTGTTATTGTAAAAAAAAATAGAATACTTATAAGATGTAAGACTATCAGCTCCTTACATTAACCGCGTACATCGGAACTGGCCAGGGAGCTTAAATTTTTCATACTTCGCCTGTACAGCGCCATCTAGATGTGGCTCATGGAGTTCAAATTTGTATGCAGGCTACCTAGGCAGCGCCATCTATTATCGCATTTAACACTTATTTCGGGCGTACGCTGATTTGTTTGAAGGTTGTCATTCTAAGTTTAGAGATCTTCTACTATCTAAAGTCCCGCGCCTTCACATTTCAAAACGCTTCAATGTATTTAAAAAGCACCACCAACACTCTCAACACGTGTGTGCGTGCTGAGACAGCCATCAACTATGCGTTGAGAGTGTTGGTGGTGCTTTTTAAATAATAATGAAAAAATTGAAGCGTTTTGAAATGTGAAGGCGCGGGACTTTAGATAGTAGAAGATCTCTACCTTATATACTTCTTCTAAGCAATAAGTAATTGATAATTCTTCATTCAATCTTCACCTGGACAATATTGATGCTTGTGGCAAACAAGTGACGAGTGTAAACCAAAAACTACTTTTGAAACTAAAAAACATACTTATTCCATTTTTTTTATGTCATTGGTATAGGCAAAGTACCTAATAATACTAGTTATTAGTCATTACTCGGGGTTTTCTTCTCATAAAAAATTCTCTGCATGAACCTAGCTTCGTCTCTCTGTGTGTGCCCGTCTCTCTGCCTGTTTATTAGGGCTAATCGCCGGAACTACTGAACCGATTTGCATGCAGATTTTAGAGGTGATAGAGTATCATTCGGATCACAATATTGGCTTTGTTTGTTTAAAACCGGAAAAGAGTTATCGTCAATTTAAAATATTTGTTCCAATTCCACGCGAATTAAGTAAATAAATATGTACTTATAAAGAAGTCTTACACTGTTTGTTCAATAAACTTATGGAATATTTTTTCGAAATTTCTTTATTTATGCATTGTAAAAATAATTACTTAATGTACAAAGATTTGCACTTCCAAGTCACCGCCGTCGTCTACAGACGTGTGTAAAAACTGCAAAACCAGAGCCTGAGCTAGGCTTTTGTGGGAGAAATGTACCTGTATGTAATCTAGATATACATACATAGCTACCGTCTTAAGAGGGAAGAATAGCACTCGGCCGTTACGGTACTCGTCCATACAAAAATAAGCAAAAAGAGAAAACGTTTTTCCACTTCTAAATATTTTCCAATCTCCATGATTTTTTAGTATGTTATTGACACAATGAAATACTGGGGTTTATAAATTTTCCTTTTTTTTAATTTGTAAGAACTTTGAATCCACTGCAAATTTAAAAAAATTGTCAATAACATACTAAAAAATCATGGAGATTGAAACATATTTAGAAGTGGAAAAACGTTTTCTCTTTGTGTATGGACGCGTAGTTAGGTATTCTTCCCTCTTAAAGCTGATATGCAGATAGTAGAATAATAGTCGAAGAGATATGATATGATATAAGTCATCTAAATACGGAACAAAGTAATAGCGATCGCGATTGCCATGCTTTCACTGCGTGTGCACATAATTAACGTACGATTGCGTCAGGCGTAACGTGAACACCATGTACGAGGCGGTTCGTGAACACCATGTATACTGTATAGCTCAGCCTTAGAAGGAGTTGAAAGTGGAAGTGATAATGGTCTTATTATTACTAAGGTGTGTAATATATATAGTTACAATACATGTCCACCAAAACAGCCTAATTGACGTCCCAATGCTGGGCGCAGGCCTCCTCTCATTACGAAAGGTTTGGACTAGTCCCCACACGGGCCCAGTGAGGATAGGGGACTTCAAGCAAATCCTTCATTTACTTCGCAGATACGTGCAGGTTTGCCTACGATAATTCCCTTCACCGAAAAGCTCAGTGGTAAATTCAAATTGAATTAACAAACTCAGGCAGATGCGAGCCGGATTCGAACCCCCGAACTCTGCATGAGAGGCGGTGGGTCAAACCGCTAGGCTACCAGCTATAGGGTTGCCAGACCCTATTATCGGGGGGGGGGGGGGGGTAAAAAAACGGAGTTAGGGACTTCAGTCGGGAGAAACAACAAAAAAACCGCCTTCAAACTAAAAGAAAAGTAACTTTTTTTGCCGCAAAAACTTTTTACTATTAAAGAACACTTGAAATTCAATAAATTTTCCTCAAAATTGAGACCACAAAAAATTAGGAACTTAAAATTATTGTTTATAAAACAACTGAAATCGTTTTTCGGAAGATTTTCTACTTTGTCGGGAGGTTACAATAAAATTCTGGAGAGTCCCGCCAAATCCCGGCCATCTGGGAACCGTAACCAGCTACCACGCATTCAGCAGTTCAGACAATAATGTCATTTCGTGACAATTTTTCAGAAACGCAATATATACTTAGTTTGCCTCGTGAACTCGCCCCACAATGGTCTACAGGCCGGGATTGTTTACGTAATGTGAGGAAACGGCTCAAGAACTATACCAGACACAGTGATGTGGGACGTAGACGCGGAGTTAGGCAGGATAGGGCGAGCCTCTGTGAGGTGGTGTTGGTATACCTACGTAACGTCGGAAAAAGAGTGGGCCCAAGAAGCGTACCAGATGCAGTTATTATGTGATATGTAGATGTAGGCAGGATAGGCTAAGCCTCTGTGAGGATTATGACTTTGATACCGTCTCAATTTAGTATAGCTATATGCTATAGTTAATGTTTTATGTTTGTCTCTTCATGCATCAGTGCAAATGTTACAATTACTCGATTAATAACCAACTGAAGTTTTTGGAGAGATTTCGTATTGTAGGTAGGTACAGTCGCCGTCAGATATATTATTGCGGTCGAGGTGATCATAAATATGTGGACATGCGCTATAACGTTTTGACAATAAGATCGTGTACAGTACAGATATTTATGATCACAACTGAAGACGACTGTAAGTACCTATGTATATGAAAGGCCAGCATTTAAATGCTTAATTTCGTCGAAGAGTCGATCTTTTAATTCAATTCAATTCAATCATTTAGTCAGCAAATTGGCCACATAGGGGCACTTTTACACGTCAGAAAAAGAATTTACCAGCGCTTCCTAGACCCATTGCTTGAGAAGAAGCGCCGCAACAAACTCAAGCAGAAGGCCTTTTTTCAAAATTTCCACATAGTTACAAAATTTACGTTACATTTAAGCCCCCTACTAACCCCCTAGGTATAAAAAGATGATTGGATAAACACATCAATTAGATAATCAAGCAAATCATGCCCGCATAGGCAGAAAACCAGTGCATAGGTACAATACTCTTTGCCATTCCACATTTCACGCGCCAGTCGCGCTCTAGCTATGGGAGCGACCGTACGCCGCGTCGCCATTTTGTTTACGTGAGTGAAGTGGTGTGCAGTGCAGTGTTGTGACTGTCGTGTCGTGAATATGGCTAATCTGACGCTGAGGTACCTGGACGAGTTGTCGTACGTGCTGAATAGTAGGCGCCACATCGCAAACCAGACGAAGGCATCTTCGGTCGGGGACCTTCTGAATGCTGATGAGGATAGCTTTTCTCAGGTACTGGAATTTAAGGTTTATACGCAGTTTTAAGAAATTTAGCGTTACAGAGGGTTGAGCTTGAATTTATTAGACTCGTTCTAGCATTTATATTGTGGGGCCTATTGAAACATAAGTAGACCCATTTTGCCTTCACTGGCTTGCAGATGGGAATCGAATGACAAACTGAGATTGTAATCAAGATCGTAATATTCGTAATCAAGATGGCCAATCACAATTACCCTGCTGTTAATGTATGCTAGACTATTGAGATGCAGATTTTGAAATCTCGGGAAGCCGACGGGGTCTTTATACGTACTTAATAAAATTAATCAATAGATAAATGCCGGATTATTTATAAAAAAATAGGTATATTAAATGTAAATAAATAAATGTTGATGTACTTTCCCTAGATTTATCCATATTTTTATAGCGGATTTATATGTAGGTACCTAGAATATTAATTTGCAAAAATTTTCTCGTCATTTTAAAATAGGCAATATACCTACTTATTTACCTACCTACTCATATTTTTTTAGTATTTACCTATAACTTTGGAGATGTTTAGTGACCTTGCTAGGTCAGAGAGATATGGTTGATAATGACCTTGAATAGTCCATCGGGAATTCGGGATTCGAATTACGCCTCGGGCCAAATTAGTGTCGGCATCAGTAAATGTTTTCGAACGGGGGCCTCATTCCGGACGCAATAAGGATTTCACTAGGGCACCACAGGGCCGACACGTCCTATAAAAGGACGATTTCGAACACAATTCGAATGAATTGTAAATGTGTGTGTACCACTACGCGTGCCAATGATTCACTCACCATCTCCGGATGAAACAATTAACGGTAAGGCGAGTTGCGCGCGGGCTAGATTCCGGCGGGTTGCCATTCTGTATGTACCTAGTACCTAGGTACTATTAAATATTCTGTGATTAGTGTATTATCCGCAGCCGCGTTCGATCGCTGGCCTTCGAATAGCACCTTTAAGAGCTGCAATAGGTACCTGCCGGTGCAGACACTATCTAAAGAAGTATTTGTAGACTAAAAAAACTGAAAGTACAGCCTGGAGACAGATGGACAGACGGACAGATAGACGGACGGACAGCGGAGTCTTAGTAATAGGGTCCCGTTTTACTCTTTTGTTACGGAACCCTAAAAATAAACGTTTTTTAGCATTCTAAGACCAAAACTCTGAATAAAATTGTCCTTAATCACCTTTGTGAAGCCAAGGAGGCCTATCGGTTCGACGTACCTACCGCCTCTCATGCAGAGGATCGGGGGTTCGATTCCGGCTCGCACATCTAAGTTTACTTATGTGCGAAGTTCAATTTGAATTTACCACTGAGCTTTTCGGTGAAGGAAAACATGGTGAGGAAACCTGCACGCATCTGCGAAGCAATTCAAAGATGTGTGTGAAGTCCCCGATCCACACTGGGCCCGCGCGACTATAGCCCAACCCTCTCGTGATGAGAGGAGGCCTGTGCCCAGCAGTGGGACGCAAATAGGCTGCAGTAGTAGCAGTAGTAGATCACCTTTGTTAGTTCCGGAAGATTTTTTGTAAATAATAGAATTTACAGGACTTTGTGTTACCTATATAACTTAAATTTAATTTTGCACTTCACACTGTCTTAGAAGAAATATGAATTTAATTATATTCTATATAAATTAATGGCTTCTGTCTTGGACACTTCGCCAATATCAAAGTAAGGGCCACAGGCCTGCAAGTTGTTCGGTAATAAAGGTAAATGTACGGTGTAAATGATTAAGAAAATAAAATTGGAGAGACTCAACAAACGTCAACCAACCTAAATTTACAACACTTCAAGTCTGAAAACCAATTGAATTTAAATTGTACCATTACGAAAATTTCGAGAAATTTTCACAACAATCAAACCATTGTCAATATTGACTGTTGAAATATCTATGGTTGCTTTATGTTTTTTTTCTATGCCATGGCCTTTTCTATAATCCTATAGGTAGTTTGTATCTTCTTGAACTAGTTTTTACGATGACCTTAAGCAACGGTAATTGCATTCATATTAAACACACTATTATCGGGACTTAATCGCGTAAAAACTATTTGTATTTTACCTCGACGTTTCGGCCGCGATGCAACGGCCGTGGTCACGAGAAGACAATTGCATTATCAACCACTTACGTACAGTACCTAACGAGCAAAAATAGGGCCAACGTGGGTTGACTGGAAGAGATCGCTGTTTAGCGATAAGTCCGCCTGTTGTTTACCTGTTAAATGTTATTCTTTCTTTATTTTCTGTATTTCTGTTTATGGTGTTCAACTAAAGAGTATTGTATAAAATTTTATTGAGATAATTAACTCTTAAATAGAAAAACAAAATAAAAACCTTAAAATAAACTAATTAAACTACACTACAACTAAAAATGGTAACTAAATTTAAAAAACAAAATTATCAAAAAAGGGTCCTTGCGGCATTGTTCCGAGGATGCTGGCAGCATTTCCTCGCTGGATAGCTACTTATATGCTTATCCGTTGAGCGAGAAAGCTGCCAGCTCTTCGGTCCCCCGTTACGTCGACCAGCCTCTTACTTATGTACATCTTTGAAGAGGGTAAGCGCGCCTGGACCCCACGGACCCAAGGTCTCGACACCGAAAGCCACAAAATGATAACCGGCGCCGAGACCCCTGTACTTAACTTTGGAATAAAATACAGACAGCTAAATAAAACAATTAGGTAAAACAAATAAGTTTTCTCGAAAGTTACAGCACCATTTCTCATTCATTATCCCGGCTTTAAAAATAAAGAAGTAGCAATTGACTCTTTGGCTCTTTAATAAACTTAAGTGCGAAAGGTTAATAGGCACTGTAACGTAACGTTTCTTTATTATTATACTCTTACTGTGGTTAGACAATGAAGTTCTTACTGATAACTCAAATGGGCGGAATGGGCCCGTGTGCAGATAGTCTATAGGTAGACTAGACCACACGGCGGACACGGCCTATAAAAGCACGATTTCGAATGAAGTGTCAATGTTTGTGTGCGAGGACGTCTGTACACTTGTAAATGTGTGTACCAGTACGCGGGCCAATGATTAACCTCCATCTCCATCCTCCTCTCCATCTCCGGATGAAAGAAATGGCTAGTTAGGAACCTTGTTTTATATTTTCGCATGCAAGTTGCTGGTAAGGTGTACTTAGCACTTAAAATTTTATATGTATACCATCTTATGCACTACATTTTATGCGAATAAAGATTGATTGATTGATTGATTGACGGTAAGGTGAGTTGGGCGCGAGTTGCGCGCCGGCTAGATTCAGGCGGGTGATTTCGTGGCCATTCTGTAAGTAGTACTATTAAATATTCTGTGACCCTGTTAATGAAGGGATGCCGTGTTCCCAACAATACCTACGTAGTGACTGTGACGTGTATTTGGGGAATTTTATCAGAAACCCTCAATACGAGCTTCTTCAAACCATCATGATGGGAAAGATAGCCGGGAGGCGAAGAGTGGAAACGCAAGATGTCATGGTTCTGGAACATCAGGGAGTGGACCGGCATAAAGAGTTGAAGAGCTCTTCAAACTAGCGCTAGATGAGGCTAGATTCAAAAATCTGACTGCCGATCTTCAGCCAGCCGGTCAAGCCGGTTAAATTTCTGGCACAGAGGCATTCCATCTTAGACCTCAGGGCAACGCATTCGAGATCTTATGGTTTCTTAATGGGAGTTCGGTATCCATGGGCCGCAGTGACCTTACCATCTCAGGTGGACTGTGCGCTCGTTTGCATATACCATTGACATAAACAAAAAGTATATGAAGAGACACCAAAAGAAGAAGTGACGTTAAACTTAATGTTTTTGGGATGATGGCGCGATGGAAACGCATTGTCATCTTTAGACTTTAGATTACCCATATTAAATTGGCTACGCAGCTAGCTTTTAGTAGTCAATTAAATATAAGATTAAAAAAAACAAAATTCAATCATTTATTCAGCAAATTGGCCACGTAGGGTCACTTTTACACGTCAGAAAAAGAATTTACCAGCGCTTCCTAGAGCCTTGAGAAGAAACGTAACCGCAACTACAAAGTAGAAACGCAACCGCAAAAAACTCAATAAGAAGGCATTGAATTACTTAAATCTAAGACCTTGAAGATGTATAGTCTCCAAGGGTCCAAAAATAAAAATAAAAATAAATGATAATAATAATTATGGAGATAGCCTCCATTGTCAAAAGACTAGCTATCTGATGTTGTAGGCGCGTGACGTAACTGTGCGAGTGTAAAGTGTAAAGGCCGGGCCAAACAGAACGTTAATTGCACACTAAATTACGCCCCTCGCTCATCATCATCATCAACAGCCCATAGTAGTCCACTGCTGGACGTAGGCCTCACCCAATGCACGCCAATGAGCTCTGTCCAAGGCGTACCGCATCCAATCTACACCGGCCACCTTGCCCCAATCGTCACTCCACCTGGCAACAGGGCGCCCTACTCCCCCCTCGCCTACTCGCCCCTCACTCACCTGGCACAAATAGAAAAGAAAAGAAAAAGGAAAGGAAAAGAAGAAGGAAAAGAAAAGAAACGTTTATTCGGCTAAAAAAGGACAGTAACAAAAAAAAGATAAACAAGACACAGACAAGAAAAGTAAATAAAACGCTTATTTGACATACAGCCGAAAGGGCTGCCAGCTCAAAGAAAAAAAACAAGCAAATTAAACTCGTTGCATAATTAAACAAATGTTGGTCGCAGTGGTAGTTCAAATTCAAATTCGTTTATTCTTCATATTAATATGAAACATACATTATGTTATTAGCTTAAGAAATCACATAGGCACTTTGTATCTTAGCAGATAGGTATTTATATATGGAAAAAGGTTATGGGCACAGCTAATGCTCGTCCGGCGTCAATATTGATGGCAATTATGTTTCAGTTTTACAACAAACAATGAATTTAATGTTTAATCAGCACATAATGCTATTAAAATTACATTTTCTTATACAAAGAAATTTTATATAAGTAGTTCCAGTTACTACTTGGAAGTAGCCTACACTGTTACACCCTCAGGGCATATATCTAATCTATATGCTTCACGGTGATTATGATTACGAACGGCTTGGGACAAAAACTGCGGTGCTCGACCATCCCACTGGGCTCGGATGCGGGGCGCAACAGTCGCGGTCCAGAGAATCTGGGTTCAGTCAACCGGCCGCAACATAGCACCACATCATTCTAGAATACGTGGAAAAATAAAAAAGAACGGCCAATAGCGAGCGGACTCGCTCATACGAAGGGTACCGTAGCTAGCTACCGAAATTATTCCAAAACTAAGCTTCTGCCCGCGATTTCGTCAACGTGGAATACGTTAATAGCATTCCCGCGGAAACTATGTTTTTTTCCGGGATTAAAAGTAGCCTATATGTTGAACAGTGTTATAAACTACCCCCATACCAAATTTTATTGCAATCCGTCAAGTAGTTTTCGAGTAAAATCCGAACATACATACAGACAATTTTTCTAAAAATCGTTACTTTGTGTTCAGTTCCCTCGACTTGATAGTTTCTTTTAATTTTCAAGTTTCAGACGCGACTTCTTCTACAGACTTATTATTAGTATAGATTAGCCCATGTCTCAAAAAACCGGCCAAGTGCGTGTCGGGCCACGCGCAAAGTATAGGGTTCCGAAGTTGACGATGCCCACAGTACCTTTCTTAGACTTATTAGCATCTAGCTAGCCTGTGGTATGACGTGCCTGCCCGACGCCCCTGCCGCTCGAGAAAAATCACTGTTTTTTTAATCATTTCATTAGTTGGTCGACTATAACTCGTAAGTTTGTACAGCCTACTTAGCTGTGATAGTTTTCCTTTCAACTGCGTTATATATGCCACAACCGTGATTTTTTTAAGCCATCCAAATACCACCATTTAACTCGCAGGGGGAGGGGGGGGGACACGTGACTCTAACAAAAAATAGCACTTTAAAGCTTAATATTTCACAATATTTTTTCAAGACCTATTCAACAATATGCCGCACCATGGGGTACGCAAGAAAAAAAAATTACATCTCCACTTTATGAGTAGGGGAGGTACCCTATAAAAAAATATATTTCAAAATTTTATTGTACCACTTTGTCAGCGTAACTAATATGTATATTCATGCCAAATTACAGCTTTCTAGAACTAAGCATCTCCGAGCAATAGTGCGGACAGACGGACGGACGGACATGGCGAAACTATAAGGGTTCCTTGTGGACTTCGGAACCCTAAAAACTACGCGACCGATTTTGTTTTAAAACTATTCTCATTTGAAGTTATTGTTAAATTCAATAGCTCCATTTCTTTTTCTCTCACAACTGAAAATCCAATCACAGCACAGCTGACTAAATTTAATCTCTGAAAAACTATATTTAAACCAAATCATTGAACGTCCGTCCGTGAGGAGATTTATTGCCGCCAGTACCCGTTGTTACTCGAATGTCAACCGTATGTTTTTAGAGTAAGGTTCAGTTTGTACGGTGGGGGCCATTGAATGGCAGGAAGCAGGGGACAGATACAGGATGATGTCAATTGCCGACGTACTTGTTATTGCCCTTGCGAAGATAGATAATCCTGTATACACCTACTATGGATGTATTGGTGTGATAAAAACAAGGTTTTTCTTGAAATATACTGGTGAAATTGATGTTTTTGTTTACTACAATACGATATGGTTTAAGTATACCTAGGCAACAATAAAAAAATAAGATATTTTTTTTGTTATGCCTCTTTGAATTGTTTACAATTTACAACTTTGGCATTTTCAATTAAAGATTAGTAACATTTTATGTTGTTATTATAATAACATAAATAAATAAAAGTATATATACTTCCTTACAAATCTTAAACACTTAAACAATAAAACATAATTAAATCTTATAGGGTTGATTATTCAATCATCAGATAAAATGTATTCCTCGAATAAGTACTTATTCCATACAATGTTTTTATTTGTTCCTGAATAAATTCAAAATTTCTATGGACTATTCGAAGAATAAATTTTATATGACGATATTTTCACTATGGAGAATAAAACATGACGGTTCTATATGGAATGGCACGTTTCTATACGCAATGGAAAATTAAAGTTCAAAACAGAGTAAAACCAAATGATATAGGCCATCGAAATGAGACCGAGGAGAGAAAAGAACGCATTCAAACGCTTAACAAACGCTACTACAAAGTGTCGAATTATCGATAAGACTAACGCATGAAAATGAATAAAATAAACAAAATGATTCACATGAAATCGGTTGTATGACGAATATAACGGAAGCGTGGCCTTGGCTATTGTCAGATGACAATCACAGTAATGACTGTGACTGCAGACAAATCACCCTTCGATTTGAATGATTATTCTAGTACGGGTATTTTTCTTTACAAAGAAATGAAAAGAAAAGAAAACGCTTATCAAACTTAAATAAAGAGGTAACAAATACAAATAATTATAAAGATAGCGGAGTTGAAAAGGCTGCCAGTTCAGCATATGTTGTAGTATCATGGCGCTGATTTTCGGCTAGAGCTGGACCCAACTGGCAAGTGGTGTGTTCTATACTTAGTATGGAGTGTGGAATATGTGTTGGTAAGAAGCGCAATCTTATATGGTGGAACAGTTGAAAACATGTCCAGCGGATTTGATAAGCAACAAAACAAAACACACTCTCCTCACAACCGTTTTCGCTGCGTTTTCGCTTCAGCAGCGCCATCTGAAGGCGCTAATGCAGACTATCCGCCCCCAACCTACCCGATTTGGTGTCCACTTTTGGAACTATAAAGATTGCGCTCCTTTACTTCAACCCTCCATAATACTTAGGTTCTATTCTATTCTATATAAATTAATGGCTTCTGTCATGGACACTTCGCCAATATCAAAGTTAGGGCCACAGGCCTGCAAGTTGTTCGGTAATAAAATAATGATAAATGTACGTACAAAAGATAAATCAAGTAAAAATGGGGAAGCTTAAGAAACGACAACCATCTTGGACGACGGCCATTGAGCAACCCCTACTTAGTTAGGTTCTATATAACGCCAAAGTGACAGTGATAGCCTGTTTTTTTGTTGCAAAGGAGATAAAACATACAGCCTTATGGACACTTTAAATTTTAATACAATAAAATGTATCAAGAGACACTTTATAGTACATTATTGCAGAGGCCGCCAAGTAGCGCATTGCCGGACGAGTCAGTTAGAAGGCTGAGCGAAGCGCATGCGGCCGAGGTATATATAATGCTTTTCTCAAACAGTGAGGAAATACGTAAGGTCAGTCGGGGCAAGTGCGTATCGAAACCTATAAATATTACTCAACTAGTAGTTGGCTGTTTACAAGGCATAGGGGCGAAATAAATTTAGGCGCACTTACCCCACATCAGTATTTACTACTTCCATGATCGTGGATGATTTGGCCATGGAAGTTGTACTTATTACCTCCATGGATTTGTCAGTTTCGGGGCAAGTGCGCCAGGATGGGGTAAGTGCGCCTAACATAAATATATTGAAACCTATAAATATTGCTCAACTAGTAGTTGGCTGTTTACAAGGCATAGGGGCGAAATAAATTTAGGCGCACTTACCCCACATCAGTATTTACTACTTCCATGATCGTGGATGATTTGGCCATGGAAGTTGTACTTATTACCTCCATGGATTTGTCAGTTTCTCTACAGAGGTGTCTCAAAGAGCAATCGAAATAAAAAAAACACACACGACAATAATGTTTTTGCTGGCCAAGGCCGGCAATGGACAGCCTCGCGTCTTCTTTTTTTGAAAGTAACACGAACATTTCCGAGCATGTTTGAGAAAATATTACTTATATTGACAGCAGTGCTGTGCTCTAACGAAGCCCGTTAACCGCAGCCTGCGGTTTACATATCACATGTTTAGATGGTATAGTTTTTTTTATCAACAGTTTGTGGTTATAGAGAAAGATAATCGTTGATATACTATTGGCTCTGCAGCTGCAGACCTCGCTGAACCTTCGAAAATTATTCCATAGCTTAAAACGTTCCGTACCCAACGGGTAAAACCTATTAATAAGACTCCCTAAAGTAACTACAAATTTACAATATGTATTTATTGATATCGGCAGCGGCACCATTTTTAAATATAAATGTATCGTGATTTTAAATACCAACTATTAAGTAGTACTTGGATAAACATAAAAAAATGATAAGTTCAAAAAAAGAGTTTTTTTACACCAATGGCATAGGCACACGAGCGCACAGCCCATCTGATGGTAAGTGGTCACTGCGGCCCATGGACACCGAAATAAGGAAAAAATGAGACATAAAAACATGCTACACGAACCATGAAAATAAGCTACCATGTTAAAAATGCCTGGCTTTCCTATAAACAGTTAGAAAACACGCGCAATGCAATTTGTAGTGATTACCTACTTATGTAAAGGCCAATATGTATACTAACAAGCTTTTTACAGGTCTGCACATTAACATGCTGTTCTTATATAACTGTCCATTACGGTCAATTGGTGATATAAAACAGCAGATCTACTTTATTTCCTTCCTTGTGAGCATTTTTTATAATTGACGCAAAGTGCTCATTAAAGACGAGTAAATGGGCGAGTGCCTGGAGCATTTCAAGTGCTTTTTCTTTTTCTTTTTTGTGATTTCAATTTACAACGATACAGCATCATTTAAATCAAATTAATAAAACATGAAACATAAATAACAACTATGAATTTACCACTGAGCTTTTCGGTGAAAGAAAACATCGTGAGGAAACCTGCACGCATCTGCGAAGTAATTCAAAGATGTGTGTGAAGTCCCCAATCCGCACTGGGCCCGCGTGGGGACTATAGCCCAAACCCTCTCGTGATGAGAGGAGGCCTGTGCCCAGCAGTGGGACGCAAATAGGCTGTAGTAGTAGTAGTAGTAATAGAATAAAACATCTGTGAAATTACACGAAAAATAACACGTTTCTAGTTAAAAATATACGAAGCTACACAATAGTACATTTTGATCACTTTATCATTATTTATGAACAATTTCGCACGTGTACCAAACGACATTTTTTAATACATTTGCGGAAAAAAGAATAAGGAAATAAACGAACAGGATGAAGCTCAAAATACTTTACGCACTAGTTCGTAAAAAAAGCAACTTTAGGCACGCTCACTAGCTGTCAAAAAACAATAAACGCTCGTTCGGAAATGACAAACTTTTGACACGTTAAACAGGTATCGAAATGTTTACTTTTCGACCATAATAACATTTTAAAATTAAGGGTAGGTACTTAAGTATTTCTTGTTTCAAAATTTTTGTCCCGTCCCGTGTAACAATACTAACAATATTTTTAACAGCGCTGGTCCAATAGTTACCTACTCGTTATCACAATCTTGTTGCTAAACTAATATAATCATGGCCTGTACTCATAATAACTTACACAATAAATGTGGGATCTCCTACACAATGAGTGTAATGGCACTATTGTTGTCCAATTTCTTAAATACCAATGTAAACCTTATTCAACTGCAGTAAGAGCTGTATTGTCAATAATTGATAGATGAGTGTATGCCATACATCATACGATGTGATTTCTTTTTAAAGTCAAGCTGGCCATCACTTTCGCTGAACGTCATTTTGACTTGAAGACGTCCTTCGAAGACGGAAAAGTATTATAAAGCCTTCAAAGTCCTATTTTGCCCCGAGTGCATGTTTGAAATGTATTGGGCTAGGATTCAAACCTGAGAACTGAGAAGTGAGAGTACCGAAGCGTGCCATAAAGCACAAGACGCAATAATATAACTTTGCTGCCGAGTGCAATTAAAAACACAATTTTTAGGAAGATATCATGTCAGCGTTTCGGAACGTTCCATTTTTTTTTTTTTTTTTTGAAGAAGAAGAAGAAGAAGATGCCGCCCATATTCCTCAGTCAGACAGACCGAAAGTTTGTTCCAAATTCAATTGTCGGCTCTATTTAGTCTATGTTTTTTGAAAATGGAATGTGAGACACTGACGTACCTATTCGAATTGCTAACATTGGACAGATTTTGAAGCATTTTTTAGAATATATGCATAATTATGCCGTAAAACACTCGTGTGATCTCGCCTGACGGCTCATTTCATAAAACTACACGTGTTTTTAAGGCCACTATTATGTAATAGTTGCGTTAACTACTAACATGAACAAGTATCTAACGGCTTAAATAAAATTGATTAAACATGCTTGAATTTAAAAAATATAGGTAAATGAAAATTGACCGTGAAGACTGAAGAGGATCCACATTTTCATATCGATTTATCGCATATTTAATTGTTTAATTATACCATGATTCATATCACTGTGATCTCATTTCTGTGACCATGTGCTCATATTGATTACGTTACTCGTAATAAGTGCAATTATATTTGCATATCAGGACAATACAAGTCAATACATCTGGGTTGTTAATCTATACTTTTATACTAATAGGTACTAGCCGTCTGTCCGCGACTTCGTCTCGCGTAGACTTAGAATTTGCGCAACCGATGGTACACATATAGGTAGATATCGAAGTATTGAAAAATCTGGTTTGCCCCGTAGGAACCCCGTTCCTGTGGAAATATCGGGATAAAAAGTACCCTATGTTATTCCCAGAGTCTCAAACTATGTCCATACCAAATTTCATCCAAATCGGTTCAGTCGTTGGGACGTGAAGGAAGGACAAACACACTTTCACATTTATAATATTAGTAAGGATTAAAGAGGAAAATAGTCTCGGGGTTTGACGGTTTGACCTACTGCATCTCGTGCAGAAGGTCAGGAGTTCAAATCCGATTCCTTACACTCTTAATTCTGAAATAATTGAGTATATCTATATCTATATATCTATATCTACTGAATATAATGAATGAAATCATCGTGACGACCGACACGTGCCTATAAATAAGTTCCTCCTCAATTATCGTATATTATACAAGAACAACATTATACCTCCATGCGTTCCTCAAAATGAGGGACTTCACGAGCGTCTGTTTGTTTTGACTCAGATATTAACTTCAATTTAAAAGTGAAAATAAAACGTTTTTTTTCAAACATAACTAAGAAAATACTAGATATATTCCGTCAGGGGGTTAAAAATTACTGTGTCATATTAACTTGGGTCCAGTTAGTACTGCCCTTCCTTCTGTTCCGACGGTCGCGGGTTCGAGTCCCGCTGGGGCAAACTTTGTGTGATGAGCACGAATGTTTGTACTCGAGTCATGGATGTTTAGTATTTATATATGTATGTATTTCTCTATATAAGTATTTATATCGTTGTCTAGCACCCATACTACAAGCCTTGCTTAGTTTATATTTGAAATGTCCCAAGATATTATTACTACTACTACTACTACTACTACAGCCTATTTGCGTCCCACTGCTGGGCACGGGCCTCTCTTGGGCTGTAGTCCCCACGCGGGCCCAGTGCGGATTGGGGACTGCACACACATCTCAATTCTCAATTGAAATAATTCAAAGATATTATTATTATTAAAATATTATTATAAATCTACTCAGCTGCAAGTCGTAAAAAAAACCTATTCAAAATAAACACCTTGCGTAAAGTTTCACATTTTCAAGGTTACGTTGTAAAAACAAAAACCTCAAAGGAAATCGATCCGATCAATGCAATTATCGACTAGACGTGACGGAATCTGTCATTTCTCTTGGAGTGTGCGCATGTCCAAGCCGCCATATTGGAATTTGGAATCTTACCACGTGCAGTTGCTATTAGCGCCACTGTCTAATACTAGTGTGAAATTTTGTAGAAGAAGCTTTAGTTCCCAATTGAACCACCTGCATCTTAGAAATGTCATTCCGCCAATGGCAATGAATTTTTCTTTGATGAGAGATAATTTGAAAGTAAAATGGGTTACCTACTTTTTAATCTATTGAATGTTTTCCGCGGAAATAGTTTCTTTATTGTACTTTATTGAAATTAAAATGAAACCTATTCTATAACAGCTTAGTCGGAGGTCATCGGCCGTGCGAACTGAGTTTTGAAGCCATTAATTCATACCCCATATCATATGAAATGGTTGGTATTTCCAACCTAGAGATGCGGACTGCCTAATAAATACAAGGCCCTGGCTTCCACGGTCTTTTTAAACCTGTGTGACATATCCAAAGTCCAAACTGAAAAGATAAAACATATCCCGGTAAGTTTCAAAGGTAGTTCACTTCACTTGACGCTTGGCTTGACGGTGCGCTGCTATCACACCGTGGGAGGCAGACACAATGGTTAAAAAAACGTCGACTCGACACCTAAACGAGCGGCGTGTCGATTTTCCTCGCGATTGTAATCGATTGCCAGCTCGATATGCGAAGCCCCGGTTCGTCAGACAATGAGGGTTGCCTTTATTTTTGCTCACCAGTTGGCGCCACTCAATAGTTTATTTAGTAAGTTAAATTTTGTAATTTTACATAGGTAGGTTGTGGAATATGGAACATCTCAACATTGAGTTACGTGCCGATGCGCCGAACGAAAAACGCCGATGGCCATATTATTATAGCTTGGGGTTACAGCTGTTAAAAAAAACATATATCTACCTACTTATATGCAAAACAAATTGACTACATACACACGTGCATACCTTACCTACCCAAATAATTAACATTGAATCGACCGTTAGTCCTTATTTAGGGACAATAGTGACACTAAATATCCAAATTTGTTATTTTATTACAGAATAGCTTCTGCCCGCGACTTCGTAGGTACGCGTGGAATATAAAATTTCCGATAAATTCTCTTTCCGACATCCGACATTTGATTTTTATCAAACATTGCTTATATGTTGCTCCAAATGACGTTCTATCTACCCTTGAAAACTGCATTCAAATCGGTTCAATAGTTTCGGAGATTAACTCTAACAAACAGACGGACAGACAGACAGAAAATATTTCTAAAAATCGGTGTTTTGCGGTCTACCATACATCTTTAGAGCCCCCGTTCCTTTTTTTGAACTTTTCTTTCTATGTACAGACACGCCGGGTTCTGCTCATTTATTATAGCATAGATAGAAGATAGATAACTAGGCACAGCACAAGTAATCCCTGACTGAGTCTACCATATTGATTACCCATATTATGTGCCTACAAATAAATACGAATTCATGATTCGACACTTGTGGTCATTTTTAAATCTCTGTGTAAATCTGTTTCTCGACATTTATGTAGACAACCGATGTTACTATTAGTCAAATTTAATTTCTAGTCTAAGGGCTGAATTTGCAACTGTCAGATAAGTAAGTATTTATTCTTCGGATAGTCCGTACAAAATTAGAATTTATTCCGGAACAAACTCAAATTTTGTATGGACTATTCGACAAATAAATTTTATTTGACGATTGAAAAATTAGCCCTAAGTGCGTTTATCTACCAACTTACCTATATAAAACTAGCTTCTGTCCGCAACTTCGCCCGCGTGGAATACGGTTATCGCGTTCCCGCGGGAACTATGCGTTGTTCCGAGATAAAAAGTAGCCTATGTCCTTTTCGGGACCCTAACTATCTCCATGCCAAATTTCATCTCAATCGGTCCAGTGGTTGAAGCGTGAAAAGGTAACAGACAGACAGACAGACAGACGGACGGAGTTACTTTCCCATTTATAATATTACTAGCTTCTGCCCGCGACTTCGCCCACGTGGAATTCGGTTATCGCGTTCCCGCGGGAACTATGCGTTCCGGGATAAAAAGTTACCTATGTCCTTTCCCGGGACACCAACTATATACTTACATGCCAAATTTCCAGAGGTCCAGTGGTTGAAGCGTGACGAGGTAACAGACAGACAGACAGTCAGTATGGATTCCAATCGACAAAATTGCATAGCAATTAACGACAGGATGGCCTAAATTAGTAAAGAACCTGAGCTTGCTCAAGTGGATAATACCTAAGTAAGTAGCGGGAAAATTTACCATTCGTTCAATGAACTGATGAATAACCAAACAAGCCAGGTTAAAAAACAATAGACTTCATATTAAGTATATCTGTTTTATAATTTCCTTCTTGAGTTATCCTTTTTGACGTGAATGTACCTTACTTATACAATGTTTGTCTATTCAATTTCCCAGCGTCCTTGTACGGGCGCACAGCAGTGTCTCGGACAAGTCACAAAACACAAAGAATGTTTCTTTTTTGTTTTCGAATATTGTACTTTGGATTTCGCTTTGTAGCTTCACCAAAAAGTGATAGTATGTAATGTCAACGTATAAATATGTTGCTACTTTTCCCGTATTGTATGTAACAAAATCAAAATCACAAACGGAAATACTTTTACTTGCACATTCATTACTGACGTACTCAATACATACGCCTTTTGTACATAAAGTACGTATCTACGTCACAGAATAAATTAAAACTCAACCAGTCGTATTTTAATTCTACAACGTCACAAAGCACAAACAAGGATAATAGTTAGTCATTATTGTTTACTTTTACGACGCTTATTACCTTTAATGTTTATTTGCTCAGCTGCGCTTGCGCATTAATCGTGTCTCCTTTTCTAACTTTTGAAGATAGAAAAGTACAGAAGGTTCTAGGAAAACTTCATTAATATTTGATCGGGCTCGTATATTTATTTATTTATTTATTGGAGATAAAACAGAAATTAACAAAGAATTACTTATAGATAAATATAAATATTGACTAAGTAACAATAGTTGTAGTTATTTCCTTAACATATCTCACTGAGAACATAAATAAAAGAATACGTAAGTACTTAATTTCGAGCAACATGCGATGACTGACACGTTTTGACTTTTCAACTTTACAAATTAAATAAAATAAAATAAAAAATCTTTAAATAGAAGAAGAAAATAAAAAATAAATAAAAGGGCAATTTACTCTTGACTCTATGACATTACTATATTATTATTGTATATAGTAGTAACAGCAGTCTTAAACTGGGCACGGGAGCAAGAAAAGTATAGAAGTGAAATCTGACAAAATTCATTGATTAGTTTATTCTAGTTGTAGTTTAGGATGTTTTAGTTTTCTTTATTAACTTTGAGCTATATTTTACTATAGAATCGTGAGTTATAATAAATAATCCTTCTACAATGTTTTCCGAATTCAAAATATAATCACTACATAGTATAAAACAAAGTCGCTTTCTCTGTCCCTATATCCCTATGTATGCTTAAATCTTTAAAACTACGCAACGGATTTTGATGCGGTTTTTTTTAATAGATAGAGTGATTCAAGAGGAAGGTTTTCGTATATAATTTGTTATAGTTTAACACTCTATTCCCGCGGGAACGCTATAACCGAATTCCACGCGGACGAAGTCGCGGGCAGAAGCTAGTATTTTTTATAATTAGTGTATGTAAGAGATGAAATTGAGGCCTGTGACCAGTAGTGGGATTTGAATAGGCTCGTGTGGTGGTGGGATGTATCTACAACCACTACCACAACATATCCATCTACACATATCCATTATTAAGCTTCTATTTGATAAAAATCTGTCACCAAAAACAGCACGTCCATCATGTCACCTACATATTTGGATTTGGCTAACTTTCTTTTTGTCAAGACAATTAACAAAAAACATTCTTAGTATGAACATGAAGATAGCATCAATTTGATAAATTGTTAATTTGGTACTAGTAGTAGCGGGAAGCTAGTTTCATTGTATTTAATTCTCCATCTTTGTAAATCCTGCAACAAAGCGTCTCTAGGCGCGGGCACCGAGGTCGCCCACTCACCTGCTCTTTGTCGATTTCACCACGCAGCTCGGTTTTAATACTACGCAATTAGGGCGAAAAATATGCTAGTATTATAGGGAAAATATGCCTTTAAGATAATAATCATAAACAATAGTAAATATCTTGGAAAAATTCACACAAATTGACCTAGCCCCAAACTAAGCTAAGCTTGTATGGGTGCTAGGCCAAACAACGATATTAATACTTATTTAGAGAAAAACATACATACATAAATACTAAACATCTATGACTCGGGTACAAACATTCGTGCTCATCACACAAAGTTTGTCCCTATGGTATAGTTTGGTTTTTATCACAATATTCCAACGGGATTGTAAGTAATTTCCTAGTAGTCTATAAAATCACAGAAAACAAAGTAGGTAAATTGTTAAAATTAAATGCTAAAATTGCAAAATTCTTGCTTCCGTATCAAATGTTTAGTAATATTCGTTCTATTGTTAAATCACTGCGATTGTGAAATTTAATTTTAACGTAAACTCAACTTTCTCGGATGCTATTGTTCAATTATTCTCTGTGCAATGTTCTCTATTGTCCATTAAATAAAGTAAATAATTGTTTTTGAAACCAAGAGTAAAAACATATAATAAGTATTACTTACGATAACAAAGTACTCATTTCGACATAGGTACATAAGTACCATAAACATAGACTATTTATAGTAGGTAAGTATTTAATATTTTCAAGTGCTTTATTACCGCATTAAAATATGTATCTTCCCTTCAAAGTTATAAAAAAATATCTAATTTTAAATCAAGGTGCTAATTGAAAGTGTAGAAGCGAAATTTTCTTCACTGTGTTCTCGAGAAATTTATAAGCATGCATAAATACTGATACTCGTTAAATAGTGCATTCAAAATATACTTACTAAGTGTTGGCACAGAATAATCCAAAAAAAAATTACCTTCTGTACCTGTAGAATGAATAGATTAAATAAGAAATCTTAGAAAGTCAAAATCGGAGACTTCCGCTCCTCCCCTAAGTGTCAAATTTCATGTGGGAACCTTTTTTACTCCAAGCGCAGCGATAAGTACAATTTGAAACCGATACCATGTGTCAAGCTAAGAATAGATACTATCTTGTATCTTACCACACCAGGACATTTAAGTCGATGTACTCAACTAAAATCTTAAAATTTAAAGAAGGTTCTCTTATGATTATGCATGACTAGCGGTGCCCGCGACTTCGTCTGCGCAGGATTAGTATTTCCAGTAGCTTATATACACAATATCTTTATAAATTGTAGCCTATGTGTTATTCTGATGTATAAGCTATGTTATTGTAAAGTTTCATTAAAATCCATTCAGTTGTTTTTACGTGAAAGAGTAACAAACATCCATCCATACCTGCAAACTTTCGCGTTTATAATATTAGTAGGATTTACTTTCGACCTATTCCAGTCATTACTAGACCCACGAGGTTCTTCTACAAAAAACTAAATCTTTTTAAATAATAGTAAATAAGATAATCCATACTAATAATATAAATGCGAAAGTAATTCTGTCTGTCTATCTGTTAATCTCTTCATGCTTAAACTGCTGGCCCGTTTTTGATGAAATTTAATACGGATATAGTTCGAGTCCGAGCCCGGAGAAGTGCATATATTCCGCGGGAACGCTATAACCCCGAATACCATGCGGACTAAGTTGCGGGTAGTGATAGTGATAAATGAAATGCCAATGTGAATTGTGAAAAAGTTGACGTCAGAAAACAAAGATGAATGCAAAGTCCATGTATTGAGGTTAAGCATTCGAAGCCTATTGCCCTACTAGTTTCGTTTTGGATCGCACTTTGTATAGAGCACGAAGACGACGTGATTTAAATATTTCATTTTCTTAGCAACTTATTCTTGTAAGAACAAGGTACCTATTTATTTTGTAAGTTGAAATTAACTTGGCGGGACACTTCAGTGCTCCTTTACTTTCAATTTTGCAATCACGATTTTGTAGTGCTTTGAGAAACTGAATGAACGTTAGAGAAATATTTAGTAAACTATTCAACACTCGTCATTAATTTAAGAAACCATATTCTAATAATTAAGTAGCTGAATAAAGAAATCGAGACATCTGATTAACTGCATTTCAAACACGTTTTAGTGATGCCAATTAATTAATACCAAATCGCATTCTCATTTATTTGAAAAATTGGAAACAAGATCAAGAATTTATGCCATAACCATATATGTATATATGCTCACCCACTGCTTACCAAACTCAAAATAAAATATATGTACAATGTGTACCCGTGTACCGTTTATTTTTGGCACATAGAGTGATAGATAGATATATATATGTCGCGTTAGAGGTAGTTTCCGTGTGCTCAGGTTCTGTTTCAGACATTTCGGATGTGGGCGTCAAGTTCATGCACGGGAAATAAAACACTGACTTTGGTAAACGCAATTCAATGTACTTCAGAAACTGTCTAATTACATTACGAATCACTATCACTTTACTAGGTACAGTCCGAATAGAGTTCTGATCACGAAACGCAATACAGTTCCTAGGAAAGGTGCGATCGCGGTGCCGTCTTTACTTCGACTGGCAGCCCGCGGTCCGCAGGCCCGTACCTAGACTCTGTGGAGCGCGCACTAGAGGGCGCCGCTGGCGTCTCGCTGCCGCCAATTGGTGGCCGCCGGATGGTGGTCATGAGTACGGACTCATGACTAATCAAATTTAATTCAATCATCCATTTTCAATCAAAATCCGCATTCGATACGGCCATCCGACGAAGCACACGTCCTCGTGTGTCCTTAATCTGAAACAAAAGAAAGAACACCACAGTACCGCATTCGATCGGCCATTTCTGACGTTTCTTAAGACACCCCCGATACTTGGAATTCTACTACAAATCGTTCAGTAAATGGTAAGTACTTATTACGGTTCAAACAACTATTTCATCAAATTGTATAAAATAATGTCAACGAAGTACTATTAACCTGTCTAGTTGTTTGAAATAAGTGTCTAATAATCACGTCATGTTACAACTAATTTAGACGGTGTATTTGTAACAGATTTCAACCTTTGTCAGTGCGACCTGTACTGATTTCTAATCTGCCTTTGAAATGGACCGGAAGATGAAACGAACGAAATTTGTCTAAACATAGTTAAAAGAAAAAAATGTATATGAACTGTGAAATACACCATTAAAATCAGTCCCACCTAAACATTAAATGCCTTAGAAAGAGTTTGACGTTTCATTTTACTTTTACCATCCCTGTGGTTATCAACAGTCATCCCTGTGACCTTTTATCAATAGTCATTCCTGTGACCATAAACTACCATCCCTGTGGTAAACACCATAGCCATCCCTGTGACTATAGCATTCAACTCTGTGATTCTCATGCTTGGCACCTCAGCCATCCCTGTGGCCTAGAGGTCTAAGTAAACACCCGAAAAAGTAACAAATGTTTATTCATTCATTCATACCTATATACCTATTAAGTTAATATAATTAATACATTAATTCCCAAATTAATTCATCATATGTTTATTAATTTATTATTTTAATCGATAGGTATTATTATGTAGAAATATAAAAGAAACATGAAACCACTAATAACAATGAATCAATGGAAACAATGTCCAGCTGTGGACATCTTTCACATGAAATGATGAATTGAAGTAATTGAAAAACTATATTTTTTTTTTATACTCGCATAATATCATTAAACATAGACATTATTAATGAATAAACCAATAACTTAGTTACTATGTATCTTTATGTGTTAATAACTTAGAGTAAATAATGATCATTACTGATGGTAATTAGTAATATTGGAGTAATTTTTAAATACAGCAGGTAAGTAGATAAAATATGACTAAGGCCTATTAAATCTCACTTGTAACGCTAATTTATTTTACACTTTTATATCAATCAAATTATTATTATTTTATTTTAGTCTGATTCACTACTAACTTGTTCTGGTGCGTCACCATCGGGCATTATCCTCAGTCTGTCGTGAGCATATTTATAAGTACGGTTTGAGTTCAAGGATTTTAATGTATAGCGATCGCCATCTAGAACTTCTATTATTTTAAAAGGGCCTCTAAATTTTGGATCTAGTTTCGTTTGATTACGTTCCTCGTTTTCTAGAAGGACGTAATCTCCAATAGAAAATCTATCAAACTTTGCTTTCGTGCTATCAAACCTCTTTTTATCGTACAAAGCTGATTTTTCAATTCCTGTTTTAGCAATATTCCTAACTTCATCTAAATCTACCTCTGTGTCTACCTCACTAGCCATTAAAGATAGTGGTCTTGCAACTTTACCTATCATGAGTTCGAGTGGAGAGCATTTAGTGATACGATTAACGGTGCAATTAAGTGCGAGCTGAATTTCACCTAATGAATCCTGCCAAGATTTATTTGGGTCATATTCGACGGCAGTCATCATGGACTTTAGTACTCCCATAACACGCTCTACTTGTCCGTTCGCACGTGATGAACCAGTTGCAATCAAATGAAGCTGAATATTTTTTTTCGTTACAAAAATCTCGAAATTCCTTACTAGCAAAACATCTACCCTGGTCAGCTATAATTCGTGTGGGAGCTCCAAAAAGTGCTACACTATGAATGACCGCTTGGATGCTGTTTTTAGTATCGATATTATAGGAATGATATAGTAACACGTATTTTGTGAAAGCATCAATAATAACGAAAGCATATTCTTTACCATCATTTTTTCCACTCAGTTTTCCAGTGGCATCAATGTGAATAGTATGCCATGGAATAGATACTTTAGGAATAGGGTGGAGCTCTGCTGAGACTTTACCGGAGTGAGATTTTGCCACTTTACAAGTTACACAATTGTCAATAAACTTTTTAACATAGCGTGACAAGCCTTCAAACCAATAATAGTCGTAAACTTTTTCTAAAGTTTTTTCCCAACCAAGATGAACTAGGGATTCATGGACGTTATTAATAACGGACCATTTCAAAGCGCGAGGAACTACCGGGAGACATTTTGTTCTACCGTTTCTTTGAATTTTCCTATGCAAAATACCGTTGCGTAGAACGTATGTTCTAGCTATATTTTCATCCATGTGAGAGCTATTAAGATCACATATTAGTTTTGAAATTTCGCTGTCTCGTTGTTGCTCTGCTAAGAGCCAATTATCAGAGAGCTCAGTGAGATTGACACGCTTCTGTTCTATTTTATTAATAGGAGACTTAGAAGGTGATTTGGGTGGGAGGGGGTTTCGGGAGAAAAAGTCTGCATGTGACATCAATTTACCTTCCTTGTAAACAACATCAAACTCGAATGATTGGAGGTAGGCCCACCACCGATGCACCCGTGGAGCAAGGTCTGTCTTGTTCCGTGAAGCCTTCAGGGAATTGCAGTCGGTTACTACCACAAACTTCCGACCATGCAAATACTGTCGAAAATGTTTGATGGCATTCACCACTGCCAGAGTCTCTAATTCATAACTATGGTACTTGGCTTCGACTGAAGACGTGCGTTTACTATAATAAGCAATGGGACGACGTTTATTGTCGATGACGTTAATCAAAATGGCGCCGTATCCGTCAGAACTTGCATCTGTATGAAGTTCTACAGGATATCGTGGATCGAAAATTGTGAGAATGGGATCAGCCGTCAGAATAGAAATAACTTTTTGTCGAATTTCTTCGTGTTCTGGTTTCCAAGAGATTTTACCTTTCAAAGACGTTAACCGGTATAGAGGTGCCATGAGGCAAGAAAATTGAGGCACAAATTGGCGAAAATAAGAAGCTAAACCTATGAATTGCCTAAGCTGCGTGACAGTTTCAGGGGGCGGAAGTGAAGTGAGGGATTCTATTTTTCTTTGGTTTGGTCGAATTTCTCCATTTTGCACCTCATACCCTAAGAATTCAATTTTATTTTTGAGAAATGAACATTTTTTAAGATTCAGTGAAAAACCAGCCTTTGTTAGAACCTCGAGCACAATTTTCAGCCTTTGCAAGCCCTGTTCTGCAGTTTCTGATACAATAACAATATCATCGACATATACTATTACATAGTCATGTGCTAGATCACCTAGAGCGCTTATAATGGCTCTTTGAAATACCGAGATAGCATTACGCAGACCGAATGGCATAGTCACATATTCATATTGACCGTCGGGTGTTATAAAAGCCGTTCGCTCTATGGAGTCCTCACTGACAGGTATCAAGTGAAACCCACTAGCGCAATCGAGTTTGGTAAAATAATTAGCTCCGTTAAGTCTATTTATTTGATCGGATATCAGCGGGAGCGGATATCTATCTGGAACAGTGTTATCATTTAATTCACGGTAGTCTACACATAAACGGTCTGATCCGTCACGTTTTTTTACAAGTAAGGCTGGGCTTGCAAAAGGTGAACTACTGGGCCGAATTATCTTAGCGCGTAAAAGTTCGTCAACTCTATTACGCATAGATTTACGTTCTTCAGCGGATAACCTGTATGGGCGTTTTTGTACAGTGCGATTGGGGTCAATAAGCTTAATGTCAAGTTTCCCTGTCGTAACACGCGTAGTTGGCATATCATTAGTGAAATAATCAGAGAAACTATTTAAAATCTCTAGTAAATTTGATTTATCTGAAACTGTCGCATCAGTGTTAATATTATCAAAAATTGTTGGATTATCAGCAGCACAGTTGTTTATCTGAGATGTTTTATTAACACTAAACTTATTTTCAGATATATTTACACTAAAGTTTTGTTTTAATATCTCGCGACCGATCAAAATATTACTGCGCAGGTGAATATCAGGTAAAACATGCAGCAATAGTTCTAAGGAGTGCCCATTAATATGAACCTTGCATAAAACTTGTTCGTTTGATGTAATACAACTTTGTCCAATACCACTTAAAAATACAGTATTCATTATCCGGTTTCCTTGAAATTTATCAGCTAAACTTTGCTTTATTAACGAGCACTCAGCACCGGAGTCGAATTCAAAAGAGTACGACTCACCATTGTGTTCGAAGATGCCTGATGGAGCGTCGACCGCGCACTGGTTGACGCGAAGCTCTGCTGGTTTGCCGCCCTGCGCCCGGCCGCTGCCTGCACCGCCGGGTCCCGCTCCCGCGGGTCCGCCGGTTGGTTTCGCGCTGCAACGTGCTGCGGTGTGCCCGGTTGCGTTGCACCTGAAACAAACTATACTGCCGCTGCCGCTGGCCCTTTGACCAGGTTGATGAGCTGATGAAGTCCCCGGCGTTGCAAACAGTGCCCGTGGTGTGAAGTCCATCTTCTTAGAACGGCATTCAATCTGTTTATGCCCAAGCTTTCCACATTCGAAGCATTTCATTGTGAAGGGTTGTGTAAATCTTGACTGTTTAGCCTCCGGTGCCAATTTAAAGCTATCATTATCATTAGCTTTGCGTTTCAAAAATGTAAAAGCTTGCAATTCCTTCTGGATTTGGTCGCGCGAAGTTATATCCGTAGTAAAAGCTAATCGTTGCAAACGGTTATCAAATTTGGACACATGCGCCAACACAGTAGAAACGGCGATTTCTTCTTTTGTAGCCCCTTTCCAGCGATTCATTAGCGATGTGATTAAGCGACTTGCGTAAGCTGCTAGTGACTCGTTATCATTAGGCTTAGAATTGTGAAAATTTATTAAACTACCCGCACAAGTTTCGCTATTGACAAACCGCTGTATAAACAAGTTCTTGAACTCGGGCCATGTTATGCCAGGGAAACAGATTTGAGACAACCACGCGGATGCTGCGCCCTTTAAAGCACTGCTTATTGCCATAATTAGTTCGCCGCCAGCCAGGGGTTTTTCGGTGAAGCAAATATCTGCAGTCGCGCACCAAGATCGTGCGTCGACTTCGTCCTTATCCGGGTTAAATTCTGGCAAAACGACACGACTTCTCGAGTTTGGAGACGGTGATTGTAGTGCCTTAATTAACGCCATCAATCTCTCGTTTTGTAATTCGAATAACAGCCTCCATTTGTTTTCGTTGTCGCTTTCAGAGATTGTTGAAGTTTCGCTAGCAGTTCGTTCGGTCGCCACTTCTGATGTCGCGTTAGAGGTAGTTTCCGTGTGCTCAGGTTCTGTTTCAGACATTTCGGATGTGGGCGTCAAGTTCATGCACGGGAAATAAAACACTGACTTTGGTAAACGCAATTCAATGTACTTCAGAAACTGTCTAATTACATTACGAATCACTATCACTTTACTAGGTACAGTCCGAATAGAGTTCTGATCACGAAACGCAATACAGTTCCTAGGAGAGGTGCGATCGCGGTGCCGTCTTTACTTCGACTGGCAGCCCGCGGTCCGCAGGCCCGTACCTAGACTCTGTGGAGCGCGCACTAGAGGGCGCCGCTGGCGTCTCGCTGCCGCCAATTGGTGGCCGCCGGATGGTGGTCATGAGTACGGACTCATGACTAATCAAATTTAATTCAATCATCCATTTTCAATCAAAATCCGCATTCGATATATAACACAATTATTTGTCAAACACAGCCCAGAGGTTAGCTAAAAATTCCTTGTAAACCTGTATCAACGCTGATGAGTCAATTGCGATAAAATGTAATAAATCTATCACTTTTTTTTCGAATATGGTTGATTTGTATCAGTCATTCGGCAATAACCCATTGACCGCTGCTGCCATTGACCTCTGGGCTGCGGCCCACTTCTGAACGCCTAATTGATAAGTGAAATCGTACGAACTTGGCTGTGGCACTAACATGCTAACTTTTTGAGAATTCTTCGAATCAGTACCTAGTTAGTGTGATGTTGGTTTTGTTGTATTAGTTATAATTTATTCTTAGAAGAAGAAGAAAAAACATTTATTCGCAACGCAACAAACACACGACATAGAAAACATAGTATAAAGAAAAACACAGTAAAAAGACGAAATTTCGTGTGATGTTACTTACCAGCTCAGCATGTGCTGACATTAAAGCCAGCGCTGGTCTTCCGCTAGGACCATTTGCTTAATCCAATTCTTTAGATATTTTTCTACAATACCTGGTCTAATGATTTTAAAGTAAGTTCCCATTGATTGTGACAGTTGACAATACTGTAGTAAGTATATAGCATTTATTATCATTCTAAAGCTTGTTATACATATACATTGGCCCAACGTGAACTTATAGTACAACATGAACCCATATTATCCGCATGATAATCCGTTCTGTACTTTTTGAGTTTATCGCGAACCAGACAGACAGGCGCCGGCGGGGGAATTTATTTTATATTGCTCGTAAGTAGAGATTTAGTCATAGCCTGCGGCCTTCTATTTTCCTAACCTAATTCATACTTACGTAAATCCAATTAAACTCCAAGTTACGGAGACCTTGGCCAGTATGTTGAACCTTATTAATTCTAGCGGCCGGTTACTATGTTGTAGGTAATAGCCTATCTGTATGTTAAGTAAACAGGTTTCATTAACGCCGCAGTTATTTCTATAGACCTTGAAAAATATGCAGTTGACGTTAATTTATGAGCTGTGATCTTCGTCTCTATGAAATTTCAGATTTAACCTCTATCATGCTATCACTATCCTACTTTTCACCTCCTTTGGTTCTTAAGCCATGATTTTCGGGATGAAAAATTATCCTAGGTTTTAATCCAGATTAAGAATTATCTCAAACCTTACGCGCATGGTGTAAGGTCTATATTTAAATGACAATAGATAATCAAATGGAGCCTTAGAGGTATTACACATATAGACCGAATTACTTTCACACCGTCGCGCTTGAACTTCGACCTTTGGAAATGGATACACGGGAATATCGACTTTACGTCGATGCAGTAAGGTAACATGAAAGTTTTTTACGATATGTCAGGGAAATACGCAGTTCGAACTTGGCTTTCATAAATGATGAAACTAACTGTTAAGTATAAGGCATTTTAATGACATATAAAAAATACAGGTTCGAAATATCCACGCCATGCTTCGTCATGAATAAAACCACAAAGATAATTAATCCACAACATGCTTCGTCATAAATGACCGCACATAAATAAATAATCCACAACACGTTTCGTCAAATAAATACGCTACCCTACCTCGTACACAAATCTAGCATCCGTAACAGACTTCGTCAAACATATTAAAAAAAATGCAATAAAATATACATGAAAAAAAACAGGTACAAAACGCTAAACATTCTCACCCACACCCTGGATCGTGCCTGGCTGGAATGTCCCCATTATACCCGCAGCGTTGCCTCGCTGAATGGCTATGGACATCTGCTGAACCAACCACGATCCAGAACGAGGGTCGCAGCCTCTGTCCAGCAGCCGACGCCCCAAGTCCCTAAACAACGACAAGGCCTCAGCACTCAGCGGCCCAGCCGTCTCAACCGCAACCGGAACGAAATCGTACATTGGCTTCAGGGCAGAGTACTTGACGTGTTTAAGCCTGGCTGCGGTTTCCGCTGCTGATCCCGCTTCTTTTACTGTTTGTCTCAAGTGAGATGCCGTGTGCTAAAACATGTTGCGTCCCACAAAAGACAACGCCCTCTCCGCCATGGAACCAATGTCAACCCGTCCGGCCTTTTGCCATCAGTACGGCACAGCCCCGGGGGCTCCAAAACACACGGCACATTGGCCGCTACCATGGCCCGACGAATAATTTCGTTTAAGGCGTGATGCCTAGGAAACCGCCCCGCACACCTCTGACAACTGAGGCCGTGGTGACCGTTCTCCTCCACCATGACTCCACAACCACAGCGATGCGCCTCGCACACTTTGCAGCCCAGTCTCAAGGCCACCGCTATTCGAATGGAATCAGTGTCCAACAAGGTCCCCAACTGTGGCGAAGGCAAAGCGTGCAACCAGGCTCCGGACTCAGGTCTTGCCACAGCTTTTAGACGCGCAAGATCCACTCCTACTGCACCGCCCACATAGCCATCATCCCATTGTCTCTGCACCCTAGGATTAAGAGGTCGCTCTTGCCCTGAGAACTTATCCGACCACGCCGCTTGCGCCTCTGACACAAAAGAAACACGGAAGTTGCCACCATCAAAAGAAAGAATGCGAGTGACAAGATCCAATGCCCCACTGTTAAGTTGGTTGCCATTGTATAGAACAAATTAGGTATTATAAAAACGACTAGCTTCTGCCCGCGACTTCGTCCGCGTGGAATTCGGTTATAGCGTTCCCGCGGGAAAGGAGCGTCAAAGTATGTATAACAAATTATATACGAAAACCTTCCTCTTGAAACACTCTATTTAAAAAAACGCATTAAAATCCGTTGCGTAGTTTTAAAGATCTAAGCATACATAGGGACAAACAGCGGAAAGCGACTTAGTTTTATACTATGTAGTGATTTAGAGGCGGAACAGCAAATAACTCGATTTTTTTTAAAAACCCACTGCATACGAACTTTTCATATAATTGACTTACTGTAACTCAATCAAGACGAATCAGTCTGTGAATAGGGATGACGACAGGATGAAGAGATCGAAATTCTAATTAGTCCGTCAGTCAGGTAATAAAAAAATATTAGTATTTAACCTCCTTTGAGTGTCATAAGTATTAGATAAAAAAACTGCCGTCAGAATGCCAGTTGACAATAAACAACTCAAAACAACGAGCTGGTTTTCCTTCCTCTTGCACCAAGAATATCCCGAAATGTCTCAAACATGGTCCAACGACCGCGATATTATTAAAAAAGTGCCGCGCTATTAGTTTAAATACAGTGCACAGTGAAAAATCGTGATTTTATAGTGAAAAAATCAGTAGAAGATAGATACAACTTTGTACAAGAAAACAACTTATGTTTCAACTGTCTTATACCCAACCATAGAATTTTTCACTGCAGGCAGAATCTACATGTCAAGTATGCAAGAAACGACATCATTCACTGTTGCACCGGGTAACGAAACGAGAGGAAGAAGAGAAAGACTACAAACCAGCAACTACAAAGAAGGAGGAAACAAAACTGGTGGCACACGTCAGGTCAAGGAAAGAAGAAGGAGGCCAAAATGTTTTATTGGCTACAGCACTGGTGGGCATTAAGTCAAGATCTGGAGAGTCACATGTCTGCCGTGCCTTACTTGACCAGGGGTCCGAAGCCTCATTTGTCACAGCGCGATTGGTCGAGGTACTGAAGTTAGATAAAACACCAATCTGCGGGACAATTACAGGAGTCGGTGAAGGTAACAACAAACAACGTAGCCATCAACAACAAGGTGGATTTACAAATCTCGTCGAGGTATGAGAACGACTTCTCTTTAACGGTAAATGCTTATGTTTTGAAGTCTTTAACACGTACATTGCCTTCTAGGGAAATTCAAGGTTATCTCTGGCCTCAACTTGATAATATAACGTTAGCTGATCCCACCTTTAACAAGCCGGGTAGGATTGATATTCTTCTCGGGGCTGATGTTTTCGGCAAAATCATAGACTCAGGTTTCATGAAAGGGCCGGGTGACGTGGTTGCTCAGTACACACACTTGGGTTGGATTTTGTCAGGTGATACTAATACAACTTCTTTCAGCTCAACTAAAAAAATAACAAGTTTTCATGTCACAAGGGATACCTCCCTTCTGACATAAAAACTTGTTATTTTTTGAAGAAGATACTGATCTTTTGAAAAAATTCTGGGAGGTTGAAGCGAAATTTTACACAGAAAACTTGGACCAAGGAGGAAGAGAATTGTGAAGAATCTTACAACAACACAACGACAAGAGACAGTACTGGAAGATACATAGTACACTTACCGTTGAAGCAAAGTATCGAAGAGACAGTGAAGTTATGCGGAGATACCAAGCAACAGGCCATTGTAAGATTCAAGCAGTTAGAAAGAAGGTTTGATAGGAATGAGTCATGACATTAGAGAAATGTTGAAGTCAGGTGGATTCGAGTTACAAAAGTGGTCGAGCAATTCAGAAGAATTACTGATGACTCTTCAAGATGGAAAAACACAAGAAGCTGAAAGTAAAATGGAAATAAAATTGGACAAGGTCATTAAGATATTGGGACTTACCTGGGATAGAAAGGATGATACGTTCACAGAATCACAGTCAACTTACCAGAATTCAAGAATCCTGCCACTAAGAGGTCGATAATATCTGAAGTTGCTAGTTTGTTCGACCCCTTCGGTTGGTTGTCACCTGTTGTTATCACAGCCAAGGTTATGATACAAAAGCTATGGCTTTTTAGCCTAGGATGGGATGATGAATTGCCTGCAGAGTTGGTAGAAGAATGGACGACTTACCGGGAAGATCTTAATGAGCTCAAGACTGTCGAAATTCCAAGATGGATCAAAATGATGTCCAGCTGCAAAGATGTCCAGCTACACGGGTTCGCAGACGCATCTTCAGTAGCATACGCAGCTGTAGCTTGAGAGTAGTGGATGAAGATGGAATGGTTCATGTCACCATGGTAGCGGCTAAGACCAAGGTGGCGCCATTAAAGCAATTAACTATTCCACGATTAGAACTCTGTGGTGCAGTTTTGGCAGCTAAGCTTTTGAGAGAGTTAGCTGAATTACTGGAGATTCCAATGCAAAGAATTTATGCTTGGACGGATTCCATGGTAGTGTTGTCTTGGCTACAGTCACAACCAAGTCGCTGGCAAGTGTTCGTTGGCAATCGAGTGTCTGAAATAATTCAGCAAATAGACAACGACAGGTGGAGGCACGTTCAGTCAGCTAATAATCCTGCGGATCTTGCGTCCAGAGGTATGAAAGCGTGCGACATAGCAAATAGCGAATTATGGTGGACGGGACCGGACTGGCTGAAAGAGAAGGACTTAGAATTTTCCAGGACATCTATCTTAAAGATAGATTTAGGAGAAAAGAAGGTTTTCCACTGCATCGTGGAACAAACACCAATATGGGAAAGATTTTCTTCTATGTCCAGATTGAAGAGAGTTATAGCTCGATGTAGAAGATTTATTGATTTTAAGAATAAGAACAGAGAAGATATTTTAAATGCTGAAGAACTCGGAACTTGGAACACCAAGGACTTGTTTACGAAAAGGAGTTGGAGGATCTTTTAAGAAATGGAAGGGTTAGCACTAGAAGCTCTTTGATAAGTCTCAACCCGTATTTAGATCAAAACGGTTTGTTGAGAGTGGGCGGGAGGTTGAGTAAGGCTAATTTGTCGGAAAGTGAAAAACATCCAATATCCCTCTCTTATTCTTCTTTTTAATATTCTTCTCTTATTTTGACATGTAAAATATGCTGTAATTTGATATTGGGAAATAAATGTCTATGTCTATGTCTATGTCTATTATACCAGGAAAACAACACATCTCGAAGCTGTTAATTCGAGAAGCACATACAAGGACACTTCATGGAGATATACAACAGATGATGTGTTACATTCGTACTAAATACTGGATCATTGGTTTGAAATCGGCTGTCAGAAATTGCACTCATAAATGCAGAGTATGCATAAGGGACAAAGCAAAGATTAAGCAGCAGTTAATGGGTCAGTTACCTGCTCAACGCGTGACACCTCAAAGACCATTTTTGAACAGCGGAGTGGACTACGCTGGTCCAATTCAGTTGAGAACGTCAAAGGGACGTGGATATAAATGTACGAAGGGTTACATTTGCTTATTTGTCTGCATGTCAACACGCGCCATATTCATCTAGAAGCCGTCACTGATCTCACGTCGCAAGCATTCATAGCAGCTTTTAGAAGATTTGTTGCTAGAAGAGGTCACTGCTCGGATTTATGGAGCGATAATGGAACCAACTTCGTTGGTGCTAATAAGGAGCTTAAGCAAATGTTTGTACAAAGTAAGGCTAAAGTAAACAAAGAGATACTCGTAGCTGAACTTCTGGCTAATGATGGTACAAAATGGCACTTCATACCTTCAAGAGCAGCAAATTTCGGTGCAATTTGGGAGGCTGGCGTCCGATCAGCTAAGAAACATCTGTCGAGATCAAGAATCACCGGAACCACCAAATTAACTTTTGAAGAAATCGCGACACTTCTAGCCCAGATCGAAGCATGTCTCAATTCTCGTCTTCTTTGTCGCTTAGACCAGACACTGGATACACTAGATCCACTAACGCCAGGACATTTTCTAATCGGCGAACCAGTTATGAACGTTCCCGACAGCAACTACGTAGATAGAAACATAAATTTATTGAATAGATGGCAACTGGTACAGAACATGGAAGTCCGAGTATCTCAACACATTGCAGCAGAAGTACAAGTGGCATAAAACTGTTCAACCACCAATAATAGGTGACATAGTTATTATCAAAGAAGATGATTTGCCTCCTGCAAAGTGGCTCTTGGGTAAAGTTATTAATTTACATCCTGGTTCAGATCAGTTGGTTCGAGTAGTTACATTACAGTACAGTGTAAGGGTGACCACGTCATGAAGAGGCCATTGAATAAATTAATATTATTGCCAACACAGCCTGACGAGTAATTTATCAAATGGTTAGACTATGGCGGGCGGTTTGATTTGACTTACGTTGTATCTGGTGATGTACGAGTAGATTAGGTACTTAGTAGATAGTTAGTCTTATTGTATTTTGGAGTGTTAGGTTTATTTACAATTTCAAATGATTTGTTTAATTACGTGTTAGTGTTACATGATGTGTACTATTCTGTTGGTTAGTACAGATAAAGCATTATTTTCGATACCTTTATATCATTTTAAGTTTATTTATACAGTCCACTGAAGAGAAGTTAGGAACTTATCGAATAACTTTTATGTTTGTTATCTGTATTATTAATATGGTTCACATCAGAATTGGTGTTATACTAGCTTAGATTATAATTTTAATTTATGGTATTTCCATAACCTGTAGAGAATTCATGATTTGTTTCTGTGATTGTTAAAATAAACAGGTTATAATTTTAAAGTGCGATACACTTTGGCGGGCGGTATGTTTAACCTCCTTTGAGTGAGTGTCATAAGATATGATTAAAAAACTGCCGTCAGAATGCCAGTTGACAATAAAAAACTCAAAACAACGAGCTGGTTTTCCTTCCTCTTGCACCAAGAATATCCCGAAGTGTCTCAAACAATTAGACACATATTTTTTGTTTAATCAAATTAACAAAGAATGACTAAGTTAAAACCCATTAAAGTTAGAGAGTGGGGGTGGGGGCTAACTAACGTCACTGTTAGGTATAAATCGTACCTAACCGTGACGTCACGCGACATTTCAACTCAATATATTCCATCAGGCCGTTTACAATTGCTACACAGGTGTGCTGAAATTGCTGAATAGATACATGGTTTGTGCTGCTTCCACAACTAGGATATCAGATCAGACACCTAATTAAAAATCTTAAAATAACGTTATACATCTAAGAGAGTGGTCATAAATAACTGTCAGTTTTTACCAGCTTTCCATTACCATTCCAAATTTCGGGGTCATCTCGTAAAGGAAGCGCATCAGATAATGTTTAGCAAAAGCGGTGAAATTAAACCTAATTTATTGACCATAAACATAATCTGCATTCTGAATCACTGACTGAACCGATTTTGTAGAATTGAGAGCGAGAGAAAAATCCGGGGAACTAGCAGATTTATTTGTTAAAAATACTTTATTGCAGATTAGTAAAAAAAAGTAAGTACAAAAGGTGAACTTTGGCGTTCTGTACTTACATAGGCGTACTGTACTAGGAACTTTTTATGGCATTTGCATGAGTAAGATAGGTATGTAAAACGGCTTGGTGGTCAAATGAGCCCACAGACACTCATCCCGCGGGCTCAATTGCCCACTTTGTTTTTTTTTCGTAGATGACTCGACCCTCACTTATCGGATAACTCGGCCCGCGGGTTCACTTGACTACTCTTTTACCGGTAAGGGTCCACTCAGTCCGTTAGGTCAAAGGTGTGAATGTAGGTTAGGTTCGTTAGTTATCTATATACGCCCGAAGGGCAAACTACCTAGAAATAGGGGCCCCGCGTAGCGGGGACCCGTCGACCCAGTCACATTCCTAAGTCTTTGCATATTCACGGACTGAGTGGACCCTTACCGGTAAACTAGTAGTCGACTGAGCCCGTGGGCTGAGTTGATCCTAAGCGGTAATTTAGGGGTTGAACGGGCCCGCGGGCTCAGTTAACACAGGTGGGTCAAGTCACCCATACACAAATTTATACGGTCAACTCAGCCCGCGGGCTGAGTGGTCTGTGGGCTCATTTGACCACCAAGGGTGTAAAACATGTATACCTAGGACACCCACCAGGAAATACAAGCTGGGTGACAGATGAAGAACGCCTGAATAAAAGTAAAACCGGTATTTCGAATGTCTAATTAAATTTTAACGAATTGTTAACCGACTCTCCAACCTTCATTAAAACTTGATAAGCGACCTCGTTTGTCAGTGACATTCATTGGTTTTTTTTTTAATGTGCATTGTCTGTCACTCAATGTTGTTTTACAATTTTCTGTTACCTAAGCAAAAATAAAATTCTGTTTGTAACTTGGTACAGTCGAGTTCATTAATATGTGTACACTTTTGGACCTTATTACAACGTGGTAAGGTGCAAAAGTGTGAATATATTGGCGAACTCGACTGTACGTAAAGGACAAAAATAAATTAAAAGTCACGTTTTTCGTTAAATTTTCAGTATGACTGAATAGAATCTTCGCCTAAAGACATTTAAAATTTTAAAGTATGTAGGTGTCCTACTTGAGTGTCAGATAAAGAATTTAGTGTTTTTCTTTCGAAGTCATGAAATCATGAAGTAGATTGCAACGAAGTGCCATCAAGGATTGCAAAGTTCTATCATTAATATCATTATGGTATCATTTTGTGAAAATAGCACCTATCTAATATAAATATTACCTACTTTTATCTTCATATATCTTCATCCTCTGAAAAGGACACGAGAAAAAACAATGACGTAGTGACTAGAGTGCCCGAGCTAGGTCACGGGCAAACTGTAAATATACCCATATAGTCCTATGCTATACGTATTTGGGCGACCGCCAGGGGAGAATCAAGGCTGCTCTCCAGCCTCCCCCACCCTTGAAAAAGGGGGGCTAGGGTTGCGAAATGTGTGGTTCATAGATAGACTGCCTACTTGCCTAGTAGCTAATCGTAGTAACGTGAGGAGCAAAATGTTAGTGGTTAGACTGGTTAGTTAAAACTTAGTTCACATAAGGATTTTAAAAATATTTGAAAGGTTTTGTTTGACATAATGCTATGTATTAGAATATTAAATGCCGTTTAATTAGAATATTAAATGGAAGGAAAATATTTATAATAATAATAATAATAATTTATTTGTGAAACAAGCGTACATACAGGTCTTAAAAAAGAAAATCATCCATTCCATGTTTTCCTATTTCTGGGGCACAAAATTTAAAAATAATAACATTATGTTGATCTTGATAATATTAATTACAAAAATTGGTCATATTCAATAAATAGTTAATAATAAAAAATAATAAAAATCAAATAAGTTACTGTCAGAAAGAAAATAAATGAATTATAATGTACAATTTTCTATAAAGTCATTTGAAAGATGTGTTTCCACCAAACAACAAGGGATATATATTAATTTAGCTGACCATCCCGGCTTTGCACGGTTGTAGAAGTGGCTAACGAAGATAAACAAATATCTTTTATACTTGCAAAAATACAAACCTTGTATATGTAACCTAGCTGACAACCCTAGCAAGCGAGGGTTACGCGCCTCGCCTACTGAAAATGAGATCTAAAAAAAGTATATATTACTTATTGTACTCCATAATAAATCGCTGGCACTCGAAATGATTTAGCGTTTTTAAAAAAATCTATAAGTATTATTAACAAAGTGGGATTTTAGTCAGGCAACAGCATAATAACACATAGTAAGTAAACTTGCATGAGAGAGCTATTTTTAAGAAGGTAGGTCCAGGTCACACGAACGCGGCAAAGCGCAAAGCCAGAATGATATCCTATGTCCTGACGCTGACAAGACCTAATGACCTTGAGCAATCGAGGCAGGCAACTGTCTCAGCGGAGAATGTTTGTTTCCATTGGAGGGAGCGAGAAGCAAGACCGCGGCGTGAGGGTGATATACGTAGAAAATCAGAAAAATGAAGATTAAAAAAAACACATTGCATGAACAATATAAATCAGCAAACTTTTTAGTATGAGTAATACTTATAGTGTACTTATTTAATTATAAAAATCTGCGTTATAAAACTAAACATATACAACCGTTTAAATAGGATTAGAAGACGCAACTTTACTATTTTTTTCATCGAAATGATTTCATGAAATCCTATTTATGAATCAGCATTTTTTTTAGTATATAATGAATATTAACATATATTTTACTCGCCTTACAAAATCAAATAGTTTTTAAATACTGTTTAAATAAAGTCAATTATATCTTGCTAAATAGGATGATATTTGACGACAGGTTTGGCTCAGTTTTTATAGTGACCCTGCCCACTGTTCCGACTGTCGCGAGTTCGAATCCCGCTCGGGACAAAACTTTGTGTGATGAGCACAAATGTTTGTACTCGAGTCATGGATGTTTAGTATTTATATATGTATGTGTTTCTCTATATGTATACGTATTTATATAGTAGTTTAGCACACATAGTAGCTTTGCTTTGTTTGAGGCTAGGTCAATTTGTGTGAAATGTTCCAAGATATTTATTTATTTAGATACTGAATCGCTATTTAGGTAATAATTATGATCATATCCCATATCCCTATTTATGAACTTGAATGAGGGTTTGAGCGTAGGAGCTCCGCTCGTTTATCGGCGCGGCTAATTGTCCCCGTTACGAACAGGTTGCGCCTGCGCAAGGTCCCGTTGCTTCTTGTGTCATTCGACGAAAGATGTAACATTGCACTAGACTAATTGAAATTCAAATCAAACACAACATTATTTCCTATTGAAGCTATTTAGTAATTGGCGAAGTCTATTGCAATATGAAAGCAATTAATTCGACATTGAAATCGCATTAGGAATTCTGCCGCCAACGTCGCCACCCACGATATTAATTAGGATTCACCTAAAGCGTGTCTTGAGTTCTAAGAGCTCTTATATAGCAACCTTTCATTTCACCAGCTCGAAAAGGTTCACTTTGCACTTGACGTGTGCGTACAAGAGTCGTAAGAAATGTCTATGTCAACAGACAGATTTTATCCCAAAAAAATCATGTATAGACGTAGACTTTGCTGTTGGATGGGTTATGGGGAATAGAATCCCCATAATCCATCCAACAGCAAAGTCTACGCTGACAAAGCCATAGGTAACAACTAAGTAGTATAGCTAATTGAAATCTGTCACAAGAAAACGGTTAAGAATTTGTCATCTAGACGTGATAGATTATCATGATCTCGACTTGAGATCGAGTTTCTCGAGAATATGTTAAAGAAACACTAATCTACTTTTGGGACCATAAAACATAACCGCAAATCGAACGAGACATCCTTTTTTAGGCGGTTAACACTATAATCGAATGGGCCCGCCTGCTATGCATATTGTAGTTTGTACTGACAGACAAACAGACTGAGAACTGGGACATGAAATGCCAAAGCGTTCTCAGCAAGGCGATTAATTAATTTGAATAGGTACTAGTGACTGAAATGCTAGGATATTGGGTTTCGCGACTTTGCTACAGACTTATTATTTAGTACTAGATTGATATGTATCTAAGGCTATAAAGGAAGAAAAATCTCAGCGTATTATAAACAAGATATAATTGGGAATGCGACTAGGAAATAGAAACGACATAAATAAACTTGTATGTAGGGCAGACTGTTTGGCGTCGCACCAAACGCTCTTGAGCTGTGGGATGAACGTTTCGAAATTCTATTGGACATTGACGTGTGACACTTTTACAAAATTCCATTAATCTCGTGGGGCTTGGGTTTCAGACGCCTCGTTCAGGGCCCGGCGAAGCGACGCGCGGGGCGTTGGGCGGCGCGTCAAGCGACAAAATCAAACATACATACATACATACATAATATCACGCCTTTTTCCCATAGGGGTAGGCAGAGACCACTTCTTTCCATTTGCTACGACTCTTGCATACTTCTCTCGCTTCTTCAACTTTCATCCCGTTCCGCATACATGCTCGTCGGTTTAAAGTACTTTTGACCTGGCCTTTAATCAGATTGTCCTGAATTTGATCCAAGAACATTCGCCTCGGTCTTCCTCTTCCAGCACCTCCATTCACACTAGCCATATAAATACTTTTTGTCAGTCTTCTCTCATTCATCCTTTCCATATGACCAAACCAATATAGCATACCTTTTTCTATTTTTGTCACTACATCCTCTTTCACACCACACCGCTCCCTTATCACGCTATTCCTTACCCTATCACTCAATTTAACATTTGCAATATTCCGCAATGCTCTCATTTCTACAGCATTGATTTTACTTTCGTGCTTCTTCTGCCATACCCAACTTTCACTACCATACATAAGTGTCGGCACTAGCACACCTCTATGTACAGCCACTCGAGCCTTTGCCGAGACTTTGTGGCTAGTCATAAAAGCATGCAAGGCCCCATTTATTGAATTTCCAGCATTCACTCTTCGTTCTATGTCACCATCACACTTTCCATCCCTAGTAAATTTTGAACCCAAATATATGAATTCATCCACTTGTTCCACTTTCTTACCCCCTATCATAATTTCACACAGCGTCCTAAATTCATCTCTTTCAAAAACCAGAACTTTCGTCTTGCTTACGTTGATTTTCATACCCTTTCTTTCTAATGACACATGCAGACTTGTTACCATCTCTTGTAACTCCTCAGCTGATGACGCAAGTATTACTTGATCATCCGCATAAAGGAGACATTTGACGAGTAACTCATTCATTCTTAATCCACACTCTTTCTCTTTCAATTCCTTTAGGCAGTCATCAATGAACACGTTGAACAGCCACGGCGACGCTACACATCCCTGTCTAAGACCTTTATCAATCCTAAACCAATCAGTGTACGCGCCGTTCACCCTGACACAAGCACTAGAATTCTCATATAGAGATTTTAATGCTCGGATCAGGTTGTCGTCCACCCCCTTCATAGACAAGGCCTTCCATAATTCATCCCTCTCCACTCGGTCGTAAGCTTTCTCCAGGTCCACGAATACGCAATAAACCTTGTGACTTTTAGCCAAAAACTTTTCGGTTATGCCACGTAAGGAGAAAACCTGGTCCGTACATCCCATTCCCTTTCTAAATCCTGCTTGAACATCCCATATCCTTTCATCTGTTTCTTTCACTACCCTTTCAATCAATACTTTTGCATATAATTTCCCCACAACACTTAAGAGGCTGATTCCCCGGTAGTTTTTGCAGTCCTGCTGTGACCCTTTCCCTTTAAACAACGGTACGATTACAGCCTTGCACCAGTCACTTGGTACTCGGCCTATCCTCCAACACAGGTTGAAAAGGCGGTACAGCTGACTCGCAACTACACCCTTTCCAGCTTTAAGCATCTCAGCTGAAACTCTGTCACACCCAGCAGCCTTACCTACTTTCAAACTAATCAGTGCTTCCATTACTTCATCTAGACTAATTTCACTTTCATTCACATCGTCTTGAAATTCGTTGCAATCATCATTTACTACCTGTCCTTTTCCAAACAAACTTTCAAAATATTCTTTCCATCTCTTTAGCACACTTTCCTCTTCATTTAACAAATCTCCACTTTCACTCCTGATTTTGCCAAGTTCCGAGTTGGCCGACTTTCCACGGGCAGTTCTTATGGACTTCCAGAACAGTTTTACATTAGACCTAAAGCTATCTGATAGCTTTAGGTCTAATGCATCTGACCACTCACTCTTCTTCTTATCCACGATTGCTTTCACTTTCAACCATATGTCAAAATCAAACATATGTCGATATATTGTAGTGATCACGGAGTAGCGTATCTCGCGCGACTTCACCGCGCCGCCCAAGCAAGTGCGACTCATAATCAGTCTAAATATGGACTAAACCAGAATTGGCATGAAAGAAAAGTGTTTCCCTTTCTTTGGAACACTAATATTGACTCAATTTGCTACCCTGTTCACTGTGCTGAAGATCGAGGGGTCAACTAACCGGGAGCTCTCTTCGAAGTCTTAAATAGGGACAGGGATTTCCTATCACTGCGCTCACGCGTCGCGCGTTGCAAGTTTGCAACCGAGCAGCTAGATTTAAAGTTCAACTTGAGCGCCGTGATGCGTAAGCGCTACGATAGGGAATCTCCCTGCAGATTTTTTTGAAAATAAGAAAATCAGCATTAATTAATATCTCCAGTGCTAATACAACAACGTGTATAGCATTTATGGCTCGGATCATTTCACTCGACCTTCGAACGTGACGTCTTATCTTGAAAATTAATTGAATATGAAACGTGGGCTGGCAACCTCGCCGCGATCGCTGACTCATCAGGGAAGCCGGCCTATACATTTAATCAATCTTCAAACGGTATCATTAATTTTACTTCGGCTTCTATGTAGGTACCTACTTACATATATACAATAAACCTTTTAACATGACTAGTACAGTCAGCAGAAAAAGGGACGCCTTCAAGACCGGCAAAATTTCGAAAGGAGGGGGGTCCTGTCCATCATATGAGATGACTGCCCTTCCTGAGCATTGGACTATACTTTTGACCTAAAAGTAAAGTATAGACAAACTCGAGGGTTTTATTTGTAAACATAGGTGTATATAAATATGGTGGTAATATGTATATATACAGGTTTGCGCGCTATGTTTTGCCTTTGCATACAAAAATATTATTAAGAATTTTATGAAAAACTTACACATCTTGAAAATAGTTATTTGTTATGCAAGGCTGCAAAGTTGTTGTTTGCTGTGAGTGCGTGATTGAGACCCGAGTGAACGAAGGATTCTAGGGTTGAACCACGAGCGAAGCGAGTGGTTCAAATATAGAATCCTGAGTGTAACGAGGGTTTCAAGGCACGAGACAGCAAACGACTTTGCTGCTGAGCGCAACACAAAATTTTTCACCTCACGCGCGATTGTTCGGGAAGAAGTCCGAAGAAGACTTAGTTCGGCGTCACGTACAGTTTGTGCTAACTCTGGAGGAGTTAAATTCGTATCTTCATCGCTAGAATCGCTCATATTTTCTTTATTACTTCGTATAAGTATTTTAAATTACAAAACCAGCAATCTAAGACTTTTTTTTTTAATTTTTTATGTTTTTTTTTCCGGTGGTTGCGTTCCAAATCACTCCTACTCGTACTTCAAGATTCAATTATTCATTGAATACAGTTAAAATATACACATATTTAAGTATTTTTGTGATAAAACATAGTGAAATAATGAAATACATCTGAAACGGTGTATTATTAATATAATTTTATTAATGATGATATTAAGTAAATTGAACCTTTATTTTAATAAAACTCTCACGACGAATTGCGTTTCAGAACGTATCGTTGTTTTTTTATTGTGACAGTGGCGTCATGCGTCGTTCGAATTTCAAAAACACTTTCCACGCTAGCGGATAAAATCAACTTTTGCTCGGATATCAAGCTGCAAAACGACCACTTTCGAGCCAGTGAGGTGAAAAATATTTTTTCAATGTACATTAATTCAGTGTACCTACTTATGAACCGTTCTTATACGTCGTCTGTACACACTATAGGAAGATACACTAATAAATAAACACTATATAAGTAAAGCTCGATTTACACTGGGTGTGTGTTTTCAAGTCAGTAGACGTACATTTATTGTTCACTGGGGATACGAATATGAAGAGTTTTCTCGAAACCAGCAATGTACGTCTACTGACTGACTTTATAATTCACCCGTGTAGGTATATGGAATATTTATCGCAAATACCCATTTAATGTCATTCGCTGATCATGACGAGTTATGAAATTATGGCTAGATAATCTCAATCTCATTATACGATGCGCAAATATCAAGGCCAGCTACAAAATACGTTAGAATTATAAGTCCTATTTTTAGGGCCCCATGGGCGTTAGTTACGTTCATAAACCACCGGACCGGACGGAAGTGACGTTCAGATTTAGCGTTCCCGCTATTTTGGTCGCCATGTTTGTAAGCATTAGCTAATCTGTGGTAAGACTTGATTTCAGTGTTGCCATTACATAATTTTTGGCAAAATTAGGCGCTTTCAGTCAGATTATATTTCCTAACTAGCTTTTCCCCGCAACTTCGTATGCGCAGAAATATTAAAAAGTAAAATCCCGATTTTTCCCGTTCCCGTGGGAATTTTGCAAAATCCTTTCTTAGCGGATGCCTACGTCATAACATCTACCTGCTTGCCAAATTTCAGCCCGATCCGTCCAGTGGTTTGGGCTGTGCATTGATAGATCACTATATCAGTCAGTCAGTCAGTCAGTCACCTTTGAGTTTTATATATTTAGATTTTAGCCAATATGAAGTTTTATTTTTAGAAGTTTGCAGTTAAGTAAGCATCTTTTGACTAATATAAACTAAGTAAAGCAACTAATTAGGTAAGTATATAATAACTTAAGTTTTAACAACATCGCAGGAAGTGAAAAAAATACGTTATCTTTCACTGCTTCATCACGTAGTATATCACAACGCTTGCATATAGAAACTATAACAAATTAAATTGATGAAAGTTCAAAAATGCATATTAGGTTAGCTAGCCCTATACCCACTGTACATTAATCACCAAATCCCTAAGGCGAAATGCTCTCAGACATCCCCAATGTACACTTAGGTATACTAAAAAGCTCTAAATATCGTGTACCGACTTAATAGCTGCTGGTCACTTCCTCCTCCCTATTGACACAGAATAAGTAATAGTACTAACGTACTATTGATGTGAAAAGCCGACCCGGTAGCCATTTCTATAGCACTTCACACCTTATTGAAGGCCGAATCACTGCAATTGAACAGCAGTTTACTATAAAAATGACGTATAATTCAAAGTAAAGTATAATAGTTATGTCCTTTTGGTTTTGAAGAGCCGGTGTGGCCCGTTATGCGCCGGCGCAGCCGAAAGTTCGCAGCCGCGGATCATTTGCCGTTAGAGCAAATTATTATTTAGTTTTTGGTTCTTTTGTCGCTTGAAATATTAATATAGCGCAGTGGCGCAGGTACACAGATTGGGAACCCAGAAACTCCAAACGGAGACGAGGTCGCAGTTTCGCCGGCGATGGCGGGATGAGCTGGATTCCTTTTCATTGAATAAGTGGAAGATCGCTCTAAATCGAGAGGAATGGAAACATGGGGGAGGCCTTTGCCTTCTTCGCTTCGAGCGGGACAAATAATAATATTTAAATATTTATGCTGAGGTAGTGCAATGGGGGCTATCGCGTGTGAATTTGCCACTAGAGGCGCTAGTGTCCTGGTGTCCAATAACATTCATTTTTTACTGGTTTTGGCGGGCTTCTTTTTCGAGCTCATAATTTCTTTAATTTACCTATTGAAAAGTGATCTCCTTCGTGAAATTATCGCAAATATGGATTATTTGGCTATGAATGTAAATGCTTTGAAAAAATAATCTTTTTTCCAAACAAAACGGAACTGCACAACATTGCGGCATAGCTGCTCGATATGATGATAGTTATTTATGATTAATAAACTTAATGAGATTCAAGATTGAAAACTTTGTTTCGGCGCCGATCTTATAAAGTCGCCTTTGACAGCTATACCTCTGGACCTTAGTCTACAGTGGCGCCAACTGGTGAGCAAAGAAACGATAGTCCCCTGAGCTGCATGACCGATAAAGGTCATTGGTCATAATTCAAGATTATGAAATCGTGCGTTCAAATCTTTTTAAGTTCTGGTGTTTCCGTATTCCGTATAGGTACAATTCACACATCAGAATTAAGCTTTCATCTCCTTTAATCAATGTTCTTTCTTATCAATGTTTCCATTAACATTGTGTACTTATTATTACCTAAGGCATATCCGCGTCCGCGGCAATGATTCTTTTTTCAGTGTCTAATTGATAAGAATCTGATCTAATTTAAGGCCACCCACAAAAACAGGTTTAAATACAGCTACTTAACCTTTCAGCTACTGTACAAAAGAACCGAAAGACCTCTGTCATAGTGGAGTATAATATTTATGTCTCACAGTCTGTGGCCAGAGACCCGATGACTTGCAATCGTCAATAATGGCTTAGCTGGCTTAATGACAGTTCGCATTGTTTGACCCCGGCGCCATTTCTAACTACGTTTCATCGTGTTTAAATGAGTGTATTCTTCTATAAACAATTCTTTTGAATTATAATGTACGAGTGCCTATAGAAAATGCGCCCGTGTCGAATTCGCTTATCGCGTTCCGCTGGGTTATCGCTGGGCATATTCGTTTTTCTGGGATAAAAAGTAGCTTATGTCCTTCCCCGGGACTCCAACTACCCCCGTGCCAAATTTCATCCAAATCGCTTCAGCGATTTGAGCGTGATGAAATGCCAGACAGACAGACGGAGTTACTTTCGCATTTATATGTAGCTTCTGCCCGCGACTTCGCCCGCGTGGAATTCGCATATCGCGTTCCCGCGGGAACTATTCGTTTTTCGGGGATAAAAAATGGCCTATGTCTTCTCCCGGGACTCCAACTAGGTATCTCCATACCAAATTTCATATCAATCGGTCCAGCGGTTTGAACGCGAAGAGGTGCCAGACAGACAGACAGACAGACCGAGTTACTTTCGCATTTATAATATGTATGGATGTACCTATGTACGGATGGATAGATTCATAAGATACCTACGGGCCGCAGAGACCATTTACTATCAGGTGGCCTGGCCTGTGTCATCACGCTTGTTCGTTTTAGTAGAAAAAAATTTAGTCGCTGCACTTGAATCCATTCTAAAAAACCGGCCAAGTGCGTGTCGGGCCACGCGCAAATTATAGGGTTCCGAAGTTGACGATGCCCACAGTACCTTTCTAAGACTTATTAGCATCTAGCTAGCCTGTGGTATGACGTGCCCGCCCGACTCCCCTGCCGCTCGAGAAAAATCATCATTATAAGTTGGTCGACTATTACTCGTAAGTTTGTACAGCCTACTTAGCTCTGATAGTTTTCCTTTCAACTACGTTATATATGCCACAACCGTGATTTTTTTCAGCCATCCAAATACCACCATTTAGCTGGCAGGGGGGGGGGGGACACGTGACTCTAACAAAAAATAGCACTTTAAAGCTTAATATTTCACAAACGCATCACTTAATCAAAAAATGGTTTTAACAAACCCACAATATTTTTTCGAGACCTATTCAACGATATGCCGCACCATGGGGTATGCAAGAAAAAAAAATTACATCCCCACTTTACGAGTAGGGGAGGTACCCTATAAAAAAATATATTTCAAAATTTTATTGTACCACTTTTTCAGCATAACTAATATGCATATTCATGCCAAATTACAGCTCTCTAGACCTAAGCATCTCCGAGCAATAGTGCGGACAGACGGACGGACATGGCGAAACTATAAGGGTTCCTTATGGACTTCGGAACCCTAAAAAGGCTTAGACGATCTGACGCTCTAACAAACTTGTTTAATTCTTGTTGGTTGTGCTGTGCAATGGTAGTACCTAATAGCTAGTATATAGTAAGTAGTTCAAAAAGTAATACCTGCAAGTCCTACTACGTTACAAAGTTCCACTAATCTCCGTTCCAACACACGCAGCAACAACGCGTTGCGCAATACCTCTAATGAATGCGTGGAGCGGAACGCATCGGGTGGCCGCAGGCGTATTCTGCAGTCGTAGAATGGCAACACTTTGGATATTAAAATAAAATGGATCAGTTGGCAAAAATATGATTCACAATCAACCGGAAAAAAATGGCCCCGTCAAAACGGGTGCCCGAACAGCTCGGGCACCCGTTTGGCCTTCGTTATAAAGAGGCGTTATTAGCATATTGGAACGTATTTTCTAATGTCAGTTTACTCCATATATTTTGACATGTTAGGCACTGTTCGTCCATATAATAGGTATGTTATTTTATTACTTATCAATGCAAAAATATGAAACCCACGAGCAATGAGCAATAATGAATGTCTATCAAATGAATTATCAAACTTTCTTTAAGACTTCTTACAATTTGAATATAGGTACTTGCTCGAATTTTGGCCGTGGTGGTCTAGTGGTTCGACCTACCGCCTCTCATGCGGTCGGGGGTTCGATTCCGGCTCGCACCTCTGTGTTTACTTACGTGTGAAATTCAATTCGAATTTACCACTTGATTTTTCTTGGCAGTGGGGCGCAAAATAGGCTGTAGTGGTGATATCCTACCACGACATCAAAACTTACGTTCAGTGCTCAGAATAGGCTCTCCGCCGTCTATTGTGCATCCAGGCTTTGACCTGGCAAGGTCGGTGATTTATTTATTTAGAAAGGATATACCTAACCAGGCCGAAGAAAGTCGACATGTCGCGGTGCATAGAATTTACATTGTGTCTGCTGGATCGATAGTCATGAGCTAGGTATGGTTCGGGTCACGAAGATCGAATCACTACATAGTATAAAACAAAGTCGCTTTCTCTGTCCCTATATCCCTATGTATGCTTAAATCTTTAAAACTACGCAACGGATTTTGATGCGGTTTTTTTTAATGGATAGAGTGATTCAAGCGGAAGGTTTTAGTGTATAATTTGTTATAGTTTAACACTCAATTCCCACGGGAACGCTATAACCGAATTCCACGCGGATGAAGTCGCGGGCAGAAGCAGCGAATAGGCCACATCTGGGCACTTTTACACGCCAGAAATGAATTTACCAGCGCTTCCAAGACCCATTGCTAGAGCAGAAGATATACTTGCAAACGAACACACCCGATGGTAAGTGGTCTCTGTGGCCCTATGGACATACCTACCTATATGGAGATAAGGAATCATAAAGATTACGAAGGCGTTGCATTACAACTCTTAAGGATTTTATGACTATGCTGGTAAACGGCTAAACTGCCGAAATTATTTTGATAAAATTTTATACCTACCACCGTTCTTTGGACTACGGGGAAGGACATAGGCTATTTATTATCTCGGAAAAACACATAGTTCCCGTGGGAACGTTTTGATTTAATTCTACGCGATCGACGTCTTTCGTAGAAGCTAGTACCTTAGTAGGTATGTATAGGTGAAAAACTTAAGTAAGTCACCTGTTGTGTGTAGTTGTGTTCCAAAATTATATGAAAATTCGACGAAAATTCAAATATGGAACGTCAACTTTCGTATACAGACAGGTTACTTTACTACTACATAAACGAGGTCATTTCGCTATGTTTTTTACCTATAATTAATACATTTAATTAATAAATAATACACAACTTATTATTTATTTATTTATTTATTTATTTAAACTTCATTGCACATACAAAATGTATACAATTGGCGGACTTAATGCATAAAGGCATTCTCTACCAGTCAACCATAAGGCCAAACAGAAAGAAAAATGAGTAGGTGCATCAATATCAGAAAAAAACTAGGTACAGAAATACAAGGAAGATAACAAATAATTCCAAAAGAGGATAAATTTACATAAACGTACATAAAAATTATATAAAAGATAAACATACGAAGCAAAGAAAAATATGAAGGATTCCAAGTCTACGCGACCTTCTCAAACAAATGCTTACGCAGCATTCGCTTGAAGGAGAGCTTGGTTTGAGCTTGTCTTATATCTAGAGGTAGCGAATTCCAGAGGCGGATTGCCTGAAGGGTGAAAGAATTAGAAACAGAACCCGAACAAAACTTATATATTTAATAAAAATAAAAGTTATCCTCATAATCTCGTTGACCTCATTATTAAAATAAATAATTATGTAGGTACAGTTTGTAAACTGCATTTGTTACAAAAACTTGTATTCATACTTTTGGCGCCATCTAGCGACGCATTACAGAAGAGCTTGGTCATTGCCCGAGCGATTGCCGGGCTTCGTTTTCCGTACGAGTACGAGGTAGTCACAAGTTCAACGACTACTCGGTAGATGGCGCTATTAGGTCCCATCATGGCAACTTTCATTTTGATGGGAAAAGTTGCATTGGATTTTTTATTAATATAATGGTGTTTTACCGAACACTTATTATTAATTTAACATCACAACTCTTTTAGATGCTATTTTTAATATTGTTACAAACACGACCCTCGTGTCGTGTTGTTTTTCGTGTTAATACCTACGTATTATTCTTTTCACAGAATGAAAAAAAAACAGATTTTGACAGCTCGATTAAGTTGCGTCCATAATTCCCTAGATGGCGCCACTTGCGTGGAAAATTGGAAATAACGACAAACAGCGAATGTTTCTTTTTTATTAACATAAACATGTTACCTATTTGTTTATACCTTCTATATTATCGACCACCCACGATATTCAACTGGATATAGACATCCACTTCCTACTCCTATCGATTTATAGTTTTGAAAGTAATAAAATGTAGAGGTTGAACTAAATAGCGCAAGTGCATTCATTTTGTATGGGAGTTACAATCTTTTAAAGCTAAATCGTACAATTCCGGTGTAATGAAATAATATCCTTGATAATTAGCTTGATGTAAACAGTATTTGAAAGATTAATTCTTAGTATAGGCACAGAATAAAGCAATACATAGTACTAACGGTATATATACTATAGGTAGAGTCTAGGGAAGTAGAGAATACCTAGTAGGTAGGTAGAAATTGATACTTAAAATCACTGCGATAGATATCTTCTCAACTTTGTTGTATTATGTAAATGTCTGAACTGACATTAGCATAACAATAACACTGTTAAAATGCGATGAGTGGCAGTACTCATCAATTAGTCCGTCACTGATGGTCGCGGGAAACCGGTGGAAGCAAGAAGCATAGGACCGGTCTGAGTGGCGAGCATATGTCCAGCAGTGGACGTCTTTCGGCTGAAATGATGATGATGATAATGATGAAGATGATGACGATGAGCCTATCCCTGTACCACCAGGTACAGTCGAGTTCATTAATATGTGTACACTTTTGGACCTTATTAAGTACAACGTGGTAAGGTGCAAAATTGTGTATATATTGGTGAACTCGACTGTACATACAGTCGCCATCAGATATATGGAAGCGAACAAGATGATAATAAACATCTGAACACGATGTTATTGTCAAGACGTTAGAGTGCATGATCACATATTTATGCTCACATGTATCTGTCGGCGACTGTACTTAGGAACGGTTGTGGTAGCTATCCGTTAGGGCACGAGGACTTAGCCTGCCAGCTTAGGTTAGCTAATAGCGTTTATGTTAATTCAATGTTTTTCTTTGGTCTAATAATATGTTTTTTTTTTCAGGTAAGTCAACCGCCAAAGCAACTGAAGACGAAAGTTAGTAATAAATAATAAGTTTATGGACATTAAATTAAGGCAATCACTGCCACTTCTGTTTTACGAACTTTCGTCAGGTGCCACATCAGTCATTAACATTGCAACGCACATGTGCGTTCAAGGCACTGCGGGAGTCAGCAAAACGCACATATGCGTCGGTGTCAGTGAATGCGTTAATAGCTTTGTATGTACTTAACTGCTTTTAACGGGGGCCACCGTATTCCTGCTCCCATTTGGCGCCACTATCGGTAAGGTGTTGGCTGTAAATCACAATTGTGTCAAACGTCACTGTGACGTTTGACGTTTCGGAGACTTCAGTGCTGCTTGCTGACCGTTTACCGTACAATATGGCACATAATGTGCTAAGTTGGCAACACTGCACTGCACCTCACGCGATTCAAGCGCCTCTAGCGGCGCCGGCGGTTTAATTTGCGGTTGTCCTTTATTGCGAAACTTAAGTGGCAGTGGGCGGCGCACATTGCTCGCAGGACTGATGGCCGGTGGGGCCAGAAAGTTCTCAAGTGTCGTCCGCGAACCGGGAGACGAGCTGTCGGTAGGCCTCCAACAAGATGGAGCGACGACCTGGTGTGGGAATAAGGTGGATGCGAGTGTCAAGCCTTGGGGAAGGTTTTTGGCTGAAATGATGAACTGCTTCTAAACACACTTCTAAACTTCTAAACATCTTGTGGATGCACCATTTTTTTCGATGGCAAACAAATGCATCTAATTATAGTGGCGGATGCCGGTTCGATTCCCGGTTCAGTGGACATAGGCGCGTGCGCATATAAGCGGTCCGCGGCATTTGTTACTATTGTATGTAAATCATTTGGGTTTCCATTAAAGTTTACTTAAGGAAGAAATGATTGGATGACTTTGATGGGACGCTTTTCTACAGTTACAATGTAAGTACATAGCTGAATGTTAACCAATGCGTGAAAATTCCCTAAATAAAAATAAAAATTTGGCAAAAATTTGTGACCATTCACTACTGCTACTACTAGATACAGCCTGTTTGCGTCCCGCTTCTGGGCACAGGCATCCTCTCATCACGAGAGGGTTTGGGCTACTACCTGCACTTGGGCCCAGTGCGGATTGGCGACTTCACACACATCTTTGAATTACTTCGCAGATGCGTGCAGGTTTTCTCGCGATGTTTTCCTTCACCGAAAAGCTCAGTCGTAAATTCACTATCAACCAACTAACCTACTTACGATAAAGAATTCAGATTCATGGAAACTTCGCAAGTCAGAAATGTGCTAAGTAACAAATGCCAGGGACGGGACGTTTGTTTTTACCCAACTGCCAAGCAAGGGTTAATGTTTTCAAGTTTAAATAATTACTAATAATAGGTACTAGGTGTATCTAAATCTATTAAACTAAACAATGTTTTCATTACTTACCTAGGTATCTAATTCATATGCATTTACGGAGATATATTGAGTTTAAAATGTCGCGTGACGTCACGGTTAGGTACGATTTATACCTAACGGTGACGTAGTTAGCCCCCACTCTCCAACTTTAATGCGTTTTAACTTAGTCATTCTTTGTTAATTTGATAAAAAAAAATACGTGTCTAATATTTTTTATTACCTGACTGACGGACTAAATAGAATTTCGATTTCTTCACCCTGTCGTCATCCCTATTTCATGAGAAGCAAAAGTTGTTCTAAATACCTACGCCGTCGATTTTAAAATAGTCACAGATACACTAGGTATGCACAAACTACTAAGAGTTACTACGAATACACTATGCTAGCCAGCACTAGTGCGGGCCCACCTCGATTACTCGAATGCGATCCGAATCATTCGATTTGAATATGCGGGCGAGGTCACGTCACGTGTGCCCGCCTTTTATATGTACTTTTTAATTTCCATTCATTTGTCTATGGTAAGGGGAACTCTGACGAATTTTGATTGGTACGAATAAGGGGTTAACGAAATGAGCAATGATAGGTTGTATATTGATTTTATTGTATTGTATTTGTGTATTATTTAGAATAAAATAAAGTACCTTAGTGTACTACTACAACAGCCTATTTACGGCCCACTGCTGGGCACAGGCCTCCTCTCATCACGAGAGGGTTTGGGCTATAGTCCCCACGCGGGCCCAGTGCGGATTGGGGACTTCACACACATCTTTGAATTACTTCGCAGTTGCGTGCAGGTTCCCTCACGATGTTTTCCTTCACCGAAAAGCTCAGTGGTAAATTCAAATTGAGTGATTCTAAGTGTACTAAACTGATTATATTAGACTGATTTGGACACCTGTCTAACATAACATACCTATGCTCGTAAAAAAGAAATATATTGAAAAAGATAGCTCTAAGGTTCACTCGGGATTATTCTACAAGTAGCTAAGGGGCTGTTTTGTCTTTATTTATATGTAGTATTTTCTAGAATGTGACATCTAGATGAGCTGATAAATCAAGCGCTGCATTTCTATGTTGTCTATACTAAGAATAAGTCTGTAGAAGTCGCGTCTGAAACTTGAAAATTAAAAGAAACTATCAAGTCGAGGGGACTATATAAACGACACCGATACTGAACATATAACTAAATACCTAACGATTTTTAGAAAACAATTCTGTATGTATCCGGGTTCAACTCGAAAACTACTGGACGGATTGCAACAAAATTTGGATGGGGGTGATTTATAACACTGGTCAACATATTTTATTTATTTATTTATTTTATTTTATTCGGAAAGCTGACTGCCTTAAAGAAAACACGCACTTAAATTAGTCATCTACAAGCAAATTATAAGCTTCCACATATATAATGCGTATGTAAGATAAAAATGTTTTAAGGTTAAAATGTTTTTTTTTTTATCTTTAGGTATTAATTTGATTGGTAATTCCTTATTATTTTAATATAATTAGATTTAATTTAGGTTTTTTTTTATATAGGCTACTTTTTATCCAGAAAAAACGCATACCTAGTTTCCGCGGGAACTATTTCCGAATTCCACGCGGACGAGGTCGCGGGCAGAAGCTATAGTATATAATATAAAGATGTCACTAAAATATACAATAGCTCCTATAGCCCTGGATAACCTTACAGTCACAGTAGTGAGTGATAGAGCTAATAAATACAATACAATATATATTATCTCAGTAATGCAGGAAAAATGCAGAACAATGTACCTACTTACCTACTTAAACGTAGTAAAAATTCATATTGTGGATACCTATTGTGTATTCTATCCGTACAGCCAGCACGAAATGTCTTCTAATTAAGCGATGACGTCATAACAATACCTTCTAAATTAATACCGTAAAGGTCGTTTAAAAGTGTGAGTGAGTCAGGAAGTGAATGAATGCAGCGGCCTTCTTGTCTGAGGTGAACGGGTTTAGATAAATATTCGCTCGACGAAAGGTCGACGACCCTTATCATGCGCCTGCGCTGGACTGATTGCTTATAAATGCAAAGGTTTGAAATCTAATTTAATTGGGTGCATGCTGATATTAAATTTCTAAGAAATACTTTCAAATAAAAGTTAACGTTTATGATTTTTCTGTAGGTATACGTTCACAATTTATTTATTTAATTAATTAGAGTAAACGGTATACATTATACCTACTGACAAATAACATTATGCATCATAATTTCAATTTTCACACTTCTAACACTTTAGGTAATAGGTAGGTAGTTGAAATCCATTATGCTCTTTATCTCTATACGGTAAATTCTTGTTCTGACGTGTATAAGTGCCCCTATGTGGATGGCCAACTTGCTGCATAAATGATTGAATTTTGAATCACCCACGGTCGGTTCTCAAGTCCCAGACAGTGACAGCTGTGCCGTCACGACCAATTCAGACAATTTAGCTGTAATTATCGCTAATTGTGATCAATGTAGCCCAATTAACGCTTTTTTACAGCCACGTACATGACTGCCACAGAGGCGAATGTGCTTTTTGAAACATGTCTTGTATCTAGATACCTACGTGTGATCTTTTCAATTTTGTTTATAAATTCTGTAAAAATGTTGTATCACTAATGAGAATCACTTCTTGTACTGTTGCTTGTGTTGTTTTGAGTAAAATAGTAACTAACTTTTGTGCTTAATGTTTTCCTCAATAATCCTAATTAAGTCTTAAAACCACAGAGAATCAGCTAATTACTACATTCAGGTCGAACACGGTTTCCTTGTCTCGAAGTATTTCTGACTTCGCCACAGATTCACAAATACATTACGCGAAACACTGGCCATTGACAACCGCTGCAAAACCATAGAGTAACATAGCGCGCGATAAACGAACTATATATACTGACATCTGTGCAGGGAAATTTAAAGTTCAAATTTGACGTTTGTTATCACAAAAGCGTTCTTTGTGAATGAACCGTTTGTGAGATGCGTTTCTAAGTTTGCTCATTTATTATCGGAGCTAAATTTACTGCATAGTCCGCATACCCACCACATAAAAGGTCGGAAAACAGTTTTAAAACTTTGGGAATGGTGTAAAACTTCAAAAAAGATTTTCCTCATTTGTAAGTAGTCATTGGGTTTATACATACAAGTCAGTATAGGTCGATTTGAATGATTCACCGAAATTGTGACCGAAGGCAATGAATCAAAATTTTATTAGGTCTGTAGTTGACTTATGATCCTAAAACTTGTGAAATTGTCGATCAACACAGAGCCGAAACTACTAGAGAGCTGAAATTTGGCATGCAGGTTCCTTAAGGAACGTAAGAGAGGATTTCCCGAAATTCCCACGGGAACGGAAAAAAAACGAGATTTTACATTTTAATATTTCTGCGCATACGAAGTTGCAGGGAAAAGCTAGTTGTGTAATAAAATTATTAAGTTTAATTAAACTATAAAATGCAGTCACTTTGTTACATTCATAAAACAAAGCAACTTAATAAGGAACAATTGTTTTTATAATCGATAGCTGACTTAGCCGCGGTGGTCTCGCCTCTGGATTGCATTGCATGATTGGCTATCTATGCGTATGTCGGTACGGCGCCGATCTGCTTCATTTATCTACTGCATTTGCTTTTAGTTTTTAGTGCGGTTACGCCACGCTGCCTTCCCGGCCTGAAACGCAATAAATGCGTTAGAAACAGAGGGAGATATGCCTTTTTATACATGGTGCATGCGTCAGAAATAACGTGGAATATCGGTCACCACAGACTCAGCATCACGGGCGAGGAATTAATTGCCCGGCGCAGCACTATCGCACCGGCCGCCGCGCGAGCGGACGCTTCCGTTCGATTTACAAATCGAAAAGCGCGCGAACGTAATGGCGGGAAATACGGTCACGTTTTCGAAATAGTTTATGGTTTCCTTTTTAAAGTAAACTCGTTTTAAACGCTACTGAGAATCGTGCGACGGTTGTTTTCGCAAAATAATAATTAAAAATCGAGTAAGTTTAGTTTAAAGAAGATAAGAAATTAAAGTCGTGCAAATATAGTTAATCAGTAAGGTCAGAGATCTAGTATGTTTTGGTTCGTTTCGATAACGCGAATGTGTCCGGACGCAGAAGTCGCGCAGCGGCGCGCAGAACACACGGATACAGTAATAAGTAAATGACAACAGTGAATCATTTACCGGTTATCAATGCAGGATGGCGTGTCAAGCCGCAAGTTGGATTCCGAACGCCGTCGCGGCAATACTGCGCTCGGATCACAGCGCTCAACCTATAATCGCGTGGTTGACAAACATAAGGGACTCTACAGAAGAATACGACCCTTTGATCACAGTAAAACAAGAAATCTACGAGTTAGAAGACTCGGATTCCTCTACCACGACACCGGACAGTGCGTTCGACGAGATTCTCTCGCAATTAGGAAAGGAAATATACAAGCTAGAGGAATATCAGCAGAATTTCGGTCCCGGCGAACAAGAAGTGTCGTTAAGCATTTTAAATATTTTCGATGAGTGTTTAGAGCGCTTCGATAATGGTAGCGAGGAGTGTTTCGAAGTGAAGGAGCTACTGACAGATAGCAAACCAAAGGTAAACAATGATAATAGTGTTGTGATCGAAGTGAAAGCTGACGAAAACAGTGTTGTGACTGAGAAACAAAACGGTGTTAACGGTGACGAGAATGGTGTTGTGACGGAGAAACAAAACGGTGACGAGTTTAGCGATTGCGAATCGACTTTATCCGATGTAACTTTCGTGACTAGCACGCCTGCTAAGTGCGATAAAGTGAAAAATAGTATAAACTCGATATTTTATCAAGGGGCAGGTACTCCCGTGCCGCCTCGCAGAACGAGGCTGAAGACTCCCTCATCTAGCTCATCTTGCTACGACAATATGGAGTTGAAAACAAATGCAACAATGAACGAAGTGGCTAGACGTTTAGACGACAGTGATTCCGAAAGCACGTGTTGGAGTTACAAAGAATGCAGCGACGCCGAGGACGCGAAAGATAGATACGGTGTCGTCTGGTCGCATTCGAGCGGTTTCCACAACTCGGATGAGATACTCCGGCGCGTGCTGTCGCAGAATCACGCGACAATATCGCGGTTGTCTTTCGACACGGCCAGTGACTTCACGCCGACGCAATACTCTGTGTACGCGCTGCACGAGGTGGGAGACAGGTGCGAGCCAGTCGCGACCATGACGCCGGACAAACCCGACGACGGCTACGAGCCGGTGCGTGACGCTCTCACCAACGACGAGAACATTTACGAAGAGATAGAGTACATGGGCAACTACACGGACGAAGGGTGCTCCTGTGGCGGCAGTGTCGAAGTCGAGAGTTGCTCCATCAGTGCCAGTTCCGAAGGCGTCGGAAGGGATAGCCCTTTATACGCCAACTTAAGGGACCATGATGCGTACGCGATCTCCTCAGACGTGATTTACTGGAAGAATTTGTTACTGGATCCGTATTACAACGAGGACGAAGAAGATGAGGTAAGTTACTTAGGTCATACTTATGCGTGCTGAATTAATTATTTTATATAAGGTGCCTTACGTCGTACGCCGTTTCCTGCTGGAATACAATAACATTGCCGATGTGTCACTTAAATTGATCCCGGCTAGTTAGCAGTGATGAGCAATTTAGTTTTAATTAAACGGAAACTGTGACTAATTGAGAACGAAACGCAAAAGTCTCAGTAGCCTATCATGAAGCAAACAATAATATCATCACGCTCATTAAAAACAAAGTTGTTTACATCTTGTTCGACTTGTGTAAATTACTATCTGAAATACTTACCTGGATGTAACGTTTCAAAGATGTCTTTAAAAACTACACGTAACAACGCTTTAGGCTTTAAGTACTATTTTCGGCGCGAAACCTTCAATGTCAAAAAATAACCATAGACGGCCGGATACTCTGATGCGTTTTGATCATAAATGAACGAATATAACATCCTCAATCATTCGATTCACACGTCGTTCCATCTTTGAAACTGAAAACTCTTTATCGGCACCATTTCGTTTCCATTCATATTTTTCGTTCTAAATTTAACTTCATAATTCCGATTCAGCTGGTTCAAGTGACCGAATTGAAATTGCTTTTAAATTGGATGAAGTAGATTTCTTAGCGGCTGTTAAGGCAGTTTGTAAATATTACCGTGTAAAATGAAAAAAGAAAACATTATTGTTCATTTATAATAAGGTCAATTATGTCATTTTAAATCGTTGATTATAAAGAAATTACGTTACATCTATTAGCAGTATTTTTTCTCATCCGTGTTTTTGTTTATGGCTATTCACCCATGGCCGTCTCAAGTGGCATAGGAAACAATAAACTGCCAACGATAATTAGCTTACTTAGTACCTAAACTATTTCAAAAAGTAACTGGCCGGCTGTAGCTTATCTTAATGGTATAAAATAAAAAGTCAAAGAGTAAAGATAACATGTTTTTTTGGCCAAAATGTTGGAATTCACGCGTAAATGAAGTGTCGTTACAAAACAGTGATAACGATGTTAATTTTCAATTGCTAATAAAATAAATAGCTGGACAATTAGTTTTAATTGTGGTCCTTAAGATTGTAAGTCATTATGACATCGTTATGAATTTCTACTTTTAGGTACTTCACCTATTTTTATTTGTGTAGCTATGAATCGTAACTTTATTAGGTACTTTACGAATGCAAAAATCTGGCTATTAAGTATTACTTTTATTCCGATATGTGACTATTTCTTAATACATTTTCGCTTTGATTGAGTAGGTACATAATTATAATCCTTAAACTTGCAAATGAATACTACTTAAGTAAGTGAAGATTTCCTAATTACTTGAATAAATGCTAGGTAATAGCGTGCGTAAAATAAGTAATTCCTTGCATTTAATATTCATTTGTTTTTTAGTCGGTTGTGCCGCACTGCTAGGTAAAGTCTGTCCTGTTGCTTTCCTCTGCTACATAATAATTATTGTCGCTATACCTAGTGAAAAATTCTGATCTTCTTTGCCGAATGCGTCCAAATTACCTATGTACACTCCTATGTACTAGGTTCATATTATTATTAACAATATTACTAGCCTATTAGCTCACAGCGTGAGCTAATAGGCTAGTAATATCCCCTCACGCCCGCGACAGTATCCTCTTAAAAAAATATTTATAGATTAAAAATAAACTCCAGATTATTAATAAACTATCGAACGTGCCAAGTCTGAACTACATATATTTTTTTCATGACAATGGTATAGGCAAACGAGCGTACAGCTCACCTGACGGTAAGTGGTCACTGCGGCCCATGGACACCGAAATCCTTTGATTTCCCATTAAGAAACCATGAGATCTCGAATGCGTTGCCTACCCTGAGGCCTAAGATGGAATGCCTCTGTGCCAGAAATTTCGCCGGCTGCCTTAACCCCCTGCCGGAACACAACAGTGCGAGCACTGCTATTTGGCGGCAGGTTAGCGGGGAAAGACGGTGGAACCTCCCCGGACGGACCCAGCACCAGGCCCTACCATTAGCAATTTTATCAGCCATTTTAGCGTGATTGAATTGAGTAATAACACTAAGAACAAACATCCAAACTAGTACGGTCACTCTCATATAACTACTCGTATCACAGGTATTAATAATCCGTTTTGTTATAAATATAACACGTTTTTCATTATGTTATTATTTGGATGAGGTGTTATAGGTAATGTGTTATTAAAGTTAAATCCCATGCTAACCACGTGTTGGGATTCCCAACTGAAACTGTAAATATAATTATATTTCTCTTAAGATACCTATCTCATATTTCTTACAACAACATCCAATTATTATACTAAACTACCAGAACTAATATCTTATTCTCACATTTTCGTTTTACATGCAAAACCATTACCCTCCTTTACGTCGAGCGTGTAGCAATTATTAAATACCTACTCTTGTGGTGAAACAGCGATTAGGTAAATATTTGTTGCTTATTAACCCAGTATTGTAACCTAACCACATATAAATAATAAGGTACCTATATTTTACAAGCTTTTATTTAGCTTCATCTATCCCGATGTTCCTCGTGAAGGTCGCGGGAAACCGGTGTAAGCAAGTAGCACAGGACCGGTCTGAGTGGCGAGCCTTGGGGGAGGCCTATGTCCAGCAGTGGACGTCTTTCGGCTGAAATGATGATGATGATGATGATCCCGATGTTTATCTACTACTACTACTACTACAGCCTATTTGCGTGCCACTGCTGGGCACAGGCCTCTCATCACGAGAGGGTTGGTCTATTAGTCCCAACGCGGGCCGTGTGAGCCGGAATCGAACCGCCGACCCTCTGCATGAGAGGCGGTAGGTCGAACCACTGGGCCACCACGGCCACGGATGTTTGTCTGCCTGTAATCAAATCTTGCAAGTTTAAGTTTGATCCACTTCCCGGTTACCGATTGAGCTGATATTTTGCATGCACTATGGCACGGAGCTGATCTGATGATGGAACCGGAAGGTGGCCATAGGAACTCGGTACTCGTTACACCCTCATCGAGCTTAGACTTGTTAGGTCTGTCTTGACGAGTGCTTAATAAAAGCACGTTTTAAAAAAAATATTGCTTGTTTCTCTTGAAACTATGCGTGTCTAAAATTAACACCAGTCATTAAAAATATAGGTAAGTACAGTGTAAAAATAACATGAGTAAAAATTAGAATATAATAATCACAATAAATTAACCACTAATAATAATACTTTAATTTGAATTAACCACTGTGGTTTTCGGTGAAGGAAAACATCGTGAGGAAACCTGCACGCATCTGCGAATTAATTCAAAGATGTGTGTGAAGTCCCCAATCCGCACTGGGCCCGCTTGGGGACTAGCCCAAACCCTCTCGTGGTGAGAGGCCTGTGCCCAGCAGTGGGACGCAAATAGGCTGTAGTCGTAGTAGTAGTAGAATATATAATAGATCTAGGTAAGTCCTTATTACAAAATGCTGATCGTGAAATTAAAACTTTTTTTTATTAGCCAAACTCCAAAACGATCACCTATTTGCTTGCTTTTATTTTAGGGAACTCATTTAAAAAAAGAAAAGGCTAGTATAAGTAGTAGAAAATGTTAAATTAGAAAATTACACTTGATTTATAAAAATATTATTTATTGTGTAGACCAAGTTTTTATGTAGATATATGATATCTACAATATCATAAAAACTGTTGAACTTTGGCTTAAGACAGAAGATAAGCGACATAAATCAAGTTCTACTACTAATAACTTACTAAGTTATGGTATCTGTCAACATCATTACTCTGACATAAGTAACGGGCGGTAGTTTCACAAATCATCATTTTCATCGAACTGTCAATGTAAAGAAGTAAGTATGTATGCAACCAACGGCTAAGCTGGTGGGCATGCATCGTATAATCAGGGTTAGCATTTACGAAATAGAAGACTATCTATTTCATAGACGTAAATAATATAGACCCGGTCTAACGTACACGTAATATGTCCCCACTTCCACGGTGTCCAATCCAAAGTTCTGTCACCGAGCGTGCGTGACAATAAGCGTTTTAAAAAAAAAAAACGAAACTGTTTCTCAGTTTCTAAAAACTCGTCTCCTTGTTGAAAAAATGTGACCCAGCATTAGTGTCACGATATAAGTTTAACTTTGGATTGGACACCAATGAAGTGGGAAAACATGACATGTATCTACGTTAGACCGGGTCCATACGAAGTATTATTTATGTCTTTGATCTATTTCTATATCTCCCACTTGCACCAAACTGTTAACTTCGGGTTAACCGCTTAACTCAGATTCATTCGTATGAATTTGAAGAGGGTTAAGACGCTAACCCGAGGTTAGAGGCTTGTTGCAAGTCGGGCCTACTATAGTAAAATGGTAAATGGTAATGGTAATTTTGTGTCGCTTTCTTTCTTTAGACTGTTTGTTAGAGTTACTCTCCGGAACTACCTACCCGATTTGAATGCAGTTTTCAAAGGTACAATAGTTATTTGGAGCTACATATAAGCTATGTTTGATTAAAATAAAATATTCCACGCAGACGAAGTCGCGGGGCACAACTAGTTAGACTAGGTACTAGGTAAATAATAATAGTCAATATAATAAAGACAACTATTATTGTAAAAATAACAATTGATCGTGACACAGAGTGAACTAAGCCCTGAAGTTTATACCACAGGTGTGACAAAAATATTTTCTGGGGCTGCATATGACCCTAAATTCATCATCATCATCATCATCATCATCATCATTTCAGCCGAAAGACGTCCACTGCTGTACATAGGCCTCCCCCAAGGCTGGCCACTCAGACCCTAAATTAAAATATACTTTCTCCCTATTGCGAAATTGTATAGGTCTTATGACTTATGCTATTGTTATAAATGATACACCGTCGCTCTCTTTTTAGCCTTTCAAGCGAGAGTAGAGAAAGTGCATTTTTATTCAGGAATATGGACCGTTTCGAATAGAGACTCTGAAAAGTCGACAACCCTAATAGAACATTACAGTTTTGAACTGATTTAAAATTGTAATTTAATAGAAAACTGTACTTACATCGCAATGCTCCACTGGACATTGTGTAAAAACGTGTTTTCAAGGCAGTGCATATGCGCATTACAAACAAGCTTTTTGCGGACGCCCGCGATATCACGGATTTGCGTAAGAGGTCGTGTACTGTACTCTGGAGTACAATACACCCTGTAAATACACCCCCAGCACATTCTTAGGGTAGGTTGATTCAAACCGTCCGTTAAAGTTAACGTTAAATATTTTACTATGGGACAAAATGACGTTTCTATATGGAATGACAGCTCGGCGGCCATATTTAACGACCAGGTGTCCGTCAACTATGCTTGAATCAACTCAGACTTAATATTAGGTGGTTCTTTATACTGTGCCCTAAGTATTAAGGATGGGTTTATTCAAACCGTCAACTAAGCTGCGATCGTAAAAAAAATCACAACGGATTTTTTTGTACTTTGACTATGCTAAGCTATACTCTGTAAATGACTACTTAGACACTCGGTATATTAAATAGTTATGGTTTTGTATACCCGATATAGACTCACTTGCATCTAACATTTGCATGACTTACGCCCGGTTCCTATATCCACGAAACGCCTCGTTTTGCCTACGGACGGTTAAAATTTGACAGATTCTCTATAGAACAAATGTCAAAAATCAACCGTCCGTAGGCAAAACGAGGCGTTTCGTGGATATAGGAACCGGGCCTTAATTAAGTTTAAATGTATGACTCTTTTATTCCAATTGTAACACCGCATGTACCTACTACATTTAAAGCAAATAAATAAATTTCTATTTCTATTTCTATAAGCAATGATGGGTCCGTCAACTGTCGTTGAATTAAATGTTAAACAGGCTAAGGATTCTAAGGCTAAATGAGTACCCCAAAAGTATAGCCCCAGCTCGGCCCTTACCTCCTGATAATTTTCAGTTGTTCTAAACGCCACCTACCTAAAGTAATAACAGATACTAGAAATACCTAATTAATTAATGATCTATCCAAAAAAAAACCTAATTGGAAACTTGTTTTTAAATTGTCATGAAAGATTCCTGACATTTTGAGAATATCTTGCAACATCTATCATTTCTAAATACCAGATATCCCTTTGAAGCGATAAAATAATCAATCATAAAACATACAAATGGTTCGGAATCAGACGTGGAATCTGACCACATGCCGTTGTTGTAAAACCTAGCAGGCATAACTGATATACATCCAGATGCCGACCCAGTTGCGATAAGTGGTGTCATCAGACCAGCTCTATTGATAGTAATGGGTGCTTCGATCATCCTAATTCTCTATTTGTAGTACCTACGTGGTTTGCGATCCGGAGCTCTGGAGTTGGGGCATATATTGGCCACTCTTCGTAAACACGTCGATCTAGATTGAAGGATTAGACCTAGATAGTAAGGTAATGTCGAGTGGAGAAAATTCCAAAATTGCGATCTTTGATGTATACACGGTGGGTCAGAAAATATGGCAAATAATTAACCCACAGTATCGGCTATCGATTCTAAGTATATTGTATAGGTTTTTAATTTTTTTCGAGTTGGTAAAAAAAATAATGTATATGGGATTGGTTGTGTGAGCGACGCCTGAATCCTATACAAAATATTTTTTTTTACCTTGTCAAAAAAAAAAATACCTATACAATATACTTAGAATCGATAGCCGATACTGTGGGTTAATTATTTGCCATATTTTCTGACCCACCACGTATACATAATGTCGATGGATACAATTTTAGGGTGAAGTGTGAAGTCTGTGTAGCAAAGGAAATACAGAAGTCAAAATCATCACTACATAGTATAAAACAAAGTCGCTTTCTCTGTCCCTATATCCCTATGTATGCTTAAATCTTTAAAACTACGCAACGGATTTTGATGCGGTTTTTTTTAATAGATAGTGTTTCAAGAGGAAGGTTTTTATTTGTTATAGTTTAACGCTCAATTCCCGCGGGAACGCTATATCCGAATTCCACGCGGACGAAATCGCGGGCAGAAGGTAGTTAAAATTAAACAATAATTCAAGTAACTTATCACCTGTATATTTCAGCCTTTTGTTGTCAACAGAAGATTCCTTCATCGATCGCGATGACTCCATTTTCGCAGACAGATGTTTTAATAAATAGAGAACACGTGTTCCATAGACAGATATGCACATAAAGATTATGCCATTACGGCGGGCATGTGCAGGCGCAGCTGCTTTGATCGCAGAGCATAACAAACTGACAGTTTAAATAGTAGACGCTTTCAGTAAAAAATCATCTAGTGTACTCGTGACCAATCTTTATTTATTCGCTCAGCTGGGCCAAGCCCCCCCCCCCCCCCCCCCAAATAAAAATACAAAAATCCTGGACCCGCCACGGATGCTTTAATAACAATTAAAATAAAAACAAGATTGTTTAAAAAAATAAATCATTAGCTTTTACCTAACGGAAAAAAATCCAGGCAAATACTTATTACTTACTTTAAATTACTTTATTAATACAAATTTCCTAAGTGTATAGGTATAATTTTATGCTCGGAAGTAAGTTTACGTGAATGTTTTACCAACTTCTTTCAACTAAAATCTATCGATCGAATTTTGGATTGTCCGCGTTTATCATTGCAACTGGCGTTTTTGTTGTAATCTGTGGTATTATGATATTCCCAACGATGATGTTGGACATGCAGCTAATGCAATGTTAATATAGTCGTATCAATTATACATTTAAATAAATTGTAGGTACCTATTGAGAAAGATTGAATTTGTTACAATCCATTTACTGACCGAAGAACATTTATTATTAATCTATTTATTTAATACTGGTCTAAAATATGTCAGCAGTACAAATATTTCACCTCGCGAAGCTAATTTATCAGAGCAGCATATTAATAACTAAACTAAACGTCTCTCTCTGGCCTAATTCCTTTTATAACTCGTTAGAAAAAGACAAACATAGGTTCCTTATTTCATAAGAACAGTCACCGATATATTCAGTCTCAGAGTAAGGCGGCAGTGTACGCTTGAAGCGGAGCGATAAGCGTTTACGAAAGATGCAGCATTACAACACTTTTATGCATTGCATTTGTTTGTTTTGCCGGTGGTAGGAGATGCAGGGTTCGTTCGGAGCTACCAAAATCTTACCCGCTAGCTAACCTGCCATCAAACAGCAGTGCTAGAGCACTTTGTGTTGTGTTCCTTTAAGGGGGTAAGAGAATAGGTAAAATAACCAGCATAGAGGCACTTCAATCTTGGTCGTCCCAAAAATGTGATACGAAGTAGGTAATTCAATGACGAAGACCGTAGCGGATAACAGTATGTTTAAAATAACAGTAACTCCGTCTGTCCGTCTGCTACCTCTTTACGCTTGAACGGCTGGACCGATTGAAATGAAATTTATCATGAAGATAGTAAGGATCCCGGGAAAAGAGCCCGAAAAAAAACATAGTTCCGCGGCAACAAACAAAAACCATGAACAACGCCCACAGTGGCGTGCACTCCTACAGACAAAAATACACTGCCTACCCTAGCCTATTACATACGCCATTATTAGCCTAGTCCTGTGGCCTAGTCTAGCAAAATTCCTAGTATTTTAATGGTCTACCCTGTCCAAAAACTGTGCACGCCACTCGCCCGCCCCGCCCCGCTGCTCGCCCAGCTCAAGCATCCAATAAGGCCTTACCCTCAGATATCGTTCCCTGCAAAGATTCAGAGTACTGATTGTGTTTACTTTTTTTGTTTGTGTTCGCTGTCTGCTGCCATTCTTGGAATGATTTTTATTAGTGGGAATCACAAATGACGCTTCTTTTTGTAGACTAGTTGTGTTCCGCGGGGACACTCGCTGAAAAATATTGATAATCAGGAATCAAGGATTGAAAAAGTTGGGTTCTCCCAACAATAATAGGTACCTCTGTCAGTAGGTATAGGTGTATCAAATTCCATGAAAAATAAACACTTTATTCATGCTTTAGTGTTACGGCGCCTATTGCACACGGCAATGAATGCAGACACATAGTCTATACCCACGGATATTCCCACGGGATCGATTTCTACAGTGCGCTTTTAGACAAAATATATCAACATTAGGTATATCATATCCTCATGCTATACATAGATTGTATCAGAGACAATGTAATTATATAAAACTGTCAATCTCCTTACATTACGGCGTACATCAGAAATAGCCTGGGAGCCTCAAATTTTCATGCGTATGCAGGCTACCTAGGCAGCGACATCTATTATTGCATTTAATACTTATTTCGGGCGTAAGCTGATTTGTTTGAAGGTTGTCATTCTAAATTTACCTTACTTCTTCTGTGATTTTATTAAATTGTAATGAGTGTTAGTGAGTCCACTGCGTAGTTGAATAGGTAAACAATAGAAATAGGTTCAGCTTATCAATTTATTTTAACACATGTCATTTACAAATACACACTTTGCACAGATAGCAGTCGTTATGATAGAGTAGGGGGAGGGGCGTATCACTGAGATGTTAAACGCAAAAGTTGCTCTTATACTTATGTTCCTCTTTCATCGATGATCTACTTATGTAGAATGTTAGAAAAAAGGTCTTCTGCTGAGTTTTGCGGCGCTTCTTCTCAAGCAATGGATCTTGGAAATGCTAGTGAATTTATTTCTGTTAAATTAATTTAAGAGTGACGTGTAAAAGTGCCCAGATGTGGCCTGTTTGCTGAATAAATAATTTGATTTTGATTTGATTTGATCTACTCTGTCACCATAAACCACTGTTAGTTCCTACTGATATAGTTTTTTGATAATGTGAAGCTAGACGGGTAGCCGGAAAATTACATGGCCATGTACTTTATCCTAAATATTTTTAATTCCAAGCCATAGTGCTGGTTTCATTAAATTTTTTAGTGATTTATTTAACTAGAAAACTAACTAGAAAAAGTGCCCAAGTATTTTAAAATTCACAAAATGAAGCTTGAAACCGATTGTGATAATTTTAAACGCCTAGTTTCTTAAATAATTCATGACTTGCTACAGATGATGTTGTCTAAGACTTGAAAATTACATTTCTCGCTATGTCTGACAGTATATTAAAACGCATGATAAGCAACATCATCACATCAATTACAGTGCCAATTTTATTCTATTCCACTCAAGGATCAGGAAACAAAAACGTCATCACAAAACCCATCTATAACCCTAAGTCATTTCTTGTCCCGTCAATCACGTACAAATCTAGACAGACAGACGGACGCCTTAACTAGCTGTTAGGCATAAAGAAGTCCATATATGACCTGCGCATACGCCGAGCAACGTGCCTACAAAACTAATGAGCATCGACTTTAATTAAAACAACTTTAGATTCTGTTCCATTGTGTTTGTATTCAATTTGCAATGATGACTTGACTTTGTACTTTGTATTAGGTCTCATAGAATGCTAAGTCGTATAGGCACTTAAGTGGTATGTAAATCAGCTATAGATTACTTTAGTGTTACAAAGGATGCCTAAGGATGCCTAGACGGGTCGGGTAATAAGTAGTAGAGTCCTTCCGGCTATTTTGCGATATAACATAATAGAAATTTTATTAGGGATTTTTAATTCTTAGGCCTCGGGGTAGGCAACGCATTCGAGATCTTATGGTTTCTTAATGGGGGATCATAGTATTTCGGTGTCCATGGGCCGCAGTGACCACTTACCATCAGGTGGGCTGTGCGCTCGTTTGCCTATATTTAGGTTAAAAAAAAAGGGAAATCCCGAAGCTCCAGCGATACCAATAGTTTATTTTCAAAACCATTGGTAGCGTAAGTATGCTGCACAAGACGGATGCATGGACAGTTTTTTTTTTACCTCAGCGAGATAACTATCATGTCGTACCTCCTACAGTGTTTCGTTAAGGTTAGCTTCAGCCTTTGGTGTAGTCGCGGTTGTAAATTCAAAGAAACTCTCAACGCTGGAGGATCAAAGCGACTTTTGCACGCAGAAATCAACAGCCAAAGTGTATCTTTTTTGGCTCCAAAGCACTAGAACCATAACTCACTCATATAGAAACCTATTTTCGATTTCTAAATGAGCATATTCAGTTTAAACGTGTTCTAAATCATCTGAAAATTATACTCCATCATAATCCGAGGTAAACGAGATAAACATTTACGTTTTCAAGGGAATAAAAACTATAAATAGACCGCTCTGAGAACCTCATTAAACTAACGAAGCAGTCGTATAGTTGAGTATTATAAAACTCTTATACGATGTCGATTAAAATATCTACTTAAGGCCGTTCCTATACCCAGCTCAGCCGTCACTGTCACTCGTGCAACGAGTGAAAGAGAAAGCGCTACGCACAGAACGCCCGATTTAGTTAGTTTTTAACACGTTTTAATTTCTATAAAAATAGCGTCTAAAAACATGGCATTTATAAAGCTGTCAATGTATGCATATAATATGGATAGCTTTTCTGTTATACGGTATAACAAGCAGTGTAAAACTAAATAGGTATAACTTATACCTATTTAGTTTTACACTGCTTGATATAATAAACTGGAGTAAAGTTGGATTAAAGGTCCGAGTTAGAGGTTACTTTGGAATCAAATTGTATCGAGCGAAGTTTCGTGAAACGTGTAACGAAAGCTGTCAAATTTATATCATCCTTACTTTGACAGCTTTCGTTAAAAATATCAAAGTTAAAAATATTAAAAATATGTGATATTTGATTATTCAAATATCACATATTTTTCATATTTTTAGCTTTTAACAGGGAACGGCCTTAAGGCGAAAGGTGGGGAGAAAATGCAAAATCGAGTTGATTTTGTGCAAGTATCCTGATGAAATTATATAGCAAGTGGTGAATAGAAAAGAACTTATTCTGCACATAAATATACTCAATTAGCGATTTACAGCGCCGATACGTTCCTTAATTCCTGCCGTATGCCTGTATGAATCGCATAAAAGTATGGGTAAAAAATTTGGCAATGTGTAAAATGCTGCCTAGGCAGAATCCAACTTGTACCTTTGTTTTTTTAAAACGGATTCGTTTAGGAAAGTGAATCGCTGATTGAGTATGTTTATTGTGCAGAATAAGTAGTTTCCTATTGATCACTTCCGTGGTGGCCTAGTGGTTCGACCTACCGCCTCTCATGCCGAGGGTCGGGGGTTCGATCCCGGCTCGCACCTCTAAGTTTACTTATGTGCGAAATTCAATTTGAATTTACCACTGAGCTTTTCGGTGAAGGAAAACATCGTGAGGAAACCTGCACGCATCTGCGAAGTATTTCAAAGCTGTGTGTGAAGTCCCCAATCCGCACTGGGCCCGCGTGGGGACTATAGCCCAAACCCTCTCGTGATGAGAGGAGGCCTGTGCCCAGCAGTGGGACGCAAATAGGCTGTAGTAGTATTGATCACTTGCTATAATTTCATCAGAATACTTGCAGGAGTTTATTTTTGCCCTACCCTTTACCTTAATTGGATAAATCTATCACGCACCCGCAGTTTGGACCAAATTCGTGACCATGGAAATAGTAGACGTCCCACAGCTAATCTGATGGTGGAGCCGTAAATATTACTACTACAGCCTATTTGCGTCCGGGCTGTAGTCCCCACGCGAGCCCAGTGCGGATTGGCGACTTCACACTACTACTACTACTACAGCCTATTTGCGTCCCACTGCTGGACTTCACACACATCTTTGAATTACTTCGCAGATGCGTGCAGGTTTCCTCACGATGTTTTCCTTCACCGAAAAGCTCAGTGGTAAATTCAAATTGAATTCCGCACATAAGTAAACTTAGAGGTGCGAGCTGGAATCTAACCCCCGAACCTCGGCATACGAAGCGGAGGTCGAACCACTAGGCCACCACGGCTTCGTGAATATTACCTTCGCTTTAATTTCATTGCTTACTCATTAATTAAATAAAGAGAAAGTTGATAAGTACCTACGGATGCCTCTATTGTTCGCATTGAACATCTGTCAATCGTCGTGCGATGACCTAAGACAATGTCTTTGGGTAGAGTTTCACTTTTATATGTACTTCGTAATTATAAAACTTCGGCAACCCGCTCAGCATCTTTTTATTTATTTATTTATTTATTTATTTATTGAGAACAAATACAATTGAATGAATAAAAATAGTCCCACAAAACTGGAGTACAGTTTGACTGCGGGATCAGGAATATTAATCAATTATACATTAATATCTTAGCCATTAATTACTAGGCTATATAATAATATTAATATTAGGATAAGTTTTTATATAATATCAAGGTAGTGTTTTTTTAATTCCGCTCTTGTTCAAATAGTGAGGGTGAAGAAAAAAGCTTTCAATAAATTTCCTCATATCGTCTTTTATCTCCACCTCTTCTTCAGTTGGTGCCACAAAAGTCCACAGGTGGCAGTGACCATTTCATCAGGCTGGGGCGAATCCATGCATAGGGATATAGGATTTTTCCCATATCCCAATTAAGGATAAGGCTCCCCATTTTGCGAGATAGCAATTTACTCGTACAATTCCCAGAAAATGCACTTTATCCATTCGTGTGTTTCTTACTGTTGAATTTGAATTCACCATGAGCTTTTCGGTGAAGGAAAACATCGTAAGGAAACCTGCACGCATCTGTGAAGTAATTCAAAGATGTGTGTGAAGTCCCCAATCCGCAATGGGCCCGCGTGGGGGCTATAGCCCAAACCCTCTCATGATGAGGGGGAAACCTGTGCCCAGCAGTGGGACGCAAATAGGCTGTAGTAGTAGTAGTGTTTCTTACATGTTCACGATTAGACTGGGCGGGGTCAGATATCTCATTTTATGCGCCGAACGACGTTTTGTATTTGGGATTTACCGACTCACTTTATCGGTCGCTTTTGACGTCCCGAATAACATAATGAGCCGAGTTAGAAGCGGTAGGGATAATCCTTTTCCGTGCCATATAAATTCACTTCGTGAACTCGAATAGACGCCTTGTTTGTTTCTATAGAACTTAGAACAAAATAAAGTGTACCTACTCTGAACAAGAAGTATTTAAAACTCCCACCACATCCTAAGCTTGGTCTTGGTTCTTTTAGCAACTCTTAGTCATTGTTTACTAGCAGGCCGTCGACCCACATAGTAGCGTACTGCGTAACGAAACTGACCTGCATGTGTTAATGACACTCAAATTACTTCCGAAAAACGATTTCTTTAAATAGCGGAGAAATATTTGGAAAACAAAAGAACATGGAGTGGTTTCTAAAAATTTGGGACTAATCGCGTAAGCTCTTGTTCACTCCTGTTCGGGAGTTGAAACGCCGCAACAGTTAGAAATCGTAGTACCTAGTAGTACAGTACAATACAATATTCTTTATTAATGCATTCACTGCCACCGACGCATATATGCGTTTTGCTGACTTTCCCGCAGTGCATTGAACGCACATGTGCGTTGCAATGTTCCCTTAATGACAGATGTGGCACCTGGCGAAAGTTCGTAAACAGAAGTGGCAGTGAATGCGTTAAACTCAACACACGAAAAAGGTACAACAAATGTATGGTAAAAAACATACATTATGATATACCTACAGCAAGCGGTTATCGCTACATAGCGATCTCTACCAGATAATCTTTTTACTTTTTTTATTCAGGGAGTTTTAATTAAACTTGAAAGATAGGTACTAACGTTTCGAATTTCTTATAAACCAAAAAAGCTCTAGTAATTTTTTTTAGCTCCTACTTTTGTCTTTCTCTGTGCTTACGTTCTTTTCGTTTTGTGTATCTTATGAGTAGCAATCTCATAGGTGTTAATAGCCGTACTGACTGCTGCATGCTATGCTCCATTCATACATGGCATGCTAAATGATAGGAGTAACGATGTAGTATAAGTATTCACATAACGAAACGGTTCGCTAACAGATCGTCGATTTGGTTTCCATTAGCACCGGTTGTTTGTTGGCATTGTTTCTCTTTGGTGTTTCTCTACAGTAGTTTACCTGCAATCGATTTCTGAAGTATGATTGAAAATGATGCAGCCCTTGTAGCGGTTTCAGTTCAATTCTTTATTTCATTATCATGTTCATTGACATCAGATGTTAATTATGTAAATTAGTAGAAGGTACATGATACCCTGCTAGGGCACGAAATATGTCCTTAAAAAACTAAGAAAATATATTATACATCTATTTAATTCTACGTTAACATTAATACTTCGATTTTATCATAATATATTTCGATTTTATCATAATTAGATTAAGTTTTATCAGATTACTCAAAATAATAATAGGTAATAATGATTCGTTAAGTAGTTTTAGAATAGTGTTTTATCCTTTAAGAATTCAAGTTTTCTACGATCATCATCATCATCATCATCACAACAGCCTATTCACGCCCACTGCTGGGCACAGGCCTCTACTACTACAGCCTATTTGGGTCCCACTGCTGGACTTCACACACATCTTTGAATTACTTCGCAGATGCGTGCAGGTTTCCTTAAAATGTTTTCCTTCACCGAAAAGCTCAGTGGTAAATGCAAATTGAATTTCGCACATAAATAATTTCAGAGGTGCGAGTCGGATTCGAAGCCTCGACCATGAGAGGCGGTAGGTCGAACCACTAGGCCACCACGCCTTGTACCAACATATGCCTAATTTAATATACTCTCTACTACTCTATTGCTAACATGTGTAACTTTATCAACTAGATGTATGTATGGACTGATCAAATTTGCGATCTAGATTTCATATCTGGGAAAACTCATTGAACTATATTTTCACCCGAACAAAGCTCCGCCGCCCAGGTACTGCACTTAAATGATTTCTTTAATACTTTGATGCCATACCATCATTTATACTTGGCGTCACATATTTCGCAATAGGCGTCAACGCGTCACTTCACCCAAACATGGTCAACATGATGATAACTTATGATTCAAACGCACGGAAGTACACGGAACTGATCGGACACTGATTCACAGAAGAATGCGTGACGTTGGTGTGATTTGTGCTTCTATAATCGTTTTTTTTATAAAGCTTTAGCAGTCGTGTCATGCCGCAAGGCTGCGTTATGGGACGCAATTTGTTCTCTAAATACCCCAAGTCTGTATCTTTAATCCAAATCTCGAGTAAAAGTGAGAATGGAACTAATTAAATAAACATGACTTTAATGAATATAGTATTGAAAACTCTTCCGTTACTGACTGTCAATTAGACTGACTGATAACAACGCACAGCTGAAACCACTGGTCGTAGCAAGTTGAAATTTGGCATGAACATTCCTTGAGGAGACTAAGGGGGGACTAAAAGGGATTTTTCGAATATTTGTCATCGGGAAATCTCGGAAATTCGAGAAGACAAGACCCGTACTGTCCTGATTTCCGAGATTTTCAGATGGTCAATATTTATTCACTAGGTACTATGGCGTAAACTCTGGGGTTGCGTCTGATGGTAGGCCTTGGCTGCGAGTACCTACTAACTTGAAGTTTAGTTAAAGAAGGGTTTACTTTTAATGAAACTTTTTTTTATATATATAGAGGGGCCTATATACAACTGTTCGTATCTAAAGCGAGAGTCGGACTACTATCTAATGACAGACTAGAACCGCTTTTTTTTAATTTTCAAATATTTATAAGAACAGTTCTAGAATGTTTTAAAAAACTACAGCCCTAAAGAGTTCGTATAGCGAGGGCTATACCAACTCATAAATTTACCTTCATAAATAAATAAATACATGTGTAATAACCTAACGTGTTCATGCAATCTTCGATTAACGTTAACGTAAAGAAAATGAAAGATTGCTTCGGAATTCAATCTCCCGTCAGTTATTGAAACATGGTGTCCCAAACAATGAGAGCACTCACCGGCAGCAATAACACAAACACGTCCAACGATCTGCGCCCACGCAGCTCGGCAATTTGTTTATTACTTTTGTAATACCAATATGGATTTAAGGATGCTCTGAGCACCTGTGCCTTGTATAATTTACAAGCTTTTTTATAACTTTCCGTTGTTAGTTTGGGTTGGGTCAAATGTTGGAAGCTAAATTAGAACTTCCTGACTACGATTTGGTATGCTTGGCTTGGGAATATCTTCGGTGACAATGACAATGCAATAATACCTATGGCACTGTAGGTAGATCTGGTCTGATGATAGAATCGGAAGGACCTAAACTAAACCTAGGAACCTAAACTAAACAAAATAAGAGTTCGGATTAATTCAAATCAATTCAATATATTTATTTCGGACCCATGATCCATAATATTAAGTTCAGGATTTTCTGATTCGTCTGGATAAAGCTATAGTTAGTGTTAGGTGATTATTTGTTGACGGGGGTGGAGCCATAGGAAGGTGTCCTGGGAACAAGGGAACGTTGCAACCCTTGTTTGGACTTATTAGAATCCTCTCGATGAGTAGATTACCTACAGTCTACAATAAGAGCTAACATCACTTGACAGAATTTTATTTATACTTACTGGGGCTATATTGGAAGTCTTTAAATAGGGATCTCCCTGTTCCCTATAGGATCGCTCACGCGTCACGGCGCTCAAGTTGATGCTTAAAGTTCGCTTGCAACGCGAGCTCTAGATATAGCCCCTGTATTTTTTACTCATGGAACTGGGAGCGTTTTCCGATAGTTTCCGCTATAAATAGAGAACCAGAAGAAAATGCACTAAATAACTCAAATCATTTCAAATTAATGTGTATAGTAAATTCAACTCAAGTGAAGTAATCATCTTTTTCTATGCATTCTTTTATAAACTACCATAGATAACAAACTGTTACCACGCTCCAGCGGTGTTCGTAAACGCATCGTGTTCACAACATGGCTATTAGTGCTATTATTTGCGCTAGCGCATTCTATCAGAAGCATACAAGCCTATCATTTGATATTAAAACTGAATATCTTAACGCAAACTCGTAGAAGTCATTAACTGTTCATTTATGTCCAAAGTGATTGATCGGGATTCTTCAGGCTATCTTCAGACGTTGTATTTTTTTTAAGGCGAATAAACACGTACTAGGCTGGCAAGCTGGCAATAGACGTCCATTAAAAACCACAGAGAGGTTATTTTTTATTTTTCCCGAACTTATTCTATTCTTTGCTTAATTTGGTATGTGCCTTAGTTTGTGTAAAATGTATTTTACACAAACTTTTAAACTAGGTTCATTGAATATTGCATTTAGTACTTGAGGGAGGCCTATGTCCAGCACTAAGACGTCTTTCGGCTGAAATGATTATATTGTACGTGTTGTATGCATGCAAAAAATGCCACTCGCATTTGTTGACCTCTATATACCTACAACTATTGCATGAGATACTATTTTCTCAGTTTCAACAATGCATTTTTTCAAAACATGTATTTAACAATTTCTTGATATATTTTACAAAACTAATTTCGACCAGCTACAATTAGAAATTCACTGAATGAAATCACCATTCGTAAGTTCGAATCTTTCATAGGTATATCAGATCAGATGTTGTACAGAAATATCAGTCTGTACCTATCCCAGGAATTCCAGACTTAATTGCTTCATTGACTGACGTTTCCCGTCTCTTTCGCTCTACAATATCTCGTTCAATGTTGAAAAGAGACGGAAGATCATCAGAGCTCATGAATGGAGGCTCATTCAAGTTGACTCTAAGGTTAACAGGATGAATCAACTCGGTGATAAATTTATATGTTGGGTTATAAAAGTTAAAGATACTCGTTACAATGTAGCTGTACTGTTTATTGTGCTTTTATTCGTTTATTTTTTTTACATCACCCTTGGCCATAAAGTGGGATTTTCTGCCCGCTACGCGGAGAGAAAATCTCACTTCTTGGCCAAGGCAAGACGTAAAACTTTTGACAAACCACGGGCGGTAATTCGTAAAACCCCAGATCGCATATTTATGGCCCTCACCTTCGGTTCGAGCCACAGAAACGTGCGATCTGGGACATTTACGAATTCACCACCCTAGGTCTGTAATGTACTATCACTGGTGGTAGGGCCTGGTGCTAGGTCCGGCCGGACTGCCGCCAAATAGCAGCTTGCTTACACTGCTATTGTTGTATTTCCGTAAGGGGTGAAATTACTGGCACACCTTAGGCTATTCCATCTTAGGCCTTAGGGTAGACAACACATTCGAGATCTTATGATTTCTCATTAAGAAAATGAAAAGGTTTCGGCGTCCATGGGCCACAGCGACCGCTTACCATCAGGTGGTCTGTGTCCTCGTTTGCATAAAAAACAACGCTTTTTACCACGTCGTAACTTAATTTGTTAATGTGAGTTTTTTCTCATTTCCTCTTTTTCGGATGTAAAGTAAGTTTTTGGTGCCTCTAATAAATTTCCCCATGACTCAGTAAGGTTCTACTTAGTAGAAGTATGCAATCAACCCAATTAGAAATAGGCCGCCGTGACCAAGTGGTTCGACACCGCCTTTCATGCAGAGTCGGGGGCTCGATTCCGGCTCGCACCTCTACTTATGTGCGACATCCAATTTGAATTTGCCACTGAGCTTTTCGGTGAAGGAAAATATCGAAGAAGTAATTCAAAGATGTGTGTGAAGTCCTCAGTCCGCACTGGGCCCGCGAGGTTACTATAGCCATATTACTTACTAGCTTCTGCCCGCGACTTCGCCCGCGTGGAATTCGGTTATCGCGTTCCCGCGGGAACTATACGTTTTTCCGGGATAAAAAGTGGCCTATATCCCTTCCCGGGACCCCAACTATCTCCATGCCAAATTTTATCTCAATCGGTCGGCGGTTGAAGCGTGAAGAGGTAACAGACAGACAGAGTTACTTTCGCATTTATAATATTAACTAGCTTCTGCCCGCGACTTCGCCCGCGTGGAAGTCGGTTATCACGCTCCCGCGAGAACTATGCGCTTTTCCGGGATAAAAAGTGGCCTATGTCCCTTCCCGGGACCCCAACTATCTCCATGCCAAATTTTATCTCAATCGGTCGGCAGTTGAAGCGTGAAGAGGTAACAGACAGACAGGCAGAGTTACTTTCGCATTTATAATATATTAATATGGATTTTGTGCTATAGCCCAAACCCTCTCATGGTGAGAGGAGGCCTCTGCCCAGCAGTGGGACGCAAAGAGGCTGTAGTAGTTTAAGTTTTCGCGTGAACATTCCTATTCTGTGGGAATATCGAGTTGGTTTTTATAAAAATTCGTTATTCAGAAAAGGTTTTAACATGATGAGTGAGTAGTCAAAGAATGAATGGATAGATCAAGGGCGTCGGGCGCGCCCGCGCAAGGTAAAAGACTTGCAAAATAGTTAAATCATGTAAATGAATGAATGAATCAAGAAAGTAAAAGTTGTAAACACTTTTGGCGATTGCCTACTATGACAACGTCTATCGTAAACAGTTTGCACTGTCAGCAGAAAAAGTGCTGTGAACTTTTGAAGTTAGGTACCAAAAGTACTTTAAAGAATCGTGAGCTCTTTTGCTGCCGACTGTACTTACTTAAATACTCTTTAATTTCTAACAAAAACTTGTCTTGAACTTAAGAAGCTATAAGTACCTACTACTTACTGAAATCAATATTTCGATATCTGGTCCGAAATTAACAGTTAATGGTTTTTCTCAAAAATGCAATGAAATATTGATATTATGTTCTTCTTATTAGCCTGGGAAGTATCACGTTACAGGCGCGGCTAGACAAATTGGTCTATAATTAAATTTCATACAAACGTTGAAGGCCTAGGCCGGCAACTCACTTTTTTTTAATTTCCATTGGATATATTTGTGACACAGAATCTTGGCATTCCGCCATTTAAAAAAAGGTACAAGCAATATTTACTCTATGGTTCGCTATGACATTCTGCCAATACAGCTTTAAAAAAGACATGAACCATACATTACATAAACGCACGCCTGTTTCCCGTTGGGTGGGGTAGGCGGAGACCCACCGGAGTCCAAAGAACGCTGCTTCTATCTAAGCATATATATATACTATTATCTAATATATAAAATTCTCGTGTCACAGTGTTTGTACCCAAACTCCTTCGAAACGGCTCAACCGATTCTTATGAAATGTGGAGTGTATGTTCAGTAGGTCTGAGAATAGGACGTAAGCTATTTTTCATACCCAAAAAAAATCCAAGGCGGTCCGAAGTCCGCGGGGTCAGCTAGTATATGTATAATACTTATCTCCCTCATTTCCTGCATCTTAAAAACTCATGTCAAATTTAATAACAGTTACATAAAACACGATTCTTACAAAATAAAATTATACATTGAATATCATACAATTACTTTTACATGTGTCATAACATAACATATTACACAATTTGACATATTCAACCTATACCACGTTAACTTTGCGCTTTTATTTTTGTTACCGTGCAGCCGTTGTCTAACAAATTGCCATAAAAACTCTTAGCTTCTCTTTTGACCAGCTGCAAATGTAACATTGTAAAGGTTAATGGCTTTAAGAGTAAGTAGCATAGACGTAAATAATATAGACCCGGTCTAACGTACACGTAATATGTCCCCACTTCCACGGTGTCCAATCCAAAGTTCTGTCACCGAGCGCGCGTGACATTATTGTTTTATAAAAAACTTTTTTCGATACTCTTTCTCAGTATCTAAAAACTCGTCTCGTTGTTGAAAAAATGTGACCCAGCTTTAGTGTCACGATATAAGTTTAACTTTGGATTGGACACCAGTGAAGTGGGGAAACATGACATGTATCTACGTTAGGCCGGGTCCATACGAAGTATTATTTATGTCTATGGTAAGTAGAGAAAACATGATTACGGGCAATAAGCTTTCATACTTAAGGTCATAGGTTACGTACATTTACGTAAATGGTTTGTATGTTGTAAGTATTGTTAAAGTTCTATGTTACATGGTTAAATTGTGTTGAGATCCCCGAGAGACAGTTCAATTCAAACAGTATTGCGTCCAAACCAATTTGACATATGTTATGGATTTTCGAGTGAGATAAAAACGGTTTTCCTTCAAATATATCTAGGTTATAATAATCGAACTTTGATAACTATAAAGTGGAAGTATAGTACAGCAAAAGTTAATTCATTTATTCGGCCAATAGGTACAGAAATGAAGACAAACATACGTGTGAGTTATAGAAAAAGAAAAACATTATAATAGCAGGACGTAAGTGTAATGCATTTTTCCTTAACAGAATTCTCTTTTGATCCTAACATATCCAAAGTAATACGAATATTGTGTAACGCAACTAAATAGAGACCGTTTCAAAAAGCTTTTAACCGATTTAATATTTACGAAAGTTCGCAAATAAAACGAAGGTTCCTTAGCCCGATTTCCGTTCGAAATCATGCGCAGAGTTTGCAGACTTCCTCGGCTCGGGTTTCGCGGACAGCGCCCGTTGTGCGCCAGCGCATCCTGGGGTGTTATTGCGTTTATCAATTGGCTTGAGTACCAGTTTCCTTGTAAATTTTCTGTACGAAAATTAACCTTACACGCGTCACTGCGCGCAGAATCCATATTAATATTATAAATGCGAAAGTAACTCTGTCTGTCTGTCTGTCTGTTACCTCTTCACGCTTCAACCACTGGACCGATTGAGATAAAATTTGGCATGGAGATAGTTCGAGTTCCGGGAAAGGACATAGGCTACTTTTTATCCCGGAAAAGTGCATGTATAGTTCCCGCGTGAGCGCGATAGCCGAATTCCACGCGGGCGAAGTCGCGGACAGGAGCTAGTTTGGTGTAAATAAAGATTCTGATAGAGAAACTACCGGTTGTGATGGGACTCTTGGGGATAGCAATGTGGTATACACAATCAGTTCGATGGCTTATGGCGGATCCTTGCGGTTGCAATGCGATGCAATTTCACTTGGGTGTCAATGGTCTGAAACACAAATTACCTAAGCTACAAATACAAAATGACCCTGTAGGTATTCAAACGTCATAAAATTAACTCGGCGAATTTAATTTTGCTGCTTAATGAAAGTTTTTGGAATGCAATGTTTTTACTTTTAATAATCTACCAAAATTGTATTTAGTAAGCGGAAGAATTAACTTTTATCTAAATATGTATAGTTACCACAACACAGAATTCTGTTTACCAGCTCAACACAAGAGGACTAGGTGCAAATCCATGAGTTCTATCAATCATTTTTTGCCTTCACATCGTTGCTTTCATACGAGTAAGTTATGAAACTTATGAAAAACGTCTCATATTCCAATACCGCGTAATTTTGAATTTTTCAGGAGGGCCTGATGTTATTTATCGGTTACACTTTTTGACTTCAAATAATGTGATCAAAAATATAGTTATTTTAAATTAAATCGCAATGATAATGTTAGCAATGTAATAGTAAATGTGTTTTAATTGAATTTAATCGTATTATCAATATAGAATGAGATTTACAGCGAAACGTTATTTACATTTGGGAGATGTTACACGGCTAGGGACTGATATTTGGGGTGCGATTTTTGGCAATTAAATATATTGCGATGAATACCAAAGTGAGTGACCAAATTAAATGGACTTCATAGTATCGATTAGTAATTACAAACATATTATAAGAGTAATATAAATATGTGAAAATTGCTGCAAACACCAAGTTAACCAAATTTTGTGGAATCGCCCACCTGCCACTAAACATCTTTAGAACGCGATTTTTAGGGTTCCGAAGTCCACAAGGAACCCTTATAGTTTCGCCATGTCCGTCCGTCTGTCCGCACTATTGCTCGGAGATGCTTAGGTCTAGAGAGCTGTAATTTGGCATGAATATGCATATTAGTTATGCTGACAAAGTGGTACAATAAAATTTTGAAATATATTTTGTTATAGGGTACCTCCCCTACTCGTAAAGTGGGGATGTAATTTTTTTTTCTTGCATACCCCATGGTGCGGCATATCGTTGAATAGGTCTCGAAAAAATATTGTGGGTTTGTTAAAACCATTTTTTGATTAAGTGATGCGTTTGTGAAATATTAAGCTTTAAAGTGCTATTTTTTGTTAGAGTCACGTGTCCCCCCCCCCTGCCAGCTAAATGGTGGTATTTGGATGGCTGAAAAAAATCACGGTTGTGGCATATATAACGTAGTTGAAAGGAAAACTATCAGAGCTAAGTAGGCTGTACAAACTTACGAGTAATAGTCGACCAACTTATAATGATGATTTTTCTCGAGCAGCAGGGGAGTCGGGCGGGCACGTCACACCACAGGCTAGCTAGATGCTAATAAGTCTTAGAAAGGTACTGTGGGCATCGTCAACTTCGGAACCCTATAATTTGCGCGTGGCCCGACACGCACTTGGCCGGTTTTTATCAATACAATCCTACTTTGATTTGCTTTTCTCATTCAAATAGTATGAGTCTACATTTTACTTGGCACATTCCTAGTTGCACCTAGTGTCTTATACCGTCACTAACGAAGCGTCATCCTTGTTCCAGTGGATTAGTCCCGAAGAGAGTGCAGTGTACAGCCGTGACGTCCGGCCGCCGCTGGTCATCCCACGCATCACGCAGTACCGCGCGCCTCGCCGCGACCAGCGGCCCATCGCAGCCTCCTATGAGGTATGGTATGCAACAATATCATCAGCATCCAGTGGCCTTGGTTGTTAAGGTATCACCGCGAGAGATGAGGTGAATGATAACACGCACGTAAGAGAGCGCGCCCAAGGGTGACTTTTGTCGCCGTGACAATAAAGTTTCTGTCACACCTCAAAAGTCACGTCTCCATAGTGAACTGTAGAAACAGTCACGCGTGACTAAAGTCACCCGTGGGCGCACTCTCTAACGTGACGTCTATCACTCTATTTTTTTAAATTGTTCCCAAATTCATACACGTGCTAACAAATTTTGAGAGTTCCCTCATTTTAACATAGATGCTATCATCAGAACTGAACCAAATTGAAATAGGACCAATCAGGACGGAGACCGACCAGCCTTTCCATTAAAAAAATAATCAACGAAATCGGTTCACAATTGACGGAGTAATCGAAGAACATACATACGTAAATAAAATAAATAAATAAATACATATCTTGGGACATTTCACACATATTGACCTAGCCCCAAACTAAGCAAAGCTTGTACCTTGTACTATGGGTGCTAGACATCGATATGAATACTTATATAGAGAAATACATACATCTATAAATACTAAACATCGATGACTCGAGTAGGTACAAATATTCATGTTCATCACACAAAGTTAAAGCCCCCGAGCGGGACTCGAACCCGCGACCATCGGAACAGAAGGCAGGGTCACTACTGGACCAATCCGGCCGTAAAAAGAGCATATAGATACATATGGATTGAGAATCTCCCCTTTTTATGAAGTCAACCCCTAAAAGCGTGTTACATGGTGTTACTTATTATATATTACTTATTCTAGGTATGTTCCCTTATTGTGGGTTTGCAATCAAAAGTTGGAAAGCGTATTAAAAAGCCTAGCGATATATGTAGGTACTGTAGAAGGGGGTTGATGTTAGCTCGTGTAGATGCTGTAGGCACGGAGATCAGCAGTAGAAGGTGGAGACAGGGAGACTCGTAGCGCATCAAGATAATGTCTAGCTGATAAAGAAAGCTAAAACACGCTGACTGGCCTCACAATGCCCTATCATTTTCCTAATTAATAAATAATAAAACTTTGGTTGAATTCATTGCATTGTATTCAGTTCAGTTCAGAGATTCTCGCCTCACAATTCTTATCAATAGACTCAATATTTGAAAAGTTAAAGATTCTACTGTAAAAAACCTAAATTTGCGTGATCTCACCATTACCTATGCATGGCCTGTGTAGTTTATGACCAGTGACACGATGGCGTTTTAATAGTACATTACAGACCTAGGGTGGTGAATTCGTAAATGTCCCAGATCGCAGGTTTCTGTGGCCCGAACCGAAGGTGAGGGCCATCAATATGCGATCTGGGGCTTTACGAATTACCGCCCGTGGTTTGTCAAAAGGCCAAAAAGGGTGATGTAAATAAAATGTATTCCACAAAGCGCAGTTCAACTTGCAAGTCACGACTTCCTGACAGTAAAATAACCAAGTAAATCAATTCATTTGTGCCTTTGTGCGTCTAAAACCACAGACTTGTCTAATTATGGTTGTGTAACATAACATTATTATGGTTCTGTTTATAGTTACATTCAACGTCTTAATGTAGGTCGTAAGTTTGTAACAGAAAAATACTTAAATTACTAAAGTTCTCTAAAACTTGTTTTTCGAAAAAAAAGGTCACAAGCTTATATCCTCTAAACACGTACATGGTAACGACGGTACTTGTTTTTAAACAGGCAATTTGTTTTAAATTATAGGGTAGGTAAGTAAGTAGATCCACTACCCAAATGGTTGTCTGGGAGAGACGCTCTATTAGCGATAAGACCGCCTGCTGTGTACCTAACAACATGTTTTCCTGATCTTTTTGTTCTGTCCTTTTTTCTCTATTGTGTGGTGTTCAGTAATGAGTATTTTTATTGTATTGTAGATTACACGAAAATCACATGTGTCGTAACTAATTTATAATCTCAAAATACAGGATCATAAACTTTCAAGATTTTAACACTGTTACAGCCGAAACTAAATAAAAGAAAAGACATGGAAAATTTTGGTTATAGAGGTATATAATTATACGCATAGTTAGGATTTGACGATCCATACTAATATTATAAATGCGAAAGTAACTCTGTCTGTCTGTCTGTTACCTCTTCACGCTTCAACCGCTGGACCGATTGAGATGAAATTTGGCATGGAGATAGTTGGGGTCCCGGGAAAGGACATAGGCTACTTTGTATCCAGGAAAAACGCATAGTTCCCGCGGGAACGCGATAACCGCGGGCGAAATCGCGGGCAGAAGCTAGTTGACATATAATCCTAATACATACTGTGAAACCATTCGTTATTTGAATAAAGGAGTCGTAAAAGGACGTAGGTGCGTCACCGTTCGTGACTTATTGTTCGATAGTAGCGACATCTGTTGATTGTTGCATTCATTTGTGTCAATTTAGTACCAAATTTGTCCTCTAACCGTAGAGGGCGCATGAGTCAGGGCTGTCGAAAGAAACTTGCTAAATTCGCACGGCCAATTGTCATTAACCCTATGGCCGATACGCCAATTGCAAACGGAGCGACAAATTGAAACTTTAGGCTCATGGGTCTAAAGAACATTTTAGGCTGTAAGCCTTGTCGGCTGTGGCCTACTGTGGCAGGCAATTGGCATTAATTAATGCGTGCGCGCACATAGTAATCGTTGCTGATTTAGGGTTGACAACTGACGTGTCTTTGCATTATCAACTGAGTAAGTATATAACTGTATTTTGTTTTGTGTAAATCCATAATTAAAATAAATACAATGGTGACATTTTCTTTTTTAAATCCAAATGTACTCGGTACAGTACAGTAAGTTCTTATTTTCCTTTTTTCGTTTCCGAAACGTCGTATGAGGACCACATTCAGGCTTTCAAATTTAAATCGTATAAATAAACTACAATGAGCGTAGTAGGTACCTGTGTATGTATTTTTGATTCTTAAATCTACTCTGAATAGGTCATAGTATTCAATCACTTGATGGATGCGTATACCAAATAACGATCTGGAAACATTTTATAACCTAGAATAGTTCACTGCGGAAATACTTTTTGTATGTCGCAAATAATATAATAATAATAATAATAAAATAAACCCGCTCCGGGTGCGCACGAGGCGCGACCCGCGATGGTGAAACCGGTGCACACCTCTCCACACCCTCTTAGCTGCTTACATCAGTGTTGCTCCCTCGCCACCCGTGCGGTGGCCTGTATAGGGGGCCCACGAAGGCTAGCCTCTTGGTTAGTGCGTAAGCGGCGAGTCACCGTCTGCCTTACTTTCGATTTGTGAGATATTGATCAGGCAGATGTCCGTTATCTCACTCCATAGCCCGATTTTCCAGTCCACACCTCCCATCCATATAGCCCACTCCAAGTCTCTTCCTTCCTCGGCAATAGTTTGGCAACTGGGGAGGGCTGTCCGCCAGTACAGCCTCATGCTGTATTGGGAGGACAGATCTCCACAGTTGCGGCCATCTCACATTTCTAGTAAAAGGTACCAAAAGCCTCTTCATGTTGGCTTCGGCCCCATGAATGCAAATGACCGGGTCCCCATGGGCCCGTGACATGAAAATGTACCAACAAATAATAATAAAACGGCGTAGGGATGTGACGACCCCATCGCCCACCTGGTGTTGTACCACCGGTGCAGTCAGTCAGCGCAGGGCGGCCTGTGGCGGGCCGATGGTGAGCGGCGACACCTCGCACCCGAGACTCCTGGGGGCACACACACACATGCGCCATACACACACATACACACAGCTACACACCTCCCCCCCCGCCTCTGGATTGCCTTAGTTGGCCGCCCAGAGTGGAGCGCAGGAGCTATATGCTTGAAAGGGTGGAAGTGCTCAATCTGCGTAATAACGGGGAAACCCGCTCCGAGTGCGCACGAGGCGCGACCCGCGATGGCGAAACCGGGGCACACCCTTAGCTGCTTACATCAGTGTTGCTCCCTCTCCACCCGTGCGGTGGCCTGTATAGGGAGCCCAGCCCACGAAGGCTAGCCTTTAGGTTAGTGCGTAAGCGGCGAGTCACCGTCTGCCTTGCCTTCAATTTGTGAGATATTGATCAGGCAGATGTCCGTAATGTCACTCCATAGCCCGATTTTCCAGTCGACACCTCCCATCCACATAGCCCACTCCAAGTCTCTTCCTTCCTCGGCAATAGTTTGGCAACTGGGGAGGGCTGTCCGCCAGTACAGCCTCATGTTGTATTGGGAGGATAGATCTCCACAGTTGCTGCCATCTCACATTTATAGTAAAAGGTACCAAAAGCCTCTTCATGTTGGCTTCGGCCCCATGAATGCGAATCCCGGTCCCCATGGGCCCGTGACATGAAAATGTACCAACAAATAATAATAATAATTTATTTCGGACCACAAAGAATCCATACACATTTTTGTTGTACATAAGTATATCCTTACAAATAGAGGCTTAGTAAACATTATTAAATTAAAAAGTGCTGTTCAGATTAAATTGTAGAACGGCAAAATTCTGTATAAATACATAGTTAAATTTTGTCTCACGAGATGGCAGCCCTGATAAACAACAAATAAACAAAATGGCTGCGATTGTACGCGTCAACTCCCATCCGGTGTTCACTCATCCGTGCATTGATTAAACGAAGTAAATTAGCAATTTGACTTGCGAATTTTTGTAAGTTCGAGTATTGTTCGATCTCACATGAGATTTTAATTTATAAATAGTTACGTAATGTAAACGTTTTAAAACATAAACAAGCAATAACCGATTTAACCCAGTTAGTTTACGTTGGTACTTATACTTTACCACGAATTGAACGGAACCAAGTAGAAGTAGGTCATTTAATTGTTATCATATTATTCCGTATAAAAATACAATAATTACATATCGATTCTTAGTAGAACATAACCTTGTTATTTTTTAATGGGTTACAATAGTCCAATAACTTTTATCTCGGTTTTCCATTGTTTGATATATCTAATACAAATTGTGGTTTTTGTGGGTTACTACTCACGTATATTTCGCATCATTAATGTAATATTCACTCTAAATTATAACTTTACAACATACCTACCAGAATCTGTATAAAATTACAATAATCGACGTAAAAATAAATGGTTTCGTAGAGCCTAATACTTACTATTCATACCAATTTAATCAATGAAATACCTACTTTAACCCTGATTTAATTAAAGCTAAATATTAGCAAGTTCATTGGTGAATAATGTACAATTTTAACAACAAAAGTTGCTTCCATTTTCCGAGATCTGAACTCTACAATATTGTTTTCAACGCCATCTACCTTACGTTACGCTGTTCACTTCTCTACTTAACCGGTTGAATTCATTAATTATTCATAATAAGGTAAATAATGCAAATAATTTCAAGCCAGGCTAGCTAGCTAGTTTCTAACATTGAGCACAGATGGCGTGTGAACTACCAATATGTACCTATTTTAAAAAAATGGATTTTTTTGAAAGTATAATTTTTTTCCTCGTGAAAATCAAGTTACATTTGTTCTTTATAAGAGTTGTTAACTTGTTACTTTCCCAAAAACTAACTTATCACTTATACGTAAACTATACCGCAATACTGCGGAATAAAATTGTAAACCTCAAGTGGCAGTGGGCGGGGCACATTGCTCGCAGGACTGATGGCCGGTGGGGCCAGAAAGTTCTTGAGTAACGTCCGCGAACCGGGAGACGAGCTGTCGGTAGACCTCCAACAACATGGAGCAACGACCTCTTAAAGGCCGCGGGAATCCGGTGGAAACAATTAGCACAAGACCGGTCTGAGTGGCGACCCTTGGGGCCTATGTCTAGTCCAGTCTAGTGATGAAACTATAGCGATGACGTACAAAATTTCAGTTACACGCCCACTGAATATCAATATCAGCGCCAGTTGGGTAAAGCCTTTAAGTTATTAATTACAAAATTTTCGATCGAGACATGCAGCAGAATGTGAACAGCGTTGGAGATAACGTCCGCTTCCTTCGGCCGCGATAACGAACAGGGACGCGCCTGGACTTGTGGCGTTTATCGATGAAAATATAGCTCGTGATATCGATGAAAAAAAAAATCTCCTTTGTCCTTTCCGCATTTCGAAGATAAGGTTTCACTTAAGTATATCTAAATTCTAAACAAGCTTTAAAGAGGGTCACCGCGACTACTGCGAGTAGATCCGCTACTAGAGGCGCTTGCTGTCCTGCGAGGTGCATACACGCTAAATTGGCAACACAGAAATCTCCGAAACGTCAAATGTCACAGTGACATTGACACTATTGTATTAAATGACAAAACGATGACATTGACATTGACAGCCACCACCTTGCAGACAGAGGCGCCAAGAAAAATCTAAAGCAGGCTACAAGGATGTCACATTAATTCATAGATGTAAATAATATAGACCCGGTCTAACGTACACGTAATATGTCCCCACTTCCACGGTGTCCAATCCAAAGTTCTGTCACCGAGCGTGCGTGACAATAAGCGTTTTTAAAAAAACTTTTTTCGGAACTGTTTCTCAGTATCTAAAAACTCGTCTCGTTGTTGGAAAAATGTGACCCAGCTTTAATGTCACGATACAAGTTTAACTTTGGATTGGACACCAATGAAGTGGGGAAACATGACATGTATCTACGTTAGGCCGGGTCCATACGAAGTATTATTTATATCTATGCATTAATTACATTAATTTCCGCTAGATTTTTTTAAACGTCCTCTAATTGGTGAAGTTATAACTCAAGTTTGATTAAATTACGAGACATGCATTCTTATCCGAAGTTTATGATAGATTCAAAATTCTTTGAAGACTTCAATTTCAATTAAATTTTTGGGTTATATGGCCGCCATCGGTGCGATGATTTCGCCAATGTCGAGGTTGAATAAAACACGGCCACTTTGACATTAGGTTCTTTGAAGACTTAAATTGACTGATTAAACTAGGTATACCGCTGGTAGAATATCCCCCGTCTGGCCGATTTTATCTAAAACTCGTGTTAAGCTCGAAACTCTATACTGGCAGAATTGCACTAGTTGTGCAGTAGCCACACATAAAGAGAAGAAGAACTAGGTATAAGTAGAAATAAGGTTTACCTTACTTTTTCCATGGTATAGTATCATGTTTGGCATTTTAGCGGTTTCATCGACATGCACACCGCCATCACTATTCTAAATATTGTTGTGTTCATTACTTCATCGTCGGCGGTTTGTCACCCGCCAGTGAAACATAGTTCGATAGTTTCCTCCTCAATTTACCTTATAACCAGTGCTCGGGCAACCAACGAGTGTTTAAACGAATAAAACAATGGCCGGGACGTGTTCTTGCAGAAAATAGGGAATAAAAGTGATAATGTTTACTAGACTGAGAAGAGGAAAGACGTGGTATGCTGAGGTAGGTCTTGTAATTTTTTTTTTGTTGTGTTGTAATGGCGTCTGTTGCCAGGCACATTTGCCAATGTCAAGTGGTCTTGTGAATAATTCTAGGGTGTGATTTAAAAAAAGTCTAAGTCGAGACTTGAAGAACAGTGAATAAGTACAAATAAGGTCATCCGGTTTAGCATTACGGAGCTACACCTTCTGAAAATGAAAAATTGTAAAAAATACTGCACAGGATCGTTTAATTGATATACCTATGGACGTACCATTACTTCCGTAGTTTTTTTTTTATGTAATGCTTAGAAAGGAATATTTTTATTTAATTAAAAAGCTTCTGCCCGCGACTTCGCCTTCTTTCCTTCGTTCCCACAGAAACTAAACGTTTTTCCGGGATAAAAGTAGCCTATGTCCTTTTCCGAGACTCGAACTATCTTTGTGCTAAATTTCATCTAAATCCGTCCAGCAGTTGAAGCGTGAAGAGGTAACAGACAGGCAGAGTTGCTGTCAACTATAATTTTAGTAGGGATAGCTAATTTACCTACTTCTGTAACTTAATATAATTAATATTCGCTGAAATAGCGGTCTATTTTTAAAAGGAATGTAGATGGCGTTGTAAACAACTTCCGTGGCAAAGATTTAGAGCAATCGTTCTCGATTTAACCGATCCACCAGTGGCGCTAGTGCAGCATGCGTCGTCCATGCCAAATGTTAAATAATAGCCTATTCACCGGAGAGAAAAATCACTGCTTAAGATAGCCTTCCGTGCCTCGCGATCCGTCGCGGCCGTGTGCAGCCATCATCATCATTAATCTTCATTCGTTTTTTCCTATTTATTAAATTGAACTTTATGACTTTTGGTTCATACTTGTACTTTTTGGTTCGCCGCATAAAAGTGAGATAGCTGACCCCGCCCATGTCCAATCGTGAATGTGTATGAGCGAGAAGCACGGAAGGATAAAATGAGCTTCTTTGAATTGTAGGTAAGGTTAATTTGCTCGGGAGACCGTCCATCCTTATTTGGTATATGGGAAGTCCTATATCCTCGTATGAGGCCCCAAAACTGGTGTCTGACTGCGTGGCCTTCATAATCAGACATAAAAAAAATACATTTTCATAAAATAAACCGGTTGATTGGTTATTTCCAGGATTACGAGGTGAAGCCGCCAGTGAAGTCGTCCGTCCGTCAGTATGATCGGCTGCAGGACTGGAGCCCGACCCTGGAGAGGTCCAGGATCGAGCTGGAGCGAGGGTTCAGCAAGGCCAGCTCGGACAGCCCGCCGTTCACGCGGATGCAGCAGAAACTCAGTAAGTTCTTCTACTGTTTGACCCAAATGCACCACAGCAGGAGCTAGACAGACTTGCATCAACGCCACTTGCCTCTGGTTAGCCCCTAACCTCGGCTCGGTTTAGCCCACTCGAGTTGATAAAACGAAACCCGAGGTTAGTGGCTTGGTGCAAGAAAGCCTTAGAGACTAACCCTAAGTTAGCGGCTGGTGCAAATCGGCTTAAACTAATCTTTCATCTCCTCTTCGAAAACGACAGCTATTTGGTATATGTCAAATTCAAGTTGATTCTACCACGTAGCCTTTCATAGAGGTGAAACGCCGAGCGGAAACCTGGACGCATTTCCGAAGTAATTCAAGGACGTGTAAAGTCCACAATCGGCGTCCGCTCGGGGGAAACCCAAACCCTCTTGTGATGAGTGGAGGCCTGTGCCCAGTATTGGGTCATGTTATGGTGATTGTAGATAGGTACACATTCTCTTATCGGTTCAAACTAGTCGTGAATAGTAAAAAAAAAACGCCTGGTCTCACTATCCTATCCGTTGAACCGAGCTCGTTTATTTGATTACGTAATCCGTTTGTAACATTAAAAAAATGTACCACTTATATCAAAACAACTTCCAGGTGGTTCCAACGAGAATCTGCTCTCGATCCGTCGCCCCAATCACCTTCAGCTGCCGGCGTCGTCTTCTGGAGACAGCCTGGACATCGAGGTCCGGGAAAGCTCGGGCTATGGCAGGGCCCGGAAGTCCAGGAGCATGGTGGCAGCGAAACGGGCCATGAAGTCGCCTGTGCCTGCTCCACGGATGCTGCCGCCAGCAGTGCTTACCGAAGGGACTGCTGTAAGGCCATAGACATTAATGCCAAGTACCTATATCCAAACAACGCCTCGTTTTGTCTGCGGACGGTTTTTTTATACCATTGGTATAGGCAAACGAGCGCACAGGCCACCTGATGGCAAATGGTCACTGCGGCACTGCTGCACCGAAATCCTATGATCCCCCATTAAGAAACCATAAGATCTCGAATGCGTTGCCTACCTTGAGGCCTAAGATGGAATGCCTCTGTGCCAGAAATTTCACCGGCTGCCTTAACCCCCTACCGGAACACAACAGTGCGAGCACTGCTATGGTTAAGGGGTTTATTCTGAAACTTCTCAATATTACTGTATTAAAAAAGAAGTAATCATTGTATGGTTGAAACGCGTCTCGTTTTATATTTGTTGGTTAGGCATTCAAATGATAAGATTACATTAAAATGCATGGAAAATGCGATGGAAAGTTTTCTAAAGATACTTATTACTAATAATAATAATAATAATAAACTTATTACTTCCATAAAACTAAAGATCGTGTTGCAATGATAATTGTCGCAATCCATACATAATGTTTTATTCAACCATAGAGCGATTATTCTTATTTTCATTCAGTAATTTTCATAAATTAATGAAGACAGCGAAATTTTTTGGCAGCTATTTGCGACGTTGCCAACTTTCCGAATAAACCCTCTTAAAATTTGACATTTGCTCCATATACAATCTGTCAAATTATAACCGTCCGTAGGCAAAACGAGGCGTTTCTTGGATATAGAACCGGGCATAAGCCGGGTCATACCGAACGCGTGCGTATCTCGTGAATGATCCAAAGCAAGCGTACGTCGCGTGCACGGAACGCAAGCGGTGTGTTATGTCTCACGATAACTAATGATGTACAAGCTATACAACGCATGAATGTGCGTGCACGTAACTAACACACGTTCGATGTGATCTCGGCTTTAGAAAGAAAGATAGACAAATTTAGGCACCTACTTATTCGTTACGCAAAACACAAAACGAGAAAGAAAAAAAATGTTGATCTTTGTCCGTAATTTTGTAGTTTTGTATAGATAGTCAAGAGTCTACTGCAGGCCAGGAAGACAAAGATTCGCATTCATAATTATTTTTTCATTATGCATAAAAAAATTAATTAATAGTTTTGAACTGTAAATTACAATTTTTGATTCTAAAAAGGAAAATGTCAACCACAAGCATCGGAAGGGAAAAAAGTAGTTCATGAATATGTTTGCTCATGTATTAATTATAGACATTGAAAGGTGTTTTTTATGCAGTTTAGGCAATTCTTTTTATCATGGATAATATTACAAAAATATATGTTAAGTAAGTTAGGTACCTGTTTGGGTCATGTTGTATGAGCAAGGATCCTATCGTCATATAGACCATTACAAATAAGTCAATATCATGATGATGATGATGATGATGATGATGATGATGATGATGATGATGATGATGATTACTTTCCAGGTGTCAGTGGTCCACGAGGGTCCAGTAAAGCGCACCAAGTTCTTCGAGAACGGCAAGAAGACGAGGAAGAACTGGCAGGAATGTTACATGGTCCTGACGCAGACTGCGCTATACTTCTACAAGGACCAGAGGACGTATTATGCCTCGGTGAGTGTCTCAGATATATGCCAATCGCATCAGCATTATCTTGTCTCGTCAATACTTTAGACGTCAATTTCATCTTAGACTTAATCTGAGTTATGGGGTCACCAGGGTGGGATAAGTGCAACTACCAAAAATATATCGATAACTTTAAATCTTACTCAACCAATGATGTCATCCATATAAGCAACAAATAAAACACAATCCCACTGCAATAAGCAATTGGCCCTATTCACGAGATATTAGGTCGAAAAATCACCTCCAGAATTCTCAGATAAATTTGGATTCTATGAGTAGGTACCTAAATGAGTATAGATAAGTTGAAACTGACTTCAATTATTGACAAGACAAAGTGTAATGTCTGGATGCGATTGTTATGTCACTGTAAGTTCAATGAGAATTAAATGAATGAAATATCAACAGGGAATAACATCGAACTTATTTACATGAGTTGTCAGTCCAAGCGCAGAACTTTTGTTGAAGATTCATCACTATCATCATTTCAACATTTTTGACCATCGAAATCTGCGAGCAATATTCCTACTGACACTGTTTCGGGCTGTACTTTCATCTATGTCAGTGACTCTATTGCCCTAACTCCCTAGCTCTAGTACTAGGTATAAGTAATAATGAATTTAATATACAAAAATGCTTTGTGTCATAGAAAATGCCGAAGCCCCCGGGTACACCGCCTAGCCCGACCTCGTGCGAAATAGTGCTGCCCCTCCGCAACGCGCACATCATAGAATGCATCCAGACGCACACCAGGAGGTAATCTTCAAAATAATTTAATCACGAGCTTAAATGCTATTCTTGATTCTTCTTCGTAATCTATTTGTAATTCCACTAATTTTACATCACTATGTAGAATTTGTGGTCTATTTGGCATACGTCAAAAATTCAGAACAGACTTTGTTAAGTAGTAGACTTTATTAGTAGGTATCTTTCAAATCTGTGATCAGCTTGCAAGTCTACACGTTGACTATTAATTTTCCATAAGGAAATATAAACTCAGGTCTAATGTATTAGGTAATTTACTTCGCTTTGAATTCTGTCCACATTTTGCAATGTCGTGGTCACAAGAAGACATGTGCTTTCTTTTCAACCGACGAAAAAAAAAAGGAGGAGGTTCTCAATTTGACGCGTATATTTATTTTTATTTTTATGTATGACCACGCATATCTCCGTCATTTGTGAACCGATTTCGATGATTCTTTTTTTAATTGAAAGGTGTACCTCCAACTTGAACCCTTTTAATAATTTGGTTTAGTTCTGATGATGGGATCCATGACAAAACGAGGGAACTCCTCGAAATTTGTTAGCATGTGTATGATTTTGGCATCAATTTCAAAGACTACAGTGAGACTTACGTCCCATCGTACATGTTTGGAAACTATAGCCGAAAAAAAATTTTAAATAAAAAAATAGAACCTACTTCAAACTCCGACAGCCTGTGAAGTCGGTGTCAAGTGAACCGCCCCAAAGCTATGACTATCTTATAGTGAACTTGACACCAACTTCACAGGCTATCGGAGTTTGAAGTCGGTTCTATTTTTTTATTTAAAAAATTTTATCCGATTAATTTCTGTTTCAAACATTATCATAAATCATCTTATACAGATTAGGCATCTTTACTTAATGTTTCTATCTGACTCTACCCCATAATATGAGACTTATTCCTACTACTAACCTAATACGTAAGTAGCCTGACTCGATAGGGTTGACTTTTATGGTCTATAATTTGTACTATTTCTTGAATTTTCAGCTTCAATGTTGCAAAAAAATTTTTCGTTGCACAGGTACGCCAGATCACTAGAACTGACGGTGAACCACGACCGCTACCTGCTGCAGGACGACAGTGAAGACGGCGCTAAGCGGTGGCTCGCCTACATACAAAACGTCATCTACAGACTTGTAAGTCACTTCTAATATCACTATTACCTTGTCACTCTTGTCATCAAGCCTTTGGCCGGAGTATATTTCACTTGAATCGGTCGTACTGTTTTGAAATTTTCTATTCTCATTTAAATTTTGACATCATTTTTAAGGATGCTCCTTCTTCTCAAATATATTTCTGCTTCAATAAATTGTTTTAAGAGTGAAAAGTTTACGAAAACTCTATAAAAAAAAGGTGTACAAAATGTAAAAAAAAAATACGGTGATTACAAATGTAACAAAGCCTGTTAAGAATATACCCCATCCCCAGGGTCCCCCCACCGACGAGCGTCTCACGTCGCAGTACCAGAGCAGCAACACGGACCTGGAGAGCCTCGGCCGAACGCCCCCTGTCTCCCGCCACTCCAATAGGAGTAAACAGAAAGGTTAGCTTTATCTCCCTCACTCTTCTAGGCAGCCAATTCGTCATGACGTCAGAGGAAGAAGATTTACGAGAAAACGAAAAGGTAATGGAGAAAAAGAAGTGAAATTAAACGATGATTGCAAAAAACGATGGTAATGGGATGTTCGTAGGATTGCTGGTGATAAAAAATACAAAGTATAACGAATAATTCCATCATTTTCCATCAGATGTGATCAGGGTCAAGGCAAGCCCATTGAAGCCAAAAATTGCCATGATGAAAAACGCATGAGCAGAACGTATCATTGTAGCAGAAATATCATAATATTGTGCATAGTTATCAGGTATACATATTAGCTAAATAACCAATCCTCATATTTTTCCTTTATTTTCCTTACAACAGACGTCATTCCCAACTGCTAACCGGAAAATAATTTACAATATGCCACTGACAACATTGTTTTTGCACCATTTAGTAGTGCTGGGGCTAATGATTAATAATGTTCATTAATACATCGTCCAGTTTCCTCGTTATGCATCCATTTGGATTTGAAATTTGTAACATCAAGGTTAGTTATTTATTCAACTAATGGTGCAAAGTGCTTGTGTTGTTTAGTCCCCACTAACACCTTTGTTTTAGTTTTAATTTTATTGACTGTATTTTAGAATCGTAAAATTATACAGTTATGGTTGTGATTCATTTCGGTTTAAATCTGAGACGGTAATGACTAAGTTTCGATTGGAAATGTGCGTTATAGAAGTTTCAAGTGATGTAGTGATTTGTTCTATTAACTGTTGTTTAGTTTTGTGTTAGTTGTTAGTTACAACGTTTGTATCGAACTTTGGTGTTACATTTTATAAATGTTGTGCATATGCGTTTCGGAGGACTTAAGGCGATCTGGTTCTTGTAAGGATTTCTTAGTATTTATTACATTTTATTTGAGAGAATGAAAATACGAATCAATTTTAAGAATGAACTTGGGTCTAGTTTATTAACGTAGTTGCAAAAGCAAGCTTACACAATGCCGTTAACGTTAAAAATGTCGTTTGACTGACTCGATAGGATTTTGAATGTTTATAGAAGAGATGTCATCGAAAACGTGTAATCGTTAAAACCAGTACCAATTATTCAGCTATCTCATTGATAAACTTGTTTAGAATCAATTATCGCTTATCACCTGCTTTATCCGGGTATAATACTCGATATCAGATAAACACAAGTTTCTGTGGTTTGAAATCAACCATCAGTGTTTTATTAACTCCCTGTCAGTTGACTTCTTCAAATTGTGTGTTTTAATTAACAATAGAATTTGAATCATTTAGGCTTTCTACCACGTTAGCTTCTTTAATAATAGTGACATCATCGTCTGTAGTATCAAGTGATATTAGAAATTAAACTATAGGGCGTGGTTCAAAAATGTTATAAAATGAAGTGGATTTCAATGTTCCCAGATTGTCAATCTTTGATGATTGTGTTTAATTTAGAACGCTATGACTGATGAAATGGAGTGTGAAGTGGTGTTGGCAGTGGCGTATACTTCTAATAGTGGTTCAAATGTTATAATGAGTAAACCGAAGAAGAGTCCCACGGAGAAGCATTCGAAGTTAAAAGATTTTTTCGGTTCATCGCACAACCTTACTGAGAAACACGAGAAAAATGAAAAGAAGACAAAGGATGCTGGCAAAAGTCACAGCAGCAAACATAAATCTCGTAGGTTATGAAATGCAAAAATAACATTTCATTTTGGTTTAATGATGCCTAAAGCTGAATTGAAACTGCACATGTCCCTGGCGAGTGATAAACACTTCTTGGTTCCAATTTAACTGATATGAACAAGTGATTGATATTATAATTTAGACCAAGTTCATGTTCATTTTGTTCTTTGAGTCTTAAATCGAACTTTTAGATGTCACAGAAACAAAAAGAGGAATTTGTAGAGTGGAGAAAATAAGGTTCTTCTTTATAGGAATTAACTATATTTGCATAGCTTCCACTAGACATAAAATTAGGAACTATCTTGATTTTTTTTCGAAAACTTCCGTGTCTTACTTCAAAAGGCAGTTTACTAGGTTACCGTTGATGTGGAAGTCAGTGATCGTCAGTGTCAATTTGAATGTACTTTTGTAAATAATGAGTTACCGCGAGATCTTCGTGATTATGTTTTACTTCGTGGCCGTATTTTAATTATTAGTAAATTGCTTAAAAAAGAGGTTTTTTTTTACTGAAGAGAGCCTTGCTGGGATGGGAATTATATGAATTCGACTTGGGAATAGGTACATAACCGTTAAGAGAGCAGTTTTATCCATTGAGATAGATATATTTCAACTATCATTTCCTTTATCACCAAGCCACTTTATCTCCAAACAACTTCACTCTCAATACGTTTTCATATTGTACTCAATTTTAGGTGAATTTATTTCGGTCACATACTTATACGGTTCGAAGTGTTTTACGAATTTAAAAGGTGATTTGTTTTCAGGGATAAAAGGTAAATAGATTGATTTTATTTGGATACCTGTGTATGTCCAAATTGTCATAAAAACTGACTGTGTTATTTCACATGTTGGCTATCTACTCCGAAAAACGTGAAAATGAGAAATGCCTCTTTTTTCTATCTTATTTTATTGTCGGAAGAATTTAGTTTTTCGGAAAAGGTACTGACATCGTTGTTATTGTTTTTATTGGTGAAGGACTTATTCTTGTGTCGAGGTCTTCACTTATCATTACAGCTGCGAAAATGATTACGCGATTTAGTTTTTCGGAAAAGGTACTGACATCGTTGTTATTGTTTTTATTGGTGAAGGACTTATTCTTGTGTCGAGGTCTTCACTTATCATTACAGCTGCGAAAATGATTACGCGAAAGGTTAATTACTATTCTGCACATTACTTCCTCATTTTAATTTACTTTTAAGATAATCTAAACTTTTAAGGATGCAGATTTATGTTGTGTTTTGATTAAACTATTTTCATGGTCATGTTATTTCACTTTTCTATTGCCTTCTCTATCTTCTTCTACCAGTTCAAATTTCTAATCACCTTTACTTGCCTTTACTAACAATAGTACAAATTCTTCATACAGTGCGTCAACAATTTTCCATGTTACTTGTAGGCTTTTTAGGCAGGTGATTATATACATTTGGTCTTATCATTGGGGTTACTTGAAAAATTAAACTACTTATTTCTACTTCTCAGCTTTGTTTTTAATTCATTGTCAAATATTGCTTAACCTTCTTATCAGTCTATATTGTTTTCTAATTACGCAAGATGACTGTTTCAATTTTAAAAAAAACCTAACCACATCTTGCGTGAATAGAATCGTCAATAACTTTTCCCGCCATTTTTAATGTCACTGTCATCTTTCTTCTTTTCTCTATTATACGGCATCTGTGTTGTTTCCAGCCGGTGGCAGCAGCAATGAAGACCTGAGCGACTCCACAGAATCACAAAAGACGCACGTCAAAAGTCGCTTAAGGAAGTTCTTCGCGAAACGGCCCTCAATGGAAGCTCTGGTCAAAAAAGGGATATACAAAGGTTGGAATCAGAATTATTAAATTGGTGTGAGGAATGCACTTGGTGGTTTGCACAGTTTTGGAGCTTTTGTTTCTCGGTTGATGGATTTTTTTTAATAACTTCGTCTGGCTTCACTTTAACCGTCATTTAGAGAGCCCAGGACCGAAAACAGCTTTAAATGTGTTTTTTTTTTCATTAAATAGATTTCAAAAAGAATTATAATCAACTGAGAAACAACTAACAGTAGTTTTTTGTACATATTGCTTGAATTACGTAGTGGTTTGGAGTTTAATTTGGTTTTGTAATTATTAGTTTGTAAGATGTAGACTCGATAAAATATCACGAATTTACAAATCAGCATACCTACCTAATCAGAATAATAATAATCTAATCTAGTAGTCTAATGAATTAGATTTTCTTTTAATAAATAAGCAAATAATTTAGATTTAGTCGAGTATTTTTCTATTATATTTAATTTAACATAACTTCTTTTTTATCGATTCTACGTCCTTGGTCTAGAACTTTAACGGTGCAGTTAACCAGTTTTTGGGTGTTCTCTAACTTTGATTATAATTTATTATTATATTTTGTCATTTGTATTTATTAATTATTATTGTAAAGAATAGTATTTAACGGTTCCATTGTTTTATTTGTTTATCCACACCTTTAGGTTAGAGCGTAGATAATCTTTATAATGGTGAGTGCTTGATTTTCGTTTTTTTTTCATAAACTAACTTTATTATTTAAGTAAAATATACTGAAATAAGGTTTTAAATTTAGTTTCCGCCAATTTCAAATGCTACCTAACGAATTCAATCATTTGACACCATTTAACTCGTTAAATCAAACACTTACAATACAAATACTTGTACATATACCTACATAATATATTGTACATACTCGTAAGGATCAGTTGTGTGATGTTCACAAACTTTTTTACTTTTGTAACTGTCTTATTACTTTTGTATTATAAGTTTATTGGTACTTACTGGTTCCTATGTATATTAAGGTTTAAAAATTATTATGTACCTAATTAAGTTTCTCCATCAACAGCCTACTATACTAACTCTGCTGGTACTTACCTATAAATGGCTTGGTAGAAATATAAAACGGTGGCTTTGATTTTTAAAAGTAGTCAATAATATATTGTTAATAGCTGATTATTTTTTGGTCCTACAAAGACACATGTGTTGGATCATCAGTTTTATTGTAAATGTAGAAGTTGTAGAACTTCTAGACTCGTTTCACCAATCAGACATGTCTACCTACAACTGTTGTTGAAATATAAACAAAATGCAAACCATAAATTGCGGTAATCCACTATAATTAACACGGCAATGCCAAATGCCCAGTGGCGTGCACAGAGCTTTTAGACGGAGTAGACAACAAAATATTAAGTATACTAAACAAGAATTAAAACTACTTGAAAATAACTAAAATAATACATCCCCACTTTACGAGTAGGGGAGGTACCCTATAAAAAAATATATTTCAAAATTTTATTGTACCACTTTGTCAGCGTAACTAATATGCATATTCATGCCAAATTACAGCTCTCTAGACCTAAGCATCTCCGAGCAATAGTGCGGACAGACGGACGGACGGACGGACGGACGGACGGACGGACATGGCGAAACTATAAGGGTTCCTTGTGGACTTCGGAACCCTAAAAACGTCAAATAATATTGAAATAATAATTGATCAATGTAATTTTCGCAATGATAAGCTCTTGCTGCTCTTGTACCACGATTGCCACGCCATCTGTAAATATCACCCCAATTTCACACGCGGTCAAGTCTCTTTTCCCATAAAGTAATTACCTAACTAGTAGCTTTTGTCCGCTACTTCGAATGCGTAAACATTAACTTCTAAAATCCCATTATTTCTGTTCCCGTGACAATTTCGGGAATCCTCTATAAGTTAGTTAGTATTAGTGAGTACTAATAGAGGATTACCCTACACTGCCCAAGGAACCCACATGCACAGCTTTCTACGACCAATAGTATCGGCTATGATGTGTCATCAGTCACTCAGTCAGTACCTAACGGAAGGATTTTGTATGAGTAGGTCCATTTCAGCAGCAGTAACTTGAATATCGTCATTAATTAATATTCTTAGTAATCTTTCGTAGTGGTAGAGCCTGGTGCTAGGTCCGTCCGGGGTGTTACCACCGTCTTTCCTCGCTAACCTGCCGCCAAATAGCAGTGCTCGCTCTGTTGTGTTCCGATCCCCGCCCTGGTTAAGGCAGCCGGTGAAATTTCTGAGTTCTGACACAGAGGAAATGCTCCATCTTAGGCCTCAGGGTAGGCAACGCATTCGAGATCTTATGATTTCTTAGTGGGGGATCATAGGATTTCGGTGTCCATGGGCCGCAGTGACCACTTACCATCGGATGGGCTATGCGCTCGTTTGCCTATACCAATGTCATGAAAAAAAATCTTGAAGGTCATAATTTGATACTGACGTATATATTTTTGATAGACGAGCCAGTTTTCGGCAAGAACCTGGAGGAGGTGTGTCCGCCGGACCCCGGCAACCCCGGGGCGCCACGCGTGCCCGAGTTTGTCAAGATGTGCATCACCGAGATCGAGCGCAGCGAGGAGAACATGAGCACCGACGGGCTGTACCGCGTCAGCGGGAACCTCAGCCAGGTGCAGAAGATCCGGCTTGAGGTCAGTCGAAGGACCAAGTTCCCACTTGGTGAAAACACTTACCGCCACGATATCGCGTGTACGGATACATTGCGCGATCGTGCCGCCCGCCGCGGGACTCGCGGGAGTTTTTTTTGCTAAAGTTTAAGACAAGATACCTCTTCTGTCTTTACCGCTTAGCACTCTGGGCAAATTGGGTATGGGTGAAAAGTTACAACGTACTCGAATTAATTATTTTTTGACGGGAATAAAAAAATCTCAGAACTTTCCGTGCCACTAAAACATTTTTATTTTTTACGCGCAATCTACGGCACGGGAAATTGCGAGATCTTTTTCCTCTTCGATACGGAATGTTAGTCCTGTTTAAAGATAAATAAATCAAGCACGTTGTCTTTTTTCACTCATATCCAATTGACACTCCATCTGATTACACAGATCTCTACTTGGGAATTGAGCCTTAACCTAAAGGCTCTCTCCTTCAAGGTGATTTTAAAGATGAGTTGACGACCTATTATAAAATTATTCCAAAGAATAAGTATATGCTTTCCGTGCACGTTAAATTTGTTGGTTTATTTGATGATGATAATGAAAAGCTGAGCCAAAGAATAATGTCCTCTATTTCAGATCGACCAGAACAACCTGTCAGTGATCGAGTCCTACCCCGACATCCATGTTTTGACTGGCTCGCTGAAACTATTCTTCAGGGAGCTGAAGGAACCGCTGATTCCCTGCACCATATTCGACAGGATCCTTTCTGCTTGCTGTGAGTTCAGTCATCGATAAAATCTTTCAAAATAAGTTATTATTTTTCAATATTCGGTGGAGTAGATTTTTGCTGGGCCACTTTACGATGGTCCAGCATATCTACTGCAATCGGAAGTTGGCTTTAGCTAAAAAGTTTACTGTTATGTGCTTCATTAATTTTGTTTGTCAAAGATTCATCCGATACTGTAGTCCGTACTGCTAACAATTTATTTATTAGATGTTGAGAATACTTTAGAAATAGTTTAGAAGTCTTCAGAAATTGCATGAATTTTTAATTTAAATGTTCTTTTCCAGCAATAAAACCCCGAGAGACGAAGGTGAAGGAGTTCCGGGACATCATACAGTCCCTGCCGCAGTGCAACCGGGACACGCTGAAGTATCTGCTGGAGCATCTACTGAGGTAAATGATGGTTTCACTTAACCTGCTGTTGATGTAGAGAAGTATGAAAATGCAGCAATTATTCTATGATCGAATAATTGTATAATACCTTACAATTAGGTACACATGAAAATATTTTGCCAAGTCTACTAAACTGATAAGTTACATGGTTGGCTACCAATATCACTATCTACCAGTATGGGAAAAAGGCGTGATACAAACATAATCACGAGACGGCTTCATCACGAGATAGTGATACATACATATGTATCACTATCTCGTGATGAAGCCCATGCCCAGAATTGCAACACGATAGAACCGTTGTTGATGATGATGATGAGAACCGTTGTGAAAATGTGGAAAATACAATTAAGAAATTCGATGTCCTGTAATATTATGATGATAGCTTCTCTTTCTTCAATTTAAGTGCTCTTGCATATGGAGTACTTAGTTGCCTCTTAAATGCCTCTTTTGAGGTAGTAATAAACTAAATACTGATTGGTTTTGCTTAGTGGTCAAAGTAATTAGATTTGGATTTACTGAAGTCTACCTTAACTTAATCATAACTTACTGACAATTAACTTATCCAAATTCCAGGGTGGCGAAATACAGCGAACGGAATCACATGCACAAAGCGAACCTCGCCATTGTGTTCGGGCCAACTTTGCTCTGGGCGCCGGCCGAACAGGCCCACAACATCGCCATCGACTGCATCCAGCAGAACAACGTGGTCGACATACTCTTGACCGAGTTCAAGGACATCTTTGAGGAGAGGGGAAGGAGGAAGTCATGACTCGGAATGAAGAGGAGGAATTGAACTGTGCCGGAAATTGTCTTGAAGTCTGGTTTTTATTTGGTGAACTCATGTCTACTCCTAACATATTAGGCGCGTAGACAAATTTTGAGAGGTTCGTTTTAGACTTCGGACTTGGGTTATGGGTCACATTGATAGCAAAAAGGCCATTTTTCAGAAGCCTATCAGAAGTCTATCATTCCCTCGGACTGCCTAAGTAAGAAGTAGATTCCTTATTCCTTAGATTTTGCGTGAAGTTGTTAAAAAAACGATTGTTGTAAATCCGGTAATTTACTTAGTTCAAGCTTTAGGTCGATCGTGCCAAACAGTCATCTAAAGACCAAAGCGTTTTGCGTGAATCTGGTTCGCTTCTTTGGATTTGAACTTGAAAAAGATGTATATTTTATACAGAGGAAAGTTAAGAACAAAATGAGATTTATGTATTTCTCAATCCTAGTGTTATGATCTTATGGATATTAGCAACCTAATTAAGTACGTATAATTCGCATAGCCGAAACTTATATTTATAAATATAATATAATGTATACCAATATAGTTTGGACTAATATATTTAATGCGTGTAGTGAATTAAATTATAAAATTGTTAAAAAATATATTTTGATCTCCGATTGCAATCAAATTTAAAATGACAGTCACAGCTACTGTTATAGTTGAACTATAGTTTAATAATAAAAATGAAATAGCACAATATTTATTATAGCAATGAAATTCGTATATTTTACTCGAATCTATCGCACGCACTCAAATAGGTTCAAACAATTATTTAATTTGATTGATTTGGAATGTGCATCGCAAAGGATGCTGTGATTGTATGTCCAAAAAAAACTAATCAGTGTTGTGATTGTAAAGCAATATTAGGAAGACTGCATGTGGCTCTATAAATAAAGAAAATTATTTTAAACGTAAATTTTATTAAATTATTTAATTTTGACTGACTGAACAACCTTTTTTGTCGAGCATCCTGTATTGGCGCTGCTGTGTTGGCTATTGCGCGGCCATTTGTAGAACTAACGTAAGTTGTTCCCACCAACTCACAGATGGCGCTACTAGGAGGCACAAAAAATAGTGTGTCATGTCAGCCAGTTCAAAGAATATAAAGTTGTAGAAGCGACAGGGGCCAACATTGTACATAGTCCAACGATCATTAGGGTAGGCTTGAAGCCCATTCGTATCGTGTGCCTTAAGCTGCGTCTCTAAATAGTCATCCTGGAGGATCAGTCGTTTATGTGATATGGAGTTGTTATACTTAGTTACTTCATGGTACTGGTCTGTTTAGAAATGTTCTTTGGGATTACTGCAAGTTAGTAAGAGTGGCAAGCAGAATCTAATCTAATCGATGGACCAATGAATATTTCTGAATTGAACTGGATTTTTTAAAATATTATAATTATAACATTGGATGATTGTTAGGTTGCCAATCTCAATAGCCAAAGATTGTTAAAGTTGGGAAATTTTACTAAAAGTTAAATCAGTTTTCTTCCACTATCAATCGTCCTTTTCTGTGACTGTTTTTTTTAATATCGCTAGTGAAATGATGCTTCTAAAAAGCTTATGAGATACAATGACATTGGTAAGGGTTCCAGTTACTGCAAAATTTTCGGTTAAATTTAACTCTATAAGACGCACTTAATTTGTGAATGAATATTCACTCTATTTCATGACTATTAGTTTTCGTAATAGATGTAGATAGGTACTCATGCAATGCAATTAATTTAAGAGATGAGCTCTGAAATAGTTTCCATACAACCGAGAATTTTAATTCAACTCGCTAATATCAATTACGTTACGCTAAAAAATGCGTGATAATAAAACACTTTGAACGACAATCTAGTATCTCAGATAAACATACCCAGCAAGAGCCAAAACTGTCAAATTTTACAGTAACTTAAGCCGAAATGTCACTGTGACGTATTTCAACATACAACAAGGCGCTAAACATGTATGATCGTCATAGAAATAAAATCATATGAAAACGTATGCGCCACGGTGAAATTCCAGCTTAACCCAGGGTTGACTGAAACTGTATGAATAATGTATTTAAGGTTATTTGAGTGTATGTAATACTCAGCTTCGTAACTCTATGTACTGCCGTCGAGACCTTGAAATTCTATGAAATGTATACGCAGATAGGCCCTTTTAGTTACGGCGCTGAATAACCTCGTTAGCTATGTACCAAAGTTTTATATTTTCGCCCAATACACATTAAATGGCTGAAATATTTGTTAGTACCAATGCTTGGTGATAGGCGTAGTTACATGAAATTAAAAAAAAACATCTATTTTATTCTATGGTTTTATTTTACCTTATAATTACTAATAAGTACCTGGGCGACTGAGCTTGTGTGGTGAAAATAGCTTATAATGAGCTTACCCAAATATGAGACCTAGTAGATCGATTTGTCGCCTCCGTAAACGCCTATGTTGCAAATTTCGTCTAAATCGTTAGAGCTATTTCCGAGATCGTTTATACTAGGATTCAAACATAGGATACTTACAATTTATTCCGGAAATCATTCCTTTAGGGGGGGTGGAAGATTAGTATGAGATCCCTTGCTGACGAAGTCGCAAAGAAAAGCTAGTCTAATAGGTACAGTATTACGGAATTTATCAATCATCGTCATGTCAGCAGCGACATCCGCTGTATTTTGCCCACAAAATCAGCTATCGATTCTAACTATATTTATTAGGTTTTTAATTTAAAAAATATAGTATGGCCCAGTAGGATTGATGGTGTGAGTGATGCCTGAATCCCATAACACAAGTCCCATACTTATTTTGTTTACCAACTCAAAAAAAAAACTAGAAATCATACTTAGAATCGATAGCTGAGTCGGTAAAGATATCGCCACACGTTTTGCTTGACCCAGTGTAAGCTTGTGGATCCTACTCTGTTTAATCACCTTTCAAATGTTTTGTTCCTACCTTCCCCATTACTGGCCACACCCGGTATACAATAATAGGTACAGTCAAATCTGCTGCTGACTGTACATTCGGGTCGTTTTTTTCGTGGCTTCAATAGGGATGACGACAGGGTGAAAAAATCGAAATTCTAATTAGTCCGTCAGTCAGGTAATAAAACAATATTACACACGTATTTTTTGTTTTATCAAATTAACAAAGAAGAACTAAGTTAAAACGCATTAAAGTTGGAGAGTGAGTGGGGGCTAACCGTGACGTCACCGTTAGGTATAAATCGTATAACCGTGACGTCACGCGACATTTCAACTCAATATATCTCCGTATAAGTTTGATTACGTTAAAAAAGAAAAAATACGTGTCCAATACTTTTCAATAATCTTCCTGATATACTAAGGAAAAAAAAGTTGTCGTCTCCCCTATACACACCGCTATCCATTAGTTAGAATCATACCTTTGTATTGTATAAGTATATACTTTGCCATTAGGAATTGGATGACTGGGTGCGCCTCGTTGCCACATACATGTCCTAACTATGTACTGTAGCAAGTATAAAAGTAATGTATGCTACAAATTAAGTTACGATAACCAGATTTTTAACCGAACCCGTTAACTGAAGCCGTGATGGCCTAGTGGTTCGACCTACCGCCTCTCATGCAGAGGGTCGCGGGTTCGATCCGGCTCGCAACTCTAAGTTTACTTATGTGCGAAATTCAATTTGAATTTACCACTGAGCTTTTCGGTGAAGGAAAACATCGTGAGGAAACCTGCAAGCATCTGCGAAGTAATTCAAAGATGTGTGTGAAGTCTGGGGACTTCACATCACATCCGCACTGGGCCCGCGTGGGGACTATAGTCCAAACACTTTCGTGATGTGTAAAAAGTTTCCCGGCGATATTTTTTACCAATCGTCACCGGATTTAAAAAAAACGAAGTAGGTATACCTACATAAATTATTAAGACAATTTTAAAATATCAGCTGTAAATACTTACCTAATATATGAAAAGTTGTGGCCTAGTGGTTTGACCTACCGCCTCTCATGCAGAGGGCGAGGGTTCGATCCCGGCTTGCACTTGATTTTACTATGTGCGAAATTCAATTTGAATTTACCACTGAGCTTTTCGGTGATGGTAAACATCGTAAGAAAACCTGCACGCTGTGAAAAAATTCAAGGATGTGTGTGAAGTCCCCAATGTGCACTGGGACCGCGTGGGTACTATAGCCCAAACTCTCTCGTGATTAGAGAAGGTCGGTGCCCAGCAGAAGGACGTAAAAAGCTTTTACGTCACCCTTGGCCGTAAAGTGGTATTTTCTGCCCGCTATGCGGAGAGAAAATCTCACTTCTTGGCCAAGGCAAGACGTAAAACTTTTGACAAACCACGGACGGTAATTCGTAAAGCCCCAGATCGCATATTTATGGCCCTCACCTCCGGTTCGGGCCACAGAAACCTGCGATCAGGGACATTTACGAATTCACCACCCTAGGTCTGTAATGTACTATTACATCACCCTTGGCCAACTCACCTTGCCTTGGGCTCACTTTTTGGCCAAGGCAAGACGTAAAACTATTGACAAACCACGGGCGGTAATTCGTAAAGCCCCAGATCGCATATTTATACACAGAAACCTGCGATCTGGGACATTTACGAATTCACCACCTGTCGTCTGTAATGTACTATTGTATTGGATGAAAAGTTATTTTACGTCACACCAGGCCGAAAAGCGGGATTTACCGCCCTTGGGCGCTACGAAAAATCCCTCTTCACGGCCGTAAAGAAATCCTCAGACCGCTAGATTATAGCCCTCGCCTCCGGCTCGGGCCTCAATTACCCGCGATCTGAGACTTTCTTTACTTGACCGCCCTAGGTGTGTAATGTAATAAAATAACAACTACTTTCCTCCGAAAATGGCCGAGTTTAAGCGATAAATTGTAAAATTAACGAGAATATTTCTCTTTTATTAAGTCTTATAGTTAAATAATATAAAATTCTCTAGACAGTCAGTATTTTCAGTAGTCATAGCTTTTTTCGTAGTTACCTGCTATGTTGGAAAATATAATGAAAATTCAACATGCCAGTACTAAGAAATATCATTTATTTCACATAACAAATAAAATGTTCAGTTTTTTCACCATCATAAACGCAGTCTTTTTTTTTCATTAAATATATAGAATCGCATCCAAACAGAGGGAATGTATTGATTTAAAATGAAAAAGAACAAAGTACAAGGTAATTGAAATATAAATAAAAAACGCTCTATTGTCCTGGGTAGTGGGTGGGTAGAGTTGGTTTGACATATTTCTGAATAATATTCGTATCCTCCCTCATAGTAGGTACATATATTTCCAATTAAGAAACTATTCCAGATATATTTCTCACAAAAATCTAGATAAATAATTACCCAGGTACGATTTTTTTCAAGTTTATTGTGAAAATCCAACGTTGCATTGCGTATGCTTTAGTGAACAATTTTCTTAAAAAATAAGGTTAAATTCTGTATAAGGTAGAGTCAATACGGGTCACTGGCTAGTAGGTACAGTATGGCATAAAACCTTTAACTCTGTCATTCAAATTCCAACCTTGACTGCATTGTATAAGCCAAAATGAAAATTTACAGCTCTGGTTACCTTTTAGCTTTAGATATTACATTTATCAATTTCATACAGTACTTAATAAGATAACATGGATAAGTTAATTAATAACGATAGTAAATAACATAACATCTAAAATATTAACAATTTAAAATATTGCTTCAAAAATGCAAAGAGAAGTTTCATTATAAAACTTAAAATGAATTTATAAATTGTTTCTTTATATTTCTTATATTAACTAGGTGTTTACGTAAACCAATGCTTAACTAAATCTATGTTTAAAAATATTCTAACTGATGCAAATAATTTTGATAAACAAAAAAAAAGCAATAACTACACAAATGTATGTACCTACTACTTAGAAATAACAAACTTAATAAGTAGGCAATGAAAATTCGTATTTCCACTTGTTTATAGTGTAAACATGTAACATAGTGTTTCTCTAACTTGCTGACTTAACGTTTCAAAAATCAATATAATGCTACTTAAATCAAACTTATCTATTGATATAAAAAGCTATCTATAATATAAATTTTACGAAGCTCATGTTTCATATACTTTTATACATAAATTTAGAAACTACTTCACAACAGCACGGTTTCTTCGGATGTACAAATATATAAAAAGTGCATAAAATCTTCCAAAATGCTGTATCAACAATCCATTGTTCCTCCTGTGTTTTCATCTACTTTCGTTACTTTTCTAGTTAAAATGAAATATTATTCAGAATAATCAGTAGCAATTACATATTAAACAAAAAAGATTTTCCGAATATTTACCTGGTTTTCCTCATCCCGCAACTTACAAAGCCAGAGGCTATATTCGAAGTCTTAAATAGCGATCTCCCTGTTTCCTATAGGATCGCTCACGCGTCAAGTTGAACTTTAAATCTAGCTGCTTAAAGTTCACGCGACGCGTGAGCGATCCTATAGGGAACAGAGAGGTCCCTATTTTAAGACTTCGAATATAGCCCCTGTATGGTGGACTCAGGTAAAGGTAGAGCCGCGCTCGGCCGCCATGACTTTTTTACTAACAAAAGTCGTAGCCGATCAAAACTTAATGAGATCTTGAGGAAAAACAAGAAAAATGTGACTTATTTACTTACTAATGAACCTATTTTGCAAAGTAACGTACAATGCATCTACTGTATAAGCTCACTATTAGGTTTATAGAAGCATCCCCTGAGGAATTGTATAACCATAACAAATCTTACGAATAACGGCTTTATATTATATCTACGTACGTATGTATACTCCATCAAAAAGTCAAATATAAACTTTTAATTTTTTGTCGCAATTGAAAAAGAAGTAGAGAAATCTGAATAATTAATGATTGACCACATTTTACAGTGAATTCCAGAGTAACATTGCTTTTTAAACGACTTTAAAAAAGAAAGACCTACCTACCTACGAATACCGCAAATCTCAATATAAATAAAAGTAGGTAAATACACGTTCACCCTAATTTTTAAAACTGATCGACCGCAAAACATGTGGCTATACCTAACCAAGTGCAATTTTCCTGTATCATGACAAGTCCCTAAAATATCATACCTAACTACCCTAATTACTTTTGAATTGGTATGTATGAATCACCGTTTACATTGCATACAAAAATGAACCATTCATTATAAGCACGGCTTCGATGAACTGCTAACGGAAACACTTTTCCGTAGCGTGTCAAGGGCACTCGAACTTGATTATAAAATCTTCAAATTCACATTAAGTACAAATACATAATAAATATGTAATAAATAACCTAACGACCTCCGGGAGACGAGCTGTCGGTAGGCCTCCAACAAGATGGAGCGACGACCTCGTGAAAATCGCGGGAAACCGGTGGAAGCAAGTAGCACAGGACCGGTCTGAGTGGCGAGCCTTGGGGGAGGCCTATGTCCAGCAGTGGACGTCTTTTGGCTGAAATAATGATGATGATGAAATAACCTAATGTTCTACTCGCGTGTAAGTATTTGTCCTTATGACAAGTTAAAAGACGCACCGTATCGCGTGATGCACGAATATAAAGCTTGGCTTATCAGTTATCACATGAAAACGTATGTATATTAATATGTGACATTTGATTCTTGAAGCTTGAAATGCCTCTTAATTATGACAGATAAGTAGGTATGTTTTTTGGTACATTGTTTTCCGAATACATAAACGCGATATACTCGTATAATTGTTATTGCATATATAACCGCCATTGACGCACCTCTAGCGTCATAATATTATGTATTGTAGCATTTTTATACACACCTTAGGTATAATGTTTTTGTTTTTATACTCACACTATTTGTTTCGGCGTGTCTTCTCGGCAAATGAAAGCACTTATAATAAGGCCAGAATCCTCTTGGGTTGTTTTAATTTTTATAAGTAGGTAACATCACTATGAGAGAAATTATGTACCAGTCAAACCAATATATTATCCAAGGTGGGATCTATATTTAACTCTATTTTTTTTCAGTGATTTAATATTAAATCCAGCGTTAAATACCTAGATTAGATTGGTTCTAAAATAATTGTTTAATTCAGTTCGCATTCGCAGCTATGACGCAAACATATTTTTATTTTTAGAAGTTAGAATTTTACTCGCCGAACATTAACGGGCAATATTTTTTAAGAACGGCACTTAGAAACAATTCCGATAAATACTGCCAGTAACGAGTGCCCTTTTTACAGAAATCTGACATGAAATTGATGTAATTTTTATGACGAAAAAGCTGAGCTGAAAGGTTAGTAGCTGCATTACGTTATTCGATGCCTTAAATAGGGATCTCTCTGTTCCCTATAGGATCGCTCACGCGTCAAGTTGAACTTTAAATCTAGCAGCTTAACGTTCACGCGACGCGTGAGCGATCCTATAGGGAACAGGGATATCCCTATTTTAAGACTTCGAATATAGCCCCCCTGCCTGGGCGACCGAACTTTGCTCAGGTGAAAATAGCTAACCGAGTTTTGTCAGACTACTACTACTAGTACAGCCTATTTGCATCCCACTGCTGGGCACAGGCCTCCTCTCATCACGAGAGGGTTTCGGCTATAGTCTGTCAGACTACTTTTGTAGAACTACTTAACTAATAGGATATTTATTTAACTTGAAAACAAAAATAAAACTAAAAACTAGAACTAAAAATAACTTGTTTTATTTTTGTTTTGTTTGTACTTGAATAAATGTAGTTATTTTAACTTGAAATCTTGTCTCGTATTGCGCTCTTGCTTTGCAATTTTAGGTTTTCTAGACTAGTGTACCTACTAAAAGCGCAGTTACGTAATAAAAGCAATGTTACTCTGTAGCGCCACAAAACTTGAACCAACTTGAACGTAGCAAGCACGGGAGCTCTGGAAGGTTTCTTAGAACTCACTTCCTTAAATGCTTGTTTGCTCAGTCCTTGGAATTTTTGTATTTAAATAATCAGTAGGTAATGTAGTTACAGGGTAAATTCATGACTTCTATAAAACCCTGCCATGTAAATTTCAGTCCGCCAAATGCAAAATAATTGAAGGTTTGCTTCCGATGCACTCTATAGCTCCCTTCAGGTACAGTAAACCAACAAAACTAAAATTAGGAACATTTTAATACAAAATAAACGTCTTACAATTTATCAACATTAGTAACTCTCCAAACTTGAATACAAAAGCGCGATCTCCGCGGTCCGTGGCACCAATTGTCACTAATCTAATGTTCACTACGGGTGCTAAATCTCGTCGGAGTCGGACCTTATGGAGTCGTAGTTGGACGTTTTGCTTTTCAGCATCCTAAGGAACGAGCCGACGGCGAATATCGTCCTCCGGTGCCGGTGGAAGATGCCCTGGTACAACGCCTCCCGCAGAGCCTTCCTATCGTCCGATATCGAAGGCTGAGTGCTCAGCGTTATGTCCGAGTGCGCCACCACTGACTTCTGATGCCGTAAACTCCCGTGTTTCTTCTCCAAGCTCTTCTGATTCGGCAGACTCATCGTCGACTCGAGCGACGAATTCTTAGTTTTACGTAAGTTTAGGACTTTTTTGCCCGATGACTGCGTTTCGGACGTCGACCGACTCGGCGCGAGCTTGGACCGGTGAAGAGGGTTGTTCGACCCTTCCGGGTGCACCACAATCTCCACCGACTTTTGGCTGACCGCGCTCGAGCGTGTCAGCGTCCTCTGCGAGCTCGTCGGCTCCGGCTTCGGCGCCTCTTTGATCGGCTGCTCCGGCTCTATCGCAATCATCTTGATTGAAACGCGCGGCTAGCTCGAGCGTCAGTGGGGAATTAATCAAACGGTCCCGCCGGTCGAGGTCACATCATCGGCGGCCTCGTCTCGTCAATGCTATCAATGGCGGGCACGGCCAGATGGATGACGACGTCCTTATTGTCCGGCGACTCGGTTCTGTTTACGTCGGAACAATTGCTGAACGTTATCGTCGGTACCTTCGCATCGCGGTCTAGTTTAACGCCGTCCAGGCTTTGTGCGAGTTGGTCGACGGGGTCGTTGTGTCGGTCATCGGCGCTCATGCTCGGGGCGAGCCATTCCTCCTCGTCGTCGGTGTCCGCGGGCCGGTCGGCGGCGCCCGGCGCGCACTCCTGCGTCGGCACCGGCGAGAATCCTTCGCCTCTCACGTGCAAATCTATCAAACCGGCCAAGTTCACGTTAAAATTCTTCTGTTGCTTCCTCTGCTCCGACTCCACATGTATCTCCTCGGAGATGAGCTGGTCTGTGGCGTTTTCGACCTGCTTCCTCAGCACGTGGTCGTCTTCGTAGAACTCTTGGAGGTCGTGGAGGTTGTCCCAGGGCGGGCCGAGCTGCGGCTCGTCGGCGAGCGAGCGGTGGTACTGGTCGATGAGGGGCTGCAGGGACTCCTCGTGGCGGCGGAACAGGTGGTGGTAGGCGCGGCTCACGGCGCACACCGAGTACGAAGAGCGCGGCCGCGGCGAGCTCGGGTCGAGCGAGGCGCCCCGCCACACGTGCCCGCGCGCTCTCTCACACAATATTGCATTAGAATTAAGAATCCTTTCAAAGTCCGACACTTGCTCGGCTTCGCTGATCTGTACCAACAGCTTGTTCTCCGTCTCTTTCCCACCGACGGAGTGGCACAGCTTCTTGTCGACCTGTTTGGGATTAGAAGACTTAGTTCTATTATCGATTCTGAACTTTAGCGAGGTTGAATGGTCGTCGGCGTATTTCATGGGGATGGAGAGGGTCTGAACGGAGATTGCGCAGGGGATTTTTTCGATTGTTTTGCGTTTTTGTTGTTTGACGAGGAATTTAGTGGGTTTTGGTGTCGTTTTGTCTACGGAGGGGGGTCTTTGATGTAAGTATTGTTTGTCGGCGCATCGGAGGCGTTTAGGGTCCGCGCTGAGGGTGGGCCGGGAGTGGCGGGAGCGCGGGCGCTCGGCGAGGCTGACGCTGTGCGCGCGGAGGAGCGCGTCATGACGCTCGCGAGGCGCCGCCAGCGTGGAGCGGGGACCTCGACCGACTGCCCGTTCTCGAATCCAACGGAAAAACTTCACTTATCGCCGTACCATGTTGTGGCTATCGATTCGCTTGAACCGCCTAAATAAAGATGCGCATAAAATTTGCTGAATGTCCTTGGCTGCACGTGAGGGATGACGGTGCCATGAATTTTTCAGACGGTGACAGCCATACAATGCTGTATGTGGCTGAGTAATATTCATTGGATGTCGCGGCGCGGGCGAGCTGCGGTGAGTTGTTGACGTTTCCGAGCGGAAAAGCGTCATTTTACTGACATGTCTGCCCGATAGCTAAAAATAATCGACATTTAGCATAAAGCTTATTGGAAGTCCGTCTGTGTGAATCGTCAATCGATTCCCGACCGTTAGCGAGTAAATTTATGGCCCGTTTTGCAACTCTGGGCCATAAAGCGTTGTAAAGCAAACCGCTCATTATGGATTCCGTTTGTCAAAAGCCATGAATTTCACGGCAGCATAGACGAGTAAAATGCCATATCAGCCGAATTTCCTAAGATACGATAAACCACCTTGCTTCGTGTACAGAAGGAATGTTTTCCAAACGAAGTATTATTTATTTACGGTAGAAGAGGGTTGAGAAGGGAGCTACTCAAGGTGCGTGCTAGGCAGGTGTTTATTAATTATTAACACGTTAAACGTGAGCCGGTTTATTTTACTTTAACTTTGTTGTTTTAATTTGTCGTAGTGGTTTGTTCGAGGTCATGATTTCTAATTAGCATTTACATGGACGACATGGTGGTTCTTCAAAGGGAACTTTACTTACTGCGAGTAAGATTCTTAATAAATGAACCAATATATCTAAGTACGTTTTTTCGCAACTGCCTTAAATGCCAATTGTTATTGTTATTTATATATAAGAAAATGGTTCACGAGTGTTTAATCCGTTTATCTTACAAAGGCTGTCTTTAAGCAAGACCAATAGTTAAAACCGACAATTCATATAAGCATTTACCAATCGATAGTTACGTAAGAATCGTTTAATATGAAACCAAAGACTAATAAGTGCGATAGGCCATTCGATTCAACGGATGGTTGTGTTAAAAATGGATGATAAAAGTGGACATATTACTTAGTTCAATTTCGTATAGAGGAAACCGGTTACCTTCGCTAATGAATGGATGGACTACCGCAATGAGCTTGCAGTTCTTAGATGTACCTATCGTAGGTAGGTAGTTATAAATAAGTTTTTTTTATCTTACAATACTTAAGTTACACCATAGAATATTTCATAGTACTACAGTACAGAATGGGCACGGAATCACCCGCCTGAATCTAGCCCGCGCGCAATTCGCGCCCAACTCGCCTTACCCTCTTTTGTTTCATCCGGAGATGGTGAGTGGATCATTGACCCGCGTAGTAGTACACACTCATTTACAAGTGTACAGACGTCCTCGCATGCACACAGACGTCCTGGCATGCACACAGACGTCCTCGCACGCAAACATTGACACTTCAATCGAATTGTGTTCGAAATCGTGCTTTTATAGGCCGTGTGCGCCCTGTGGTTACACAGTATTTTAGTTCTCGGTCTTTTCTAACCTAACCACGAGATCGAGCCCACGAAGTCTGCCTAACCAAGCAAACTCTAAATCTGTTAACAGAAAATAAATAAAAAACTTAAGGCGGTAACCGGTGGCGGCTGTACTGTAAACTGTAAGCCGTGGTTTGAATCCCGCTAAGGGTAATGATATATGTTAGTAGTAAACAGTTAGGTATCATCAAGTTACATTATTATGTAACTTCGTAACATGCAACTTAATACCTTCTCGATTTTATAGTACCTAAGCATTCACGAAATGAGAAACTTGTGTCAAAATATACTGTAATATTCACCCCCTTTATTGTCCCTAGTAGTAGTACCTACAGACAGTGTGCATAGTATACAGAACTCGTGATCTATGAGAACGTCAAAAATCGAGTTGTTAATTATGAGACACATGAGAAGTCCCACATCCCTTTCACAGTATCCAAGAGGCCTCTCGTGTCCAGCAGTGGGAGTGGGACGTAACGTAACAGGCTGTCGCGTTTATTAGGTTTATAATTCGATAAAGCTCGTCACTGCTGGACACAAGGTCCAAGGAAATTCGATCCACCGCTTTTACAAATAGAATAAAGCCAATTAGTAATTAGGTAGGTGATGTTTTGTATAGATAGCCAATAAAGAGGCTCAATTACTCGATAGAGTAGTTTTGGTCGGTATGATACGTGATATTTGAGCGACTTACAACAAAAATCTCCGATTTAACTGCGATAAACCTTCTAAGCAGGTATACCTTTGTTGAAGAATTGCGAGCCTTAAGTGGCAGTGGGCGGGGCACATTGCTCGCAGGACTGATGGCCGATGGGGCCGGAAAGTTCTCGAGTGGCGCCCGCGAACCGGGAGACGAGCTTTCGGTAGGCCTCCAGCAAGATGGAGCGACGACCTCGTGAACGTCGCGGGAAACCGGTGGAAGCAAGTAGCACAGGACCGGTCTGAGTGGCGAGCCTTGGGGGAGGCCTTGGAGGACGTCTTTCGGCTGAAATGATGATGATGATACCTTGTACCTATAGGTGCTTTGCCTATTAGGCTATTACTTAATCAAGCGAAGAGTGTTTACATTGGAAATGTCTTTTCGTTCGCTCCAGTATAGGCTCCGATATCACGAAAAAGTGCGAACCCCTTATATCTCGGAAAGTTGTTAAGATGTGATATTCAAAAAAGGCTCAAAAGACGCGTATTTACGAGAGCTGTAAGGTGCAAAAAGAATTATTCGAGAAAGTAAAACCGGCCAAGTGCGTGTCGGGCCACGCGCAAAGTATAGGGTTCCGAAGTTGACGATGCCCAAAGTACCTTTCTAAGACTTATTAGCATCTAGCTAGCCTGTGGTATGACGTGCCCGCCCGACGCCCCTGCCGCTCGAGAAAAATCATCATCATAAGTTGGTCGACTATTACTCGTAAGTTTGTACAGCCTTCTTAGCTGTGATAGTTTTCCTTTCAACTACGTAATATATGCCACAACCGTGATTTTTTTCAGCCATCCAAATACCACCATTTAGCTGACAGGGGGGGGGGGACACGTGACTCTAACAAAAAATAGCACTTTAAAGCTTAATATTTCACAAACGCATCACTTAATCGAAAAATAGTTTTAACAAACCCACAATATTTTTTAAAGACCTATTCAACGATATGCCGCACCATGGGGTATGCGAGAAAAAAAAATACATCCCCACTTTACGAGTGGGGAGGTACCCTATAAAAAAATATATTTGAAAATTTTATTGTACCACTTTGTCAGCGTAACTAATATGCATATTCATGCCAAATTACAGCTTTCTAGAACTAAGCATTTCCGAGCAATAGTGCGGACAGACGGACGGACGGACGGACGGACGGACATGGCGAAACTATAACGGTTCCTTGTGGACTTCGGAACCCTAAAAAACGAAAAAGTTATGGCTGAAATTGTGAAAAAAATATTCAATTTCTTCCCAATTTCTGACTTTGTGACATAGGTACTATACATAGGGTTATGCCGCCCTCGCCCAAAAAAAAGTAAACGTGAACCGATTTCGATGTCTTTTTTATTCGAAAGGTGGTACTTCCAAGTTGGTCCCATATTACATAAGTAACTAGCTTCTGCCCGCGACTTCGTCCGCGTGGAATTCGGTAAGTGTTCCCGCGGGAACTATGCGTTTTTCCGGGATAAAAAGTATCCTATAAATCATAAATCATTTATCGCATATCATGTTGTTGAATCTAATATATAAAATTGTATATTCAGTAGGTCTGAGAATAAGACGTAAGCTACTTTTCATACCCAAAAAAAAAATCTAAGGCGGTACGAAGTCCGCGGGGTCAGCTAGTATACATATAAAATTACAGTTCAAACATGAACCCTGCTAGAGCACAGCAATTCTTATATCTAGTTTTAAGCTTAAGTGTAGATATATTTACAAATTATTATTTTATTAAATTATAAGTTGTGAATATTTCAGGCAGAAACTATATTATGTTGACCAGTAAACTACACCCATACCAAATTTTTTGCAATGCGACCATTAGTTTTCGAGTTAAATCCTGACATACTTACATAATACATACATCTTACATACAGAATTTTTTTCTAAAAATAGTTTTTTTTTGTGTCGTAATCCCTTTGACTTGATAGTTTCTTTTAATTTTCAAGTTACAGACGCGACTTCTTCTACAGACTTATAGTATAGGTAGATTTGGTTCAGTTCTAATATAGTTCTGATATAGGATTCAAGAGAAAATTAGGGAACTCCTCAAAATTTGCTAGCACGTCGATGATTTTGGTGTCACTTTGAAACATAATGTTTGGAAATATGTAGCCCTAAAAACTGATAAGTCAAGTGAACCGACCAAAGTGACTAATCGACATTAGTTTGAAGGTTTTTTTTATAAAACATACTGATTGTCTTGGGTTGGGGCTCGCAAGCTTAGTGGCAATCACAAAGAACACACGCCATCTTTCAGTTCGTTTTCTTTAATGTTGATTAAAGGTTTTAGCTGTAGCAGAATAACGATCGGAATGAATAAAAGATAGTTAAAGTCTCTGGAAATAGGTATGAATTGTGCGGCGTGATCGATTCGTGGCATTAACATTTAAGCGATATGTTTCTGTAACTTAGGCACAGAATATTTAATAGTACTACGTACAGAAGGCCACGGCACCACCCGCCTGAATCTAGCCGGCGCGCAACTCGCGCCCAACTCGCCTTGCCGTCATTTGTTTCATCCAGAGACGGTGAGATTGTTGGCCCGCGTACTGGTACATACCATATACAATTGTACAGACGTCCTCTCACGCATACAGACGTCCTCGCACGCAAACATTGACACTTCACTCGAATTGTGTTCGAAACATAATGGTGCTTTTACAGGCCGAGTCCGCCGTGTGACTTTAGGACTTAGGCGACTAGACACAATGAAATGAATACCTACTTACCTATCTATTGTGACTGCTTTATAATACCTACCTAAAAATTACAATTTTTCAACCTATTTACACGATTTTACTATGTCATAATGTCGTAATGAAATAATTTGAATAGAATTAATTCAGGAGTTAAAGCGTAAATATAATCTACGATAGCAAACGCCGCCCCTCTACAATTCAAAACGCTTTAATGTATTTTTCAAGTATTTAGAAAGCACCACCAACAATCTCAACGCATGTTTGACGGATGTCCCAGCAAACATGCGCTCAGCGTGTTGGTGGTGTTTTTTAAATACTTTGTAGCGTTTTTAATTTTGGACGGACTTCCTATCGTAGATTATATGTAACTATCCATCAATTGATAAAATTTCATGCTTTCTACCTATATTATGTAATATTAAGATCACCTTTTCCAGTGATGAAAAAAGAAAAATAAACATGAAAATAAACATGTTTATCGTGCTCTTGCAATTGCGCGTCTCTTTAAATAAAAATACCTACGCTATCAAAATATTATGATGCTGTTTTCCGCGTATTTTTATACTCCCGCGCATCGGATTTAGTTCAAGACCGAGTATCTATATCTATAATATTGATCGCAGCTGATTTCGAGCTAACCTTGCTTTCGATCGACACATTTATTTATTTTTCTATGAATTTCTCGAATGTTCCGGTTTGTATCTAAATAGATACAAACCGGAACATTCGAGAAACATATTGTTATTACTGTTTTTAAATGTATGAATACCGTTTTATCACTTAAATCTATGACACGGTTTCTTGGATATCTGGATCTTTTTTTATACCAATGGCACTTATAGTCAAACGAGCGCACAGCCCACCTGGTGGTAAGTGGTCACTGCGGCCCATGGACACCGAAATCCCATGAACCCCCGTTAAGAAACCATAAGATCTCGAATGCGTTGCCTACCCTGAGGCCTAAGATGAAATGCCTCTGTGCCAGAAATTTCAATGTGGCTGCCTTAACCCCCTACTGGAACACGACAGTGCGAGTACTGCTATTTGGAGGCGCAGGTTAGCGGGGAATCACGGTGGTACCACCCCGGACGGACCTATAGCACCACGTCCTAATCTAGGTTCAGAGTTGGGAAGGTACCCATTTTGATCCATCTAATGAGGCCACCGTATAATGCTAATAATATTAATATTGGTATATCTGGTGGCTAATTCAAGGCTAAACTATTTCGATATTTTTGAAATATCTAGATTTAATTTTAATATAAGGTGACTTACTAAAATTAAATTTAGATATCTAAATAGTCACTAAGTACCTAGAAATAACTACGAGCGAACTTTTTTAATAGTCATTTTCTTATGTTACATAACTCGAGGCGGGGACATATTTTCTCGTTTGCGAAAAGTTGAAGAATTAATTCAAGATTTGAATTCAAGGCCCAGTTTTAAAAGTAATATCAGCCTGATTAAATCAGAGAACACTTCATATTGTTAAAATCAAAATATTTCAAGGAACATGTAAAACAGGTATTTGAATAGGTATTTACCTATAGGTAGGTATACATAATTCAACGAAGCTTGTTTGTAAAATGTTTACGCATTTACATAAACTCCTGCGCAGAAGTTTAAGGCCAAAACCGGCTTTGGTAATAATGATACGTTTTAGTTTTACGAGTGTCAGATTTTTATAATTACCTACCACCAACCACCTACCACCACAGCATTTTTTTATTTAATGTCAATGTAGATGGCGCATTCAATGTCAATTAATTTCGGCTACCAAACCCATAAAAAACGAACCAACTTTGAAATAACACATTGTGCAGACCACAGGGCGGACACGGCCTATAAAAGCACGATTTCGAACACAATTCGAATGAAGTGTCAATGTTTGCGTGCGAGGACAGCTGTAGGTACACTTGTTAATGTGTGTGTACCACTACGCGGGCCAATGATCCACTCACCATCTCCGGATGAAACAAATGACGGTAAGGCGAGTTGGGTGCGAATTGCGCGCGGGCTAGATTCAGGCAGGTGATTCAGTGGCCATTCTGTACGTAGTACTATTGAATTTTCTGTGATATAGAGACCCTCGCACCACCTCATCTCTCCACAACATCCAAGGCAGGCTCAGCGTCAAAAACTGCTCAGTAGCAAATACTCCAATATAGCAGATAGCTACGGTATTTGCGGCCTTTTCTGCCGAAACATTGGGGCCATAGAGAAGGAAGCCAGAAAACTCCAGTGATCAAACTACTGGCTCTTACCTCGGTGAAAGAATTGCAATAGGGCGCTCTACCCAGTGGCAGTGATTTGGGGGGCTTTTCAGGTACTGTTATTCTCACAAAATGACCCTAACGGAAGGCCAGCGGTGGCAGTAAATTTCGTGACAGACCACAACACTTCATTTGTCCTGTATTATTGTAATTTTCTATTTCTTTCATGTGTTGTCCCTGTCTTCTCATACATAAATGTTTTTTCTTTCTTTCTTTCTTCTCCTCTAATTTGTTTTTAGGTTAGTTATTTTTCTTAAATTTGTCGTTATTGATGCCGTTAATTAGACTTAGATAAGTACATTTTAATTAGTTTTAATTCTGCTTGAATATACTAATCTTTATTAACATTAGGTATGTAACGAAATTCACGAAAACATGTCTTTATTTGGTTTGAATGTGATTTTGTTGAACAGATGTCAATTATAGCCAAGGCCATACGGTCGTAGCGGCGTAGCGGCCTCGTAGAGGCGTAGAACGCATTCGCTATAACGTAGATAGTTAGTGCCTACACATGCGGATATACCCTAGAAATATATTTCGCTTAATACAAATAATATCTTGAATTAGATAGGGTTTATTCTAAAAAAAACTATTACGTTGCATAATCGAACTACGTACGCAACAATCGTAGTTATTAATAAAACCATGTAAAACCCACCAAAAAGCAGCAAAATCCGTACTCAAAATGGTATACCACCGTACCAGGCGCCATGCCACGAAATCAATAGGCATTATTGTAAACAAAAACATTTTCGACCATTCAACCTCGATCTTTATCAAAACAGAATTAACGCCTCAACAAAATCGTTCTCAATTCACCGAAAGGTTATCAACTGACCTACTTACGTATATAAAACACTGAAAGGCACTTGGTGTAACAATTATTCAAAAAGCACAACACGTATTGACGGAGATTGTTCAAAATTAACACACTGTTGCTCGGTGCAAAATCGATATCGTTGACTGGCGCGGTCGCGCGTTCATTCAATACTGGCAAGAAGCAAGAGGCATGCGTAGCGCGCCCCGGAGAGCGGGAAATCTGACAGATCGTTTTTTTTATATTAAATTGACCGGCGATGACATTGTTCATGCGTCAAACAAAATGATAATGTGTTGTAAGGTTGTGACAGAGGTTATCTTTTGTTTTTCTTTTGTCTTAGTGGCAGCGCAAATAAAAAGCCGAGTCGGGCAAGGAGTAGGTAGTTATTTATTTATTAGAAGACCAACAGCTATATCATAAAACAGATGTCTTAAACTAAAGATACAGATGTTGAACCAAGTATAAAAAATCTTATTTTACCAATTAATTCCTATTTATTTTTGCTAGACCTCTGGGCTAAGTTAAAGTATTATTTTAAGTATACAAAGTTCTATGGAACATGAAAATACGGCAAGGATCAATTATTAATCTGTGATGCCAATTTAGACTATTGACACACACTACCACAGCATTTTACTTCCCACTGCTGGGCATAATCTTCTCATCCGTCATCACGAGAAAGTTCAGAACGGGTCGAAAAATCACATCCTTTTAACTGCTTCCTTTTGACGCATACAAGTTCCCACACGATGTTTTTCTTCACTGAAAACATCAAAAACCTTTCGCACCCCATGACCCTCTGTTATCAGATAGGACAACAGAAAATCAATTACTTCGCTATTTATAACTGTAATCTAATACCACAATATATGGTTCAATACGCTGTAAACTATCCAAGCAATGATAGGGCAATTTCTAGGATACCTACCTGCGTTGCCCATGACGCCAAAAGGGGGCGCCTTTTCTTGGCGATACAGGCGTCGGGCAATCGAGGAGACAGTTATTACGTCACTCCCACCATAAAGTCTTTGGCATAGAGTAACAGAAAAGACTGGCAGCCTAAAGTAGGTACCTATATATTTAAAATAAGTAAGTTTATTTTTTATTTATTTAATCAAATCTTAAAAATAGCATGCTTACAAAAATCTACAGCGAGCGAAAACCGCGCGCGATTTATCTGTCGCTGTTGTCGTTCGCTTACAAGCGTTTATATTATTCTTATATATTTATTAATTATTTAAGTACTAAGTTATATATATATTAAATATATTATTTAAGTAGTTAGTGTATTGAATAAAAACCTACGTAACTTTAATGCAAGTACTTAAGAGTGAACATTTGAGTTTCTTTTCTGTCGCTTTCATGCCTTGACTTTAGTCCTGAAAAAACTCCTCTAGAAAATGATACTCTTAGGCACTACAGATACATCTACCTACGAGTTTGAAGAAAAAAGCTGGTAAAACATGAGTCTGCAGTAGAAAAAAATCTAAGTAAAATTGAGTGAAAAAATGAGTGCGTGAACCGAGATCATAAATATCACAGAAAGATCACAGTAGGTAGAGGCAATATAGGTAATGTTCCCTAAGGCCTGTTTCCATCAACAAAAGTTTATAAAACGCCTCGTTTTGGCTACGGACGATTAAAGTTTGACATCCATAGAGAATCTGTCCAATTTTAACCATCCTTACGGATGAGACGTTTTGCGGATATAGTCCATAACTTAAACTTAAATCTAAGACCTTGAAGATGTACGAGTATAGTCTTGTTCTTCTCTTTAAATAATGGCTTCTGTCTATGTGATGTATAGTCTGTAGTAGTAGTAGTTTGACGGTCGAATTGGTCCAGTTGGTAGTGACCCTGCCTTCTGTTCCGATGGTCGCGGGCTCGAGTCCCGCTCGGGGCAAACTTTGTGTGATGAACACGAATGTTTGTGCTCGAGTCATGGATGTTCAGTATTTATCTCTAATATATAAAATTCTCGTGTCACAGTGTTTGTAACCAAACTCCTCCGAAACGGTTCGACCGATTCTTATGAAATTTGGTGTGTATGTTTAGTAGGTCTGAGAATAGGACGTAAGCTATTTTTCATACGCAAAATCTCAGACGGTACGAAGTCCGCGGGGTCAGCTAGTATATGTATGTATTTCTCTATATAAGTATTTATATCGTTGTCTAGCACCCATATTACAAGCTTTGCTTAGTTTGGGGCTAGGTCAATATGTGTGAAATGTCCCAAGATATTTATTTATTTATAGTCTCTTAAAACTCTATACTACGTAACAACGTCACCTCTGCGCCAATCATAATCTCTGCAAACAAACCCTACTGACCTCTTTAACTCGGGTATCAACCTTAACCAACCCGGCTAAATGGAATATCATCGGAACTGGTCGAACAGCCTGCAATCAACCGCCTCCTGAAATCGGTAGGCTTACATGCCAGACAACTCGATGTATGGTGCCAAGAATACTGTTTCCTGAAATCGTATGTTTTACGCTTATTGTTATAGATATGTTGTTTGAACTGAATAAACACTGATACAGCCTTGAGAAAAAATACATTTTGAGTAGGGTAGGTAGGTGTAACCTATTTTATTTACGATATTTCCTGGATCCGATGTTGCTTTTTTTTCGTTCTTACGAAAATAATCAATCTTAGGTAAGTAGGCAATGTAATCGAATGCCGTTATACCTACTACTCTGAAACGAACTAAAGAATTATAATATTGCGAATGCATAAATGCTGGGACTCTATTCGAAACGGAACATAGCGATGGCGAGCGTACCTATCACTAAAAATGAGTACGTATTCTGTTTATTCAGTCATAGGTAGGTATTTCAGTAACTAAGTTCTTCCCGCGACTTCTTCCGCGTAGATTCGGTTAGTGGGTTAAGAGCATGAAAAATTCAACCCACTTTTTACCTTAGGGGTTCAATTTTCAAATATCTTATCGGATGTCTTCTACTAACTATATTAGGTTGCCAAATTTCATTCCAATCCGTTTTGAGTTTTATATATTGAAATCACTGATAGGATAGTACATTACATATACTAATACTATCTCGACAAGTAGGTAAATACTTAGGGAGAAAGTGTATTTTTATTTACGGAGTTAAATTAAATATGAACCTACTTAAGACGTGGTCATATTTAACAGGTTTCAGGACTGTTTTCAAGCTTGTAAAATTCCTAGCTACGTTATCTATTTTGACGGAACTCATACATTAAATATATATACTTAAGTATATAAGACGGGCTAAAGTAAAGAAGGTGACAAACGCTTCTAACCTAAATAAATGTTTGATTAACGTTAAATACTCTAGCATAATTTGAGCATACATTGTTTCATATGCTGTGGCATTGACATATAATAACATATGAACGAACAGTGCCTAACAGAATATGTCAAGAGATATGGAGCAAACTGGCATTAGAAAATACGTTCCAATATGCTAATAACGCCTCTTTATAATATGTGTCAAAACAAATATTTTCTACAAAAATAAACTTAACACTATAAGACTTAAGTGTCAAATTTAATGAGCGCCAAACGGGTGCCCGTGTTCTTTGGGCACCCGTTTTGACGGGCCATTTTTCTCCGGCTGATTGTGAATCCTTACTTATGATAGATCAATGTGCTGTGGGTACTTACATACTTAGGTTTCCGACAGTTTATGACAGCATGTCATATTGAGAGACATACATGTTAGTAGAATTTCACGCGAGCAAGCAAGCAAATTACAAAATGGTGCTAGAATTTAATCGAAGCCATGAGTGCTGATGAAAATAGTTACGCATTGTAGGTATCTAAGAGGCGCTTTACTTGTCCTATATACACAAAACGCCTCGTTTTGGCTCCAAACGGTTATAACAGATTCTCGAGAACGCGTGCATTACTGACGTTGCCACTAAATCGGATCCTGCAAAAAATCGGATGTCTCCGTGTGAACGGTCTCAGGCTGTACGTTGACTCCCAGTCAGTCAGTAAGTATTTTTAGATTAAGTAAATAAGTACTTATGAGTAAGTAGAGTTAAGTATTAAACTAACACTAGCAGACGCATATTGTATTTCACATGAATATTTACTTTAAAGAGATTGCAAAAATACATATAATTAAGACTAACGTTTAATTAAGGCTTATAACAATTGTCCGTTTACCTAAAACATGTCGCGACAACCAACAAGGTAAATTAAACAGAGGTAAGATAAGGGTACCCAATCCGCACTGGGCCCGCGTGGGGCTACAGCCCAAACCATCTCGTGATGAGAAGCTTGTGCCCAGCTGTGGGACGTAAACCAACAAGGTAAATTAAACAAAGGTAAGATAAGGGTACCCAATCCGCACTGGGCCCGCGTGGGGCTACAGCCCAAACCATCTCGTGATGAGAAGCCTGTGCCCAGTTGTGGGACGTAAACCCACAAGGTAAATTAAACAAAGGTAAGATAAGAGAATTATCCCGTATAATAACCAACTCAGCAAATCCAGTCTTATCAAGAGGCTACCTACGGTATTCTCCGATGCTAGTTTTTCCACTTCGAATGAGGAAATTCACGACCACCACCACAACAGCCTATATAACGTCTCACTGCTGGTCACAACCCTCCTCTCACCACGAGAGGGTTTGGTTATATTCCCACGCGGGCCCAGTAAAGCTTGGGGACTTCACACACATCCTTGAATAACTTACTTTGCAGATGCGTGCAGGTTCCTCCACTGTTTAATGCTGTTATGTTGGCACAGCTCCGTTGCTGTCATTATTTACTTCATTTGGAATAGCTGTCAACTTGACTTTTCGTTTATAAATATAATTGTAAGTGAATCTGTGCAATTTGACGTCTGTAAAAATTAAAAAATTAAAACTCTCTTCCTCCGGCGCTTCAACCGAACACTTGTGGTTTCAATCAAAATCTGCATTTACCCGAACCTTACCTCAAATATCCACCGAAAAACTCAGTGGTGAATTCAAATTGAATTTCGCGCATTAAGTAGTAACTTAAAGGTGCGATCCGGATTCGAAGCCCCGACTCGACCCTCTGCATGCAAGGCGGAGGTCGAACCACTAGGCCAATACGGCTTGAGCACAGCTTACTCGAAGACGAATGATATCAACGACATAGGATGGATCGTTTAGTCATGATAAGACAATCACATTATATGTAAATAGCTTCTGCTCGCGCGTTGAAATCGGAAATGGCGTTCCCGCGGGAACTATGCGTTTTTCCGGGATAAAAAGTAGCCTATATGTTGACCAGTGTTATAAACTACCCCCATACCAAATGTTGTTGCAATCCGTCTAGTAGGGGACATACCTACATACATAAACAGTTTTTTTTCTAAAAATCGTTATTTTGTGTTCAGTACCTATCGTTTATATTATAGTACCCTCGACTTGTTAGTATCTTTTAATTTTCAAGTTTCAAACGCGACTTCTTCTACAGACTTTATTATTAGTATAGATTAATTAAATACTAAATAGGTACTTTATGATCAAATGTTTGTCTGTTTTACAATCTGCCTGAGAGCTGAAATTGCATACTTAGATACGCATAGAGCAAATAACGGTGCATTTACCAGCGCTTTACTTGAGGTGAATGCCCTAGGCCAAGATAAATATGACGTACTAGCTTCTGCCCGCGACTTCGCCCGCGTGGAATTCAGTTATCGCGTTCCCGCGGGAACTACACGTTTTTCACGGATAAACGTAGCCTATGTCCTTTCCCGGGACCCCAACTATCTCCATGCCAAATTTCATCTCAATCCGTGCAGCGGTTCAAGCGTGAAGAGGTAACAGGCAGACAGACAGACAGAATTACTTTCGCATTTAAAATATTAGTATGGATAACAAGCATAGTCACAAGTTTCTGCCCGCGTCTTCGTCTGCGTGGAATTCGTTTATAAATAACAGACGGACAGACAGAGCTAGGATGGATTACCTACTACTACTACTACTACTACAACTTATATGCTTCCCACTGCTGGGCACAGGCCTCTCTCATCACGAGACAGTTAGGGCTATAGTCCCCACGCGAGCTCAGTATTGGGAACTTCACACACATCCTTGAATTACTATGGATGGATTAATAAGATACTAATTTAAAATAGGTACAAGAACAACTAAATACCTACTGGTACTAGGTATGACCATTATCATTTAAACTTCATTGCATAAAAAAGGTTAACGTTAACAAATAACTTGATTTTCATTCGATATTTTACATATTTGCGTGAATAATTAAAATTACCCTTCGTCGAGTCCATTAGTTCACCACCATTTTCTCCATCAAAGATACTCTTAGACCCTACTGCACGTAATAATATAGCTATTAGACATTTAAAAGGGTACTTGAAGTACCAAAATACCATACCTAGAAAATACGGCGGACTTAAGGATAAAAGATTCACTCGAGACGCGCCGCCATTCTGAGAAAAGCTTCTAAGGCTCTATGTAAGCTTTTAGATGTAAGTAGGTAAAGTACCTACACTTAAGGTACTCTTGATGCGCACATTCGGAGCTTAAAAGCTATAGAATAAATTTCATTTGCTAATAACTAACTGGTCCATGAAAGAACTTCCCCTTCCCTCAAGCGAAAACTCGTCGACATGTGTAACTGCCCATCCTAACCTACGGTGCCCAAACGTGGTCACTCACGGAGATTCAAAAGTCCAAGTAGAAGGTTTGCCAAAAAGCTATGGAGCGTAGCATACTGTGTTGAAAGAACGGATCGTGTTCTAAACACCACGCTACGCTCCCAAACAAAAATAGCAAACGTGGGACACAAAACTGCCAGGCTTAAGTTGGACTAGACTGGCCATGTCATCCGAATGCACCCAGAGAGATGGGCTTCTATTGCTACTCGATGGGTGCCACATGACGGCCACCGGCGGCGGGGAAGGCCCAGGCGGAGATGGCGGGATGACCTGGACATTTTCTCCAGTGACTGGCCAACAATAGCCGAAGATAGAATTGGAAAAACATGGGAGAGGCCTTTGCCCAGCAGTGGGACATTCAAACAGGCTAGAAAAAATAGCTAACTACTTAGCTAGAGACAGGCATACAGCTAAATTTTGTATTTACAGTTCATTTAGTAACTATTTTAGTTACCCTGTGGTGGTCTAGTGGGTCGACCTACCGCCTGTCATGCAGAGGGTCGGAGGTTCGATCTCGGCTCGCACTTCTGAGTTTACTTGTGCTCAATTTGAATTTACACTCAGATTTTCGATGAAGGGTCTTGAGTCCAATTCCAGTATGGGCTATTATCGCCTATACGTAAGTATTATTGAAATACGCAGCTTTATCAAGCCTACAATTGACTGGTTATTGAATCAACGTTTTCCAAGTGGCAATTTTCCATCGTCAATGGGTAGCGGTTCTGGCGACAGATAGGTGCAATGGTGTCATGGAGCACCTGGTTTTGTACCCTTCAACGGCCAAGTCACACAACATTAACTATAATAATAAAGAAATTGCAGTAAGTAACCTTAGACTTGGCACGACTTTGTCTAGATTTCATTACTTTTTAGAGATAAACAAGCAACTCTATCGAGACTTGGCTAGTTTTTAACTGAATGTTTTTGGTGGGATTACTTATTCTGCGCCAAACTATCTCGTGATCAGACGATGCCTTTGCCTGTGCCCAGCAGTGGGGCGTAAATAGGCTGTTCTGGTGATGGCTAATAGATATGCTTGCATAATAGTAGATTGTGTGATTAGGGAGCAAAATGGTATATTTTACCGCGGGAATCTTGAGCTAGCGAGGGATTTAAGCTACTTCACCCAAGGTTTAAATAATTTTGCTACCGTGTTGCACACTCTGCTTTTCACTCCTCCTATGAGAAAACCAGTAGCAGCAGGGAACAAAATCGTACTTTGCTCCCTAGAGAGCAAAATCTTACTTTGCTCGCTGTTTGCGGGGTAGAAATGGAGAGGGAGCAAAATCGCATTTTGCTCCCTCTAAACGGGGAACAAAGTACTCCTTTTCGAATAGGAGGAGTGAAAAATGTCTTACTCTACTATACCGTGTAAACGAGGAAAAATCTAAATATATAAAACTCAAAGGTGACTGACTGACTGACTGACTGATATAGTGATCGATCAACGCACAGCCCAAACCACTGGACGGATCGGGCTGAAATTTGGCATGCAGGTAGATGTTATGACGTAGGCATCCGCTAAGAAAGGATTTTGCAAAATTCCCACGGGAACGGGAAAAAAAGGGATTTTTACATTTTAATGTTTAGGCGCGTACGTGGTCGCGGGAAACATCGTAGAGATCTGAAATTTGGCATGCAGGTTCCTTGGGGAGCGTAGGGGAGCACTAAGAAACGACTTCCCAAAATTCCCACGGGAACGGGAAAAAATGGTTTTTTTACATTTTAAGGCGCGTACGTAGTCGCGGGGATCATCGTAGAGAGCTGAAATTTAGCATGCAGATTCCTTGAGGAGCGTAGGGGAGCACTAAGAAAGGACTTCCCGAAATTCCCACGGGAACGGGAAAAAATGGGTTTATTACATTTTAAAACCCGTACGTAGTCGCGGGGATCATCGTAGAGAGATGAAATTTGGCATGCAGATTCCTTGGGGAGCGCAGGGGAGCACTATGAAAGGATTTCCCGATATTCCCACGGGAACGGGATAAATGGGATTTTTACATTTTAATGCTTAGGCGCGTACGAAGTCGCGGGAAACAGCTATCTATCTATCTAAATATATAAAAGAAGAAACTGACTGACTGACTGACTGACTGACTGACTGATTGACTGACTGACTGACTGACATATCAACGCCGTGCCAAAACTACTGGTCGTAGAGAGCTGAAATTTGCCATGCAGGTTCCTTGGGGAGCGAAGGTGAGCACTAAGAAAGGACTTCCCGAAATTCCCATGGGAACGGGAAAAAATGTTTTTTTTTTTACATTTTAAGGCGCGTACGTAGTCGCGGGGATCATCGTAGAGAGCTGAAATTTGGCATGCAGGTTCCTTGGGGAGCGTAGGGGAGCACTAAGAAAGGACTTCCCGAAATTCCTACGGGACCGGGAAAAAAATGGGTTTATTACATTTTAAGGCGCGTACGTAGTCGCGGGGATCATCGTAGAGAGATGAAATTTGGCATGCAGGTTCCTTGGGGAGCGTAGGGGAGCACTAAGAAAGGATTTCCCGATATTCCCACGGGAACGGGATAAATGGGATTTTTACATTTTAATGTTTAGGCGCGTACGAAGTCGCGGGAAACAGCTATCTATCTATCTAAATATATAAAAGAAGAAACTGACTGTCTGACTGACATATCAACGCAGAGCGGAAACTACTGGTCGTAGAGAGCTGAAATTTGGCATGCAGGTTCCTTGGGGAGCGTAGGGGAGCACTAAGAAAGTATTTCTCGAAATTCCCACGGGAACGGGAAAAAAAAGGAATTTTTACATTTTAATGTTTAGACGCGTACGAAGTCGCGGGGATCATCGTAGAGAGATGAAATTTGGCATGCAGGTTCCTTGGGGAGCGTAGGGAAGCACTATGAAAGGATTGCCCGATATTCCCACGGTAACGGGAAAAATGGGATTTTTACATTTTAATGTTGAGGCGCGTACGAAGTTGCGGGAAACAGCTATCTATCTATCTAAATATATAAAAGAAGAAACTGACTGACTGACTGACTGACTGACATATCAACGCAGAGCCGAAAATACTGGTCGTAGAGAGCTGAAATTTGGCATACAGGTTCCTTGGGGAGCGTAGGGGAGCACTAAAAAAGGATTTCGCGAAATTCTCACGGGAAAGGGGAAAAAAGGGATTTTTACATTTAAATTTTTAGGCGCGTACGAAGTCGCGGGAAACATGATTAAGGATCTGAAATTTGGCATGCTGGTTCCTTGGGGAGCGTAGGGGAGCAATAAGAAAGGACTTCCCGAAATTCCCACGGGAACGGGAAAAAAATGGGATTTTTACATTTTAATGTTTAGGTCGCGGGGATCACCCTAGAGAGCTGAAGTTTGGCATGCAGGTTCCTTGAGGAGCGTAGGGGAGCAAGGATTTCCCGATATTCCCACGGGAACGGGAAAAATTAAATTATAATCCTAGATTACAAACACTTTCAAGAAACACGTTATGCAGATTACCTACTGTTAGATTACCTGCCTATTGTCCAGTAAAAAGGAAATGATTGATGAGTTCACTAAAACATTCCTTAAACCAGTCTGCTATTACCTAAATAATGAATTTTGGCACTAAACTATTTATTCATAAGAGATTAATGAATCAGAGAAAAAAAAGGAAAAATCTATACATATAATAAATAATAATTCTGTAGAAGAAGTCGCGGCTGAAAATTGAAAATTAAAAGAAACTATCAAGTCAAATGGACTTTATGAACGATACTGAACACAAAATAACGATTTTCAGAAAAAAAATACTGTATGTATGTATGTATGTCCGGATTTAACTCGAAAACTACTGGACGGATTGAAACAAAATTTGGTATGGGGGTAGTATATAACACTGGTCAACATATACGCTACTTTTTATCCCGAGGAAATGCATAGTTCTCACGGGAAGGCTATTAACAAATTCCACGCGGACGAAGTCGCGGGCAGAAGCTAGTTTAACATATAGAGGGGTCAAGCAAAACGCTGTGATGACATTTCACCCACAGCTATCAATTTTCTAAGCACGTTTTTTAGGTATCTTTTTTTTCGGGATGGTCTTTGGGGATGGTAAAAAAAAAGATGTATGTATGTATGTATTTTACCATCATTTTGTGCTTATTGTACTTATAAACTTGGAAGCTGGAGACGGCGGTGACTGCTTACTATCAGGTGGGCAGTTCGCATTTTGGCGGCTTCAATAAAAAAAAACTTCTAATTTAAGTCATGTTACCTACTTATATTTTAAACTAGCTTCTGCCCGAGACTTCGTCCGCGTGGAATTCGGTTATGGAATGCGTTCCCGCGGGACTCGAGCGTTAAACTACAACAAATTTTATACTAAAATATTCCTCTTGTATCAAACCTATCAATTGAAAAAAACCGCATTAAAATCCGTTGCGTAGTTTTAAAGATCTAAGCATACTTAGGGACAGACAGACAGCGAAGCGACTTTGTTTTATTTATACTAATGTAGTGATAGGTACTTTCTTCTCCCGGCGATTTCAAGGAACTAGGGATATTGGAAATCCCAATCAGCCTCAGAGCGTGTTTGAAAGTGCTCAGTCAATAAGAAAAATAGTTTTCCGAAAAGGTCTAAAACTTTGCTAATTTTATGCTTGTGTTGCTTTCTTAGTATAAGAAAAAGGACCTTTTCATTTCTCTTGCTCGTAAAGTTGTACTTTAGGCTGACAGAAGGCTGCATAAAATTGAATTTTAAGCTCTAGAGCATAAAGTAAAATCTTCGTCTAAGACTAAGGGCATGAGGGCATACAGCCACTTTTAAGCTTCATATAATCTTATACATGAAACATGCTTTTTCTTGTGATTTATTCTTTATATTCTCTATTTTAAAATATTAGTATGGATTATCAAATTAATAATTAAAAATTTAACGACGAAAAGGTGTGTGTATTCCTGAAAATCAAACAAAAAAAACATAACCATGGCATTACACGGGGCGTGACTTAAGTCAAACGTCACATTGCTGAAAATTAAAAAGAAAAATGAAATGGCGGAAATTCATTCTTTGTTCTGAATTGGTAAAAATTGGTGCGTTGAGATTTTTTTATTTTAATTTATTTTAATTTCGTTAATTCTAATTTCAAAGATATCATCATCGAGTAGTGATGATGAAATAGGCTTTCACCGAATAATACTACGATGGAGAGAAACGCTAAAAACTTAGTAAAATATATTGCCGCAAAATCCAAGCCATTTGCGGAATGTGTTTTTTTTAATAATATTTAATTCCCTCGCAGTCGAAGTGAAAAGCAGAGTGTTAAACACGAGCATAAAACCCATTTTCCCCTTGACTTACTATACACCCTCGCCTCTCGGCTCGGGTGCATATCTGTAAATCTCGGGTAAAATGGCTTGTTTTATGCTCTTGTTGTACAATCTACTATTTATAGGATTTAATTCATAAGAATAAATTTAAGTTATTAGGTTAGGTGGTTTATATAATAGGTACCTACTACTTTTTGGATACTTACCTAACTAAATAAGTAACTTCACAAACCAAAATTTAGATACGTATTGGTACACGTATCCATACTAATATTATAAATGCGAAAGTAACTCTGTTTGTTTGTCTGTCGGTTACTTTCGCATTTATAATATTAATTAATATGGATTATCGGCCTTGAATAGGGCTTGAATTTAGCCCAAAAAGGTACCACAATAAAATTCTACATTGCTGTAGCTAATAGATATGTTTATACGAGCATTGAATGGAAACCCAAATAAATATTTAATGAACAATCAATGTGCACACAATCAAGTTCTGATCGTCGCCCAATAAAATATCTATTCAAACAATAAAGCGTTTATTGCTATTAGATGAGAATAAGTTTTAGATGTGTGCAATTGACGAGTACCCATGGAGTACCTAATACATAGACATAAATAATACTTCGTATGGACCCGGCCTAACGTAGATACATGTCATGTTTCCCCACTTCATTGGTGTCCAATCCAAAGTTAAACTTATATCGTGACACTAAAGCTGGGTCACATTTTTTCAACAACGAGACGAGTTTTTAGATACTGAGAAACAGTTTCGAAAAAAGTTTTTTTAAAAACGCTTATTGTCACGCACGCTCGGTGAGTGAACTTTGGATTGGACACCGTGAAAGTGGGGACATATTACGTGTACGTTAGACCGGGTCTATATTATTTACGTCTATGACCTAATAGAAGAAGAAGAAGAAGAAACATTTATTCGGAACAAAACACACGACATAACATAAATAACAATAAAATCGAAGAAAACAATAACATTTGCGTGTGATTTGTCACGAAATGGTCCTAGCTCAGCATGTGCTGGCACTGAGGCCAGCGCTGGTCTTCCGCTAGGACCATTTGGTGAGATCACGGAAAACCACACACACAATAGAAAAATATACATATAATGAATTTAACATATTATATAATAGGTTATCAAGGTCATGTCATGAGGAGGGATGAAAGTCATACAACAAAAAACCGGCGAAGAAGCGAGTTTAACTCGCGTGGAGAGGGTTCCGACCCTTGATTATTTTCAATGACGTCATTTTCAAACCGTTTCACAGGATAAGCTCTTTTATATTATATGATAGATTTCAAATACCATGGACTTCTTAATAATTTTCCTGTAATCTATAGGTCAATAACTATCCTCCGTATTTTTTCAAAAAATTTAGATCCAGTGGTTTCGGAGATAAGGAGGGGAGGGATGGTCAATTTTGGCTAAGTATTGACCAACAAAGAAATAAAAAATATATATTTGATATCCTCATAAGAAGTACTCTCATTTGATTGTCACACGATATAGTTTGAAAAACTTCATTAATATTTTTTCAAATTTAGCCCCCAAAAATAGGGTCTATGTTAAAAATTCATATATTTTCGTTACACGTCCGTCTTTGGGTCACAAACTTACATATACGTACCAAATTTCAACTTAATCGGTCCAGTAGTTTCGGAGAAAATCGACTGTGACAGACGGACGGACAGACACACGAGTATAAGGGTTCCGTTTTTACCTCTTGAGGTTCGGAACCCTAAAAAGTGAATGTGAATGCATATAAAATGGTAGACCAAAAGAGACTAAGAGACAGATGGATTGTGTGAAAGAACAACATGGTTAGAGATGATGTGACATCTGAAAGTTCATGTACCAGAAGAAATGTTTAAGAATTATATTTAATCTCAAAAATACTGACTCATTAAGGCCTGTTTTCAAAAAATTTCGACTGTTAACGCTAACATCCATATCCATATTAATATTATAAATGCGAAAGTAACTCTGTCTGTCTGTCTGTTACCTCTTTACGCTTCAACCGCTGAACCGATTGAGATGAAATTTGGCATGGAGAGAGTTGGGGTCCCGGGAAAGGACATAGGCTACTTTTTATCTCGGAAAAACGCAAAGTTCCCGCGGGAGCGCGATAACCGAATTCCACGCGGGCGAAGAAGCTAGTGTATATATATATTAAAAATTTGCGTATTTATCAAACAACAAAATGAGCACTTTGTTAAACAAAGCGATGTAAAGTCTAACCTTAGGGGACAATACAAGTATATGACCTGTGTACTGTGCCACCGTCCAGCTATATAGTAAAGAAAAGTGCATATGCTAATGGTATTAAAATTTACAATCATTTGCCGACGTGTATTAAAGTACTGGATGGTAATAGATTTAAGATGAAAATTAAAGAATAAATGTTTAAATGAATGTTTCTATGACTTATATGAATATTTTGGTACAACAACTATTTAGAACACGAGTGTCATTTTATCACAGCAATTTAATTGTATAAATTAATAATTTTGTTACATTTTTTATTTATTTATTTATTTATTTATAAAAAGTTTACCATGACCTTACAGCTAACGCCAATGCGTCATGAAAACAAATAAAAACTATTTAGGCGACGAAACGGCGTGGCTCCGCTGCGTCATCATCTCCGGTGTAGGATTCGGTTGGTTGCCCCGGAACCGTCGAAACACGACACCCTTCGGCCAGAAGTCAGAACTCTCGATGTTCTCCAGCAGCGGCCGCGGCACGCGCACCACAAAAGAGCTGAAGTGCACGTAGTGGCGCGAACGCAGCGGGAACACCCTCAGGGAGAAGCCGGTCTTCTGGCGAACATACTCCGCCAAATCACCAGCCGTGGCGGAGTAATGCAGGCGCGAAACATATAGCGCCTTGCTCGGTGTGGCAACGTGCAGACCAGAACCAACCGGTTCAATTATATCTTAAACCTATAGTTAATTAAATGTAAGACTACTTATATCTTAACTATTGTACGTCAAGGACGTACGAAAAGGGCAAACTGTTGAATCCATAGACGTAAATAATATAGACCCGGTCTAACGTACACGTAATATGTCCCCACTTCCACGGTGTCCAATCCAAAGTTCTGTCACCGAGCGTGCGTGACAATAAGCGTTTTTAAAAAAACTTTTTTCGAAACTGTTTCTCAGTATCTAAAAAACTCATCTCGTTGTTGAAAAAATGTGACCCAGCTTTAGTGCCACGATATAAGTTTAACTTTGGATTGGACACCGATGAAGTGGGGAAACATGACATGTATCTACGTTAGGGCGGGTCCATGGTTGAGTCTATTTTTTATAATTTAACATCTTGTACTACACAGTTTAAACAATAAAGTTTTATTATTATTTAAAAAAAAAGTGTTCAGATGTAGAGATGTGCAAATCAAAAACATGTTGTTTTGACCCCACTTAATGTGGTAGGTATAAGGATAAGAGATCACGATGACATAACTACTTGAAGATATTATTTCATTATCTGTGGAAACTCCGTATCTAAATTCTAATTAAGTCCATGAGTAATGCAACAAACACTTAATAAATATGATATCAAAATCATCTAGGAGCAATTGGCCGGATATTTTAAATGGATTCATGATGGATTCTTAATTGTTTCTTACACAACGACACGATAGAACTAGCTATATTCAATACTTAAATATCTATCTGTTAGAACCGGTGCGGTGCGTAATTTATGGTGCGGATTTTAGGAATTTTTGAGTCGTTAGGTACCTCTTCTATTAGTCTAATACAATATCTACTACAAGGGCTGCTATTTATGAATCCGAAATCAGCCACTTACAGAACAAAATTTAAAAAAAACCGGCTTCAAATTCCGACATCCTACAAAGTCGGTGTCAAATTCACTTTAAGATTGTCAATATTGTCATCAGCTTTGGGTCGGTTCACTTGACACCGACTTTGTAGGCTGTCGGAGTTTGAAGTCGGTTTTTATTTTTTTGTTTAAATTTTTCTTCGGCTTCAGTTTCCAAACATGGCTACAACTAATAGGTAGCGACATCTATTATCGCATTTAACACTTATTTCGGGCGTACGCTGATTTCTTTGAAGGTTGTTATTCTAAGTAAAGGTTTATAGTAGGTACTTAGGTACAGACAAACAACTCGATTATCGCCACGTAGGAATGGCTGCGCCTGTGTGCGCAAAGTACACAGAACCAAGACAGTAAGTGACTATCCAATTTCAATTAAATTTATAAAGCACTAGCTTCTGCCCGCCACTTTGCCCGCGTGGAATTCGGTTAGAAGAAGAGAAGCCGTGGTGGCCTAGTGGTTCGACCTACCGCCTCTCATGCCGAGGGTCGGGGGTTCGATTCCGGCTCGCATCTCTAGGTTTACTTATGTGCGAAATTCAATTTGAATTTACCACTGAGCTTTTCGGTGAAGGAAAACATCGTGAGGAAACGTGCACGCATCTGCGAAGTAATTCAAAGATGTGTGTGAAGTCCCCAATCCGCACTGGGCCCGCGTGGGGACTATAGCCCAAACCCTCTCGTGATGAGAGGAGGCCTGTGCCCAGCAGTGGGACGCAAATAGGCTGTAGGGGAGGGCGGGGTTCAAAGTGCCGAGGGTAGGTAGTGCCGATGCGATTTACTCAGTGAAGAAAAAAGATAAATACATTCTGTTACTGCGTCGAGATATGCTTTACCCAGGCGCACAATCGGCGGCCAATTTAGTTGCGTCAGCGCCGCGGTAAGAGTAGCTCCCTGCCACGTGCCGTGCCGATGTCACGTAAGTAAATATTTTCGTGGTTGTATTTTTTGGTTTATTTATTTTATTTTAAAGCTTTCGTATGGAGTGTTTTCAATAAAGTCTCGACAATTTATTGAAGAATCGTAAGGCCAATGTAATATAACGCTGTGTTAAATACGTTTTTAATAAATAATCTGAAGGTTATTACGTTACTAACGGGGTTAAAAGGGCCTCTAGCCGGGGGTTCATTGTGCCGCGGTAATGTAATTCTAATTATTTTTTATATTATTTTCAGGATGAGAGTTTACAAAGATTAGGAAAAGTGCCGTTCTTACTGATACCCCAGGAAAGAAAGTGCACGAAAAAAAGTAGAAATAGGTAGTTACAAACAAAAAGGAAAAGGAAAGTGGAAACGAACTAAAGCAAATACAAAGGGAGGAAAAGGTGGGAAAATGCTGCAAAGAGAAGAGTTCTGCAAGAGGAAAATAATGAAGAGGAAAACGATAGCTTTGACTTATTTGACTATTATTCTAACTCGCAACTAGGAGAGTAATGGGTTCAATGCAGTATATGTAAGAAGGCTGTATCTCATGAACCGTGATAGTTAGACAGTTGAAATTGTCACAGATTGATGTATTTCTGTTGCCGCTATAACAACAAGTACTAAAAAACAGAATAGAATGAATATTTAAAGATGCTCATATACAACAAACGTGTTTTTTTTTTGTCGTTTTTGTCTGCCACTGAGCTGTATTTCATGAACCGTGATAGTTAGATAAATGAAATTTTCACAGATTATGTATAAATCTGTTACCGCTATAACAACAAATAAAAAAAAACCGGAATGAAATAAATATTTAAGGGGGCTTTCATAAAACAAACATGTTTTTTTCCGTTTATATATTACGGAACCCTTAGTGCGTGAGTCCGACTCGCACTTGGCCGGTTTTTATAGATAATAGTACGGAACCCTTCGTGCGTGAGTCCAACTAGCACTTGGCCGGCTTTTTCAAGTGCTAACTTTTAAAGTTTTGTCTTCATTGACAAGTGATTCTGTTGATCTTATTACGATGTACAAATGTGAAACATTTAAAGGCTAATATTAGTTATAAACTGTTAACTCTTTGATAAATATACTTTATTTGCTAAATAAAATCAGTTTTATATTTTTAAATGACATCTGACTGGCTTTTACTTGTAGCAATACAATCGGCCCAACTTACCTCACCATCGGCACAACCCGCCCCTTGATGGGGTAAATTGTGCCACTCTGACTTTTTGTTTAATATAGCCTCTAAATTAATTAATATTAGATACACCTTCAAATAGCATACGGTTATAAAAACTACATTAAATTTTACATTAGATAAACTCCAAAGCATTATTAAAACTTTCACAGTGTGTATCTTATTTAGCATTTTAGTAAATGCGTTTTTCCGGGATACAAAGTAGCCTATGTCCTTTCGCGGAACCCCAACTATCTCCATGCCAAATTTCATCTCAATCGGTCCAGCGGTTGAAGGGTGAAGAGGTAACAGGCATACAGACTGACAGAGTTACTTTCGCATTTATAATATTACTAGCTTCTGCCTACGACTTCGCCCGCGTGGAATTCGGTTATCGCTTTCCCGCGGATACTATGCGTTTTTTCGGGATAACTATAGCCTATGTTCTTTCCTGGGGCTCCAACTATCTCCATGCCAAAATTTATCTCAATCGCTCCAGCGGTTGAAGCGTGAAGAGGTAACAGAGACAGACAGACAGACAGAGTTACTTTCGAATTTATAATATTAGTATGGACTAGCCGTTTGCCCGGGACTTCATCACGCTTAGACTTGGAATTTGCGTACCCGATGATACTATATAGATGGTTATAGTTATGGAAGTAATTGAAAAACTGGTTTGACCCATGAAAAACCCGTTCCCTTGGAAATATCGGGATAAAAAGTAGCCTGTTATTCCCAGGATCTCAAACTATCTCCATACCAAATTATAATCTACGTTTCGGAGGATGTTTATAACCAAACTCCTCCGAAACGGTTCGACCGATTCTTATGAAATTTGGACGGTATGTTCAGTAGGTCTGAGAATAGGACGTAAGTTATTTTTCACACCCAAAAAAACTAAGGCGGTACGAAGTCCGCGGAGTCAGCTAGGTCACTATACTGGGTGCTCGTGAGCATTGCGAGAGATTTTAACTACTAATTCCTGAGGCTATAAGAAGTAATAAATGTTATATGAACTGAGGTCGAAACACGTTTTTTTTTATTATTTTCATACATAATAATTGCTAACGTAGTATTTTTTTTTTAAGCAATATCAGACGTTGCCAGCTCGTCCTAAGGCACGTTTATACTACGTTAGCAATTATTATGTATGAAAATAATAATAATAAAAAAACGTGTTTCGACCTAAGTTCATATAACATTTATTATTTCTTATAGCCTCAGGAATTAGTAGTTAAAATCTCTCGCAATGCTCACGAGCACCCTGTATAATACCTACGATAGAAACGGCGCCCGGCCGGCTCCATATGTAACTTTTTTATCTAGATAGAACAGCATAGCCCCGGGTCACCTTACTGACGCGATCCAGTTCGCTGCGTCTGCGATTATCCAATAATCCTGCGACAATTGCATGCAAGGCCGGTGCACCGTGGGGATTCTATCAATAGCACTGCAAGGCCCTAAATCTATGCCTACCTATATCTAGAACCTCACCCGCTGTTTCAGTACCACTAGTAGGTTAAGTCTAGAATGGATTACTATTCTTTTGGTTTTTGTTACTGAGCAAATAGAAGTCACGTAAGCCGATAACTCTTTTTGTTAACCGTACAATCGCCCCCACGGGACAGGCAACGCCTAGTGTGGGGGCCAGACATATTGTAAAATATTTGTATCTTTTATGGAAATAAAGAATTTGTATTTGTATTTGTTGGATTTAAATCCATACTAGTAAGTAATACCTACTATAAATGTTACGCTGATTTGTATGAAGGTAGTCATTAGTTTTAGAAGTTTCGAATTGCTTCGCTGATGCGTGAAGGGTTTCCTAGCGATGTTTTCCCTCAACGCAAAGCTCTGTGATTTTAACTATTTCATCACAATCCGTTCAGTAGTAAGGAAGTGACATAACCACATCATAAACGACCATCCATTTCAAATTTTATAGTATAAGTAGCATTTACCAACTCAAAAAAAATTAAAGACCTATACAATACACTTAGAATCGATAGCCGATACTGTGGGTTAATTATTTGCCATATTTTCTGACCCACCGTGTATATAGTTTATTTTAATGATGTTCCTGAAGTGAAAAGCTTTATTTCTATTATAAATAATTTCAAGTTGATTTATTCGACAAAATATACAATTTAAAAATTAAGTACATAAACCATACTTATGAATTAAATTAAAAATATATCTACCCCTACTACACTTATAGCAAAAAGCCTCATAAATATAAAATGCAACAAAATTTCATTTGAATTACCACTACACTTCGCTTTCAACTTGGTTTCGTAAACATAACCTAAGTGATTATAAGTAAATAGGGAATCATTAAAAACAAATTGTAAATTATGCAATACTTTGGATTTTCCAAGGATTTAGATGTTTTTGGTATCTTGCATTTTTCAACCTACCAAAGTTTATCTAACAAATTACTTTAGCATTTTCGTGATAACTTGATAAAGGTGGGCTAAAAATTCCTTAAATATAATCATCTTGCAAATACTTATAAAATACTAAAGTACCTACACTAGCCTTTACTTAAATACAGATAATATAACCGCAAGCATGATTACAAAGTTTACTGCCTGCAACATCTACATATAGCATACAGCATTATATGCAATACACACCCTTAAATTTTTTATGACTAAAAACAAAACACTCCTTTTTTGTTGTTTGTTGGCTGTTTTTCAAGAACATTGAGAATTATTATGTATATGTATACATTCTGACAAGTAGTACATGTACTATTACACAATATATCAATACTTGTAAGTACTGTACAATACTAATCCCGCGCGCTAATGATCAAATAAATATTGAGCATAACACGTAAAAAGGCGGTTTGACGTCCAGATTAAGAATAATATACTTAATACCAAGCGCCAAAGCGACGCTTGTATTATGGGTGCTAGACAACGATATAAATACTTATATAGACAAATACATACATATATAAATACTAAACATCCATGACTCGAGTACAAACATTTGTGCTCATCACACAAAGTTTGCCCTGAGCGGAATTCGAACCCGCGACCGTAGGAATACAAGGCAGGGTCACTACTAACTGGACCAATCCGGTCATAATACCTTACACCACCTTGACATAAGCCTTAACTTCTTTACATATTTTGCTGCAAGAACTTTCTCTCGTTGATACAATTCTCCAACTCATCATGATATTTATCGATTTTGGCATCAAACCCTGGACTCTGGATATCATCGTCGAAACTGTTTCCAGTTATAATCTTTTCCCTATTCAGAGTCGAATCGAAACGCACCTTCTTCCCAGGTGTATTGGTTTTATTATGCGACGTCTCAGCCTCATAGTTTCTCTCCCTCAATGGAGTAAGATTCATATTTAATTGCGTATTTCTCAAAGTTTTAATTGTCTCGTATGTATGTTCCACACCATCTATCTCTTCAATTTCAATATCATCAGATATGTCCAGATTTAAAGCTGGGTTTTCGAAACCTACATCCGAGTTTTTTTCTTTATTTTTCGGTGGTTTCCTAGGAACCTCATAAGGATTCAACGTGACGTTAGGATCCGGTTTATCGGCTTTGAAAGTCCTTCTCAATGTCTTGAAAACTTTTCTAGACAGCTTGTTGCTGGCTTTTAAAAGTTGATGTTTGAAATCTTTTTTACTTTCATTAGATTCATTGGAACTGTTCCCCATAATGCTTTTATTTAAATTCATGATGTCAATGGCGCTGAATTGAGAAACGTCGTATCCAAGTATCTTGCTTTGCTTGTTGAGAATTTCGTCCTCATTTTCGTAAATAGGACTGTCTGATCTGTAACCATCTATATTCTCATACTCGTGGTTGTCTGCTACAGATTCGTTTACAGTTGATATTGTACTATTTGTATCTCCAGCAAATAATCTCCTTGGTATTAGAGAATTAGCTTCTATGCCATTTTGCATATTCATTTCAGGATTGTATTCCGATTCTGCTTTAGTTTCATTTGGATCCAAAAAAGGGTTTTCTGTAGATACAACTACTTCATCATCAATGTTGGGGTTAAGAAATGGGTTAGTGCTGTTATTGTCTGGGACCTTCTTTTTCGTTACGAAGGTTATTGTTTTGATCTCCATTATATTGCTTTCGTTCAAATCATCATCAAAGTATAACGATTGGTTGGATGTGTTTGGTGAATTTAATGCTAATCTATCGATGAAACTAAGGCTCAAATTGCTTGTATTATTAAAAAATATTTGGTTTGTTATGTTAGTTTGTATATTATTAGTCACATTAGTTGAGATATCTTTGGTTCCATTGTTAATTGTGCTTAATGATTTATGTTCCAAATCCGAAATACCAGAATCCAGAATATCATCATTTGGTTGTATCTCAGATAAATCTAAAGTTTCATCAGCAAAAGCAGGTACTTGAGGATGTTTAAAAGTTTCTTGTTGTATTTTTTCTTCATAATTAATCACAGTAGGCTCAGAAAGAGCAGCAGATAAATTACATTCATTGTTTGTTGTGTTAACATTACTTGCTAAATTATGTGGATAGCTTACAGCCTTTGTAGTATCTTGAACATGTTCCAGCATGTTTAATTCTGTAACATTAGCATGAATGGGTTCCTCAATGGGAGCATTATTAACAACATAATTTCTAGTATTCCGTCTGACATTTTCCAGTTCTCTAGCCAAAAACTCGTTCACCGCTGCCTTACTAATACCAAGGTCTAATGCAGTGTTTTCGAAAGTTGCTATATCGCAGCTTTTTGTCCGCTTACGTTTTTTAGGGACTATTTCCATAGCGGTGTTGCACATGGGATCTTCGTTGGCCAGGAGGTCCAGCGCAGGGTTGAGGTACACATTGGCACTCGGTGTTGTGATCTTCCGTTTTGTCTTCGCAGTTGGTTTGATTTCAAACTGATTGTTGTTGAAGGAGGCCATTGCACTGAAATATCATAATAATGAATTTATATGAGTTGTTTCACAACCTGCAAGATCTATTGTTAAGGAAAATAGTAAGAATTTGCAAGAGTACTCTAGTAGATGCAAGTGGGGTAATGAAAGGAAACAAATCCATCTCCTAAATCACCATACCATTTAAGCAGGCAGTAAAGTTTTTTTTTTAATTTTCTCTTTTCTATCTGCAGTGAGCTTGTTGGCCATAATCAGATGATTGGTAATGAGGCAGTAAAGTTGTCCACATAAAGAAATTATAATAAGTTAGAAGCTATTATTACCCAGGTGCAGACCCCAATATTGTCAATTTCAAATTCAAATTCAATCATTTATTCAGCAAATTGGCCACATAGGGGCACTTTTACACGTCAGAAAAAGAATTTACCAGCGCTTCCTAGACCCATTGCTTGAGAAGAAGCGCCGCAACAAACTCAAGCAGGCGGTCCTTTTTTCAAAATTTCCACAAAGTTACATTACATGTATAAAATATACATATAGGTACGTAGGTACTAAAATTACATTGAAGGGATGTACAGTCCCTAACTTAAACTTAAATCTAAGATCTTAGAGATGTATAGTCTCCAAGGGTCCAGAAAAAAAAATATTATGGAGATGGCCTCCATTGTCAAATAAATATAAATTCCATAGACGTCGACAGTCTCAAAGTGTCAATAAATAATGAAATACATCATGTATAAAAGAGTTCATTAATACATGTCAATAAGAACATTATGAGGTCTCTCGCTTAAAATTTTTGACTTAGTAATATATTTAAAGCTAATGATTATTTTTAAACGTCCTTGCAAGCATGAACAGACCGGACCCCACAGACAGCACCCGTTCACGAGCGTGACGCGTATCTCAGCCATTGTATTGAGTCAGTCAATGCTATGCGATTTTTTTCATGTGTAAGTGTGTGTTTGTAGCAACAAATAAATGTTTTATCTATCTATCTACCTATCTATAAATTAATTGCATTCTTTGGCACTAAACCAACCCTATTGTTTAAAAAAGGGTGGTTGCTAGGGCTTCCAATCCCGGGATCCCGGGATCCCGGGATCCCGGGATCCCGCCTATTTTTTAGGGCTTTTTCAATCCCGGGATTTCTATTTCAATCCCGGGATCCCGGGATTGAGTTTCTTATCAAAATAATCGGTCTTCATCTATGATTTAAAGATAATTTACCGAGGTATTCATTCATTATATCAGCCGCAAGACCGATCTTGTGCCATAGAAATCCGCGGGACCCTTCACCTGGTCGTCACAACATCTTTTTGGATGCTTTTGATATCTCTTCTCCTGGTTTGCGGTTGTCATTTGAGAACTTTCTCAAATTTTAGAGTTACTACTGAAGTTTCGCAACCCTTCCGATTCTTCGGACTATGTCGGTGATCCTAGTTCTATTGAGGATATCATCCACATATCATCATTTTTGATTGTATCAAATACAAATTAGCCCTCTACGTTGCCGTTTGAATGAACTTGAGTTTTTTTATGAGATACATCATTGGCGCCCACGTCTTATCCTTTAGCTAAATATCATTGGCGAAGTGGCGACACACAGTAGCCAAAGACTTGAGACTGTGAAAATGTGGAATAAAAAACCACTGCAATGCTTCCCGAACTCCCGATCGATGCTCATTGCTCAGTATTGCTCAGCCGAGTCTAAAAAGCTTATGTTTCTCATTGAACTAACTAAACATACCTAATTGGACATTTTCTTCCTGGTTTACATAATCGTCACCTTTAGAGCACTGAACCCGACTGTAACGGGAGTTGGTAGTTACCTACAACATGGACATTAGAAACAATTTTCGTCTTGTCCATGTTCATTTTCAAGTCAGTTGAAGACTCTTCTGAGATCAAGAAATATAGCACTGAGATCTTCCAGATTCCAAGGGTTCAGGATTTACTACGTATAGGTAGTCATCGGTAAGTCGAATATGAGTAGTAACTACCAACTCCTCATGTAGATTATTGATGCCTCGTTTTCAGTTCAGAACCATGAAAGCATCCTTGACTGCAGCTGTAAACAGCTTTGTGTAATTCTCCGCATCAGAGGAATAGGATTTGTGCTGTCCTGTGTCGAACGGGCAGTGGCGTTTTCATACAGAAACTTCAACACTTCGAAACAGTGAGTGGTACAGTCAAAGAGCCAGAGGCTGGCGCGGGGAGATTGCAGTACAGCCCTTGGGCTGTTGTGGATTATGGTATCAATAGAGTCAAATGATTTCTCGTTATAGGCGTAATGAATAACACCTCCCACATTAAATGGCACGAATGCCATGTAATGTGGGAGGTGTTATTTGCTTCGGTCTTCTGTATGACCATCCGACCGGTAAATTTAAGTACTGTAGCCCTTTCTGAAATCGACTTTTTGGTATTCAAGAAGTAGTCAAACCTTCGCGAAAGACGGTGGGTGATACGATAACTCTCAAAAACAGCTTGTAATAATGAGACGGCGGTAGGATGGATCTATAATCCTTTAGTAAGGTTAAGGTTTTATGTAAGCCATCTTGTAAAACTTCAGCCTGAACTGTTTAAAACAATTTGCGATTTGATTTGTATTAAGATATATTGTGTATGACTTAAATTTGGTATTTTTTTGCGTAATGAAACTACCATCACATACAAGCAGTACTCAATCCCGGGATCCCGGGATCCCGGGATTGACTGCTGCAATCCCGATATTAATCCCGGGATTACGATAGTCCCGGGATTTGGAAGCCCTAGTGGTTGCCAAGTTAAATGCGTTGCTTACTATTGTACATATTAAATTTTGTACATCTGGCATGTGTGTGTGTAAATATCAATTCACATATTAGAATATGTCATTTGAATTTTTTTAGTGTTTTCATATTTTTACCTATTTCATGAAATAAACCACAAATTAGTTCACATTATGCATATTATATGTAGAAGATCCAATATGTAATATTCTATTAAAGTTATTCACATGTTCTACTTTTGGAGCCTTTATAGTATAAATAAGTCTCCCATAAAATAGTATAGTTTATTCTATTACGGGAGACTCCATCTTGCAAATCTTTCAAAAAGAGGACCAATCACCGAACTAAAACCAGGCAGTCATTCCCTTTCATAATAGTATGGGAGTCTCCCATTTTTCCCTGTTCCCGTCGAAATTTCGAGAAATCCTCTCTTAGTGCTCCCCTAGACTCCCCAAGGAACCTACATACCAAAACTCAGCTTCCTACGAACAGTAGTTTCAGCTGTGTGTTTCAGTTGTAAGAGTTTTCTCAATAGAAACTACTGGACCCACCATATTATCAATATAACCCCACTATAACGCCACTATATTATCAATATAATATAGTGGCGGTCCAACTGTCAGCTAAAATATTTAAAGTAGTAAAGAGAACATTTCATTTAATTAAAATTACTTTTTCTTTCCTATTTTTCGCATCATGAGTGCTTTGGGGTTACCTGTAAGTAATGTCATGTTATTCTTTGTCAATAAATAAATAAAATGGACATAACAGTTCATTACATTTACGGGTATGTGTAAGAAAGTTCTCTTACAAAGATTCAGTTGCAATTTTCTGAAAATTACACTTCATACTGTAAACCATTACTGTGTTATTAAAACAAACAACATCTTTATTATTATTCAGTCAAACCTAAGGTATTGTGGTTTCTACTTATTCATACAACTTTAGTAGGTCATAATTATAGTTTATTTCACAGTTATTATGCAACGATGTTAATAAAAACCCTTTGTCACTGAAGTCTAACATATTTTTTCTTACTATTCTAATCATGTATAAAACTTACCCTCAAATCATCAATTATCTTTGTTAGAATCACAAATCCATACACAAAATCAATTGTAAACTATGCCACATTAGATCCTTATCCGCAATTTGGAACAAAACAATAACTTTCATTCATAATTTTCCGTTTGAAATAAGTAAACAAAAAATCGGCAGGTGTTAGTGGAGCGTGTTGTCGGTTACTATTCTGACAGCTTGCTTCTTCCAGTTGCCAGCGTTAAAATGAAATTTCTACTAAATTTTATTTATCTCGTCTGTCTATGCATAGATGGCGCTGATATCAAACAGTCGTGTTACGAAAATAGAATTCTTTCATCAAAATCAATACTAATAATGTAAATTATATGGTGAATGAATCTTCCTAATCACATCTACGTGTAGGTAAGTCAAGTAAAACGAGCGGAAACATTTCGTAAATTATATTTACTATTTAAGTACAACACACTAATTTCCTGGCAATAAAAAGGGTCACAACCCAATTCTGTTCAAATTATTGAAGAGTACAGATAAAAACATACCATAGTTTTAATCTCAAAATAAAACATTACACTTTATTGAGAATAAATCTATTATTTTTTAAATAAGCGACTATACTTACCTATGTTTAGTCCTGTACCCTTCACTTATAAACGTAAACAACTACCAAAAGAAAACATTTAGCCACCACCTATTAAATATTATTAGCAGAATGAATATAAGTGGAAAAGATTATAATCTACATATTTTTCGAATTAATATCGTGTGTTTCGCATTCAATAATGTAATAACTTGAAAACTTGTATGTTATACTGTTCTACGCAAGAAAAAAATCGTCATACTACACGTAAATTTAAAACACGATAACTGACTTTGATTCACATCACTTCTCACCACATTATCTTTTTTTAAACACCTCGTAAATTCACGTAAGTTTAAAATATTCTGGAAAATTTGAAAAATATAAGTTAGCCGTACATTTTTGCGTCATCCGTAAATCTACTCGTCAGACATACTTATTAAGAAATTATAACATCGTTCAAATCATTAAAAATACCCACTCGCAGAAATACAGAGTTATTATGGTACTGAAATATCTCCAGGCGAGTTTAACTCGCTCTTGTACAGTTTTTTTAAGAACGAAATAAATCCTTCTATTATAATTATTTTTTAAAATAAGTAAATAAGTATTTTTTTATTAATCCATGTACAATTAATTTTCAATTCTGTAAATACTAATAACAATCAATAATAATACGATAAACGATAATAATATACGTAAAATCTGGGTCATAGTTTAAAATACTATTCTACAGGACCTATGGAAAATATAAAATTATTTATTTTTGGTATTTCGATAAATATTTTGTGACACTAATATTTAATTTGATATATGATATAAATAGAGTGCAATAGGATTCTCATCAAAATACGTATCATATTTAAGCTATTAGTGCAATATGTTATTATTTATACAATTGGTCAGACAATGAAACTGAGCAACAATACTCATAGAGGCATTTTTTTATCTTTATTTGTTTAATTATAAAACCTACCTAGCACTAGTCGTGCAATTGACATAACACGTATACCAAAAACACATTTGTACTACATAAAACTAATAAATTAAGCTAAGAAATTCACGAGATATTGCAATGTAGGTGACTTAATGTCTTAACCTAGGGTCCTGACTACAATAATTGTGTACTCAGTTTTAATCTAGTAAATGGAAAACTCGATATTTAAATCGAACTAATTCAAATCAAATTCCATCATTCCTGGTTAAATGTTAACCTTTTCATCGCCAATATAGGCATAGCCACAGCCACCTCTAATTCTAGAAGCCTAAGCGTTTAGACTGACGCTACTTTTTACATTCGGCGGAATGGCAAAATGAATAAGGAAACATAAAGAACTTGAATATTTTACTTTAAATTCTGCCTGCTATTTTAATGCCAATAAAATCACTAATCTATATCTAATTTCTTGAAATTCTTATGTAGCGATTTGTCCTTCTTTTTATCAGGTAAAGCGGCCAGTCTCTGTGCTTCTTCGGCCTTGAAGTAGGGCTCAAGAGCTTGCAATTGATGCATGCATTTCTTGTGAAGGGTCTGTGTGTCGGGTAAAGTACCTCCGTAGTCGGGGGGCAGAGCAGAACGTGATATCACAGTCTCGTAGAATTTCTCGAGATTTTCGTTTTTGTTGTGGAATTTAATCTGTAAGAAACAAAAAAAAACTCATTCCATGGTATTTAGAAAATGAAATTCATACATAACTATTGGCCACGTAAATTTTTAATGTCCAATAAATTGCAATCCATATTTAATACTAGCTTTTCCCCGCAACTTCGTACGAGTATGCGCAGAAATATTAAAAAGTAAAATCCCGATTTTTTCCGTTCCCGTGGGAATTTTGCAAAATCCTTTCTTAGCGGATGCCTACGTCATAACATCTACCTGCATGCCAAATTTCAGCCCGATCCGTCCAGTGGTTTGGGCTGTGCCTTGACAGATTATAAATGCGAACTCTGTCTGTCTGTCTGTTACCTCTTCACGCTTCAACGGCTGGACCGATTGAGATGAAATTTGGCATGGAGATAGTTGGAGTCCTAGAGGACATAGGCTACTTTTCTTCAAGAAAAAACGCGTAGTTCCCGCGGGAACGCGATAACCGAATTCCACGCGGTTGAAGACGCGGGCAGAAGCTAGTAAATTATAAATATTTTTATTAACATAATACATTACAATAATAAAAGGTGCCTATCTCAGGGCGCCAGCCCTCGTCAATACGCGGGCTGGTGATGAAGATAAAATATTAAAATCGTAATAGGTATATCACGACACAACTTAAAAGGCGCGTGGCGAAGCACTTAAGCCATTGACGCAGAGACTATTATTGCTAAATCCACGCGCCTTCTAAGTTGTGTAAACCTGTACCTATCTGAATTTTGCCTGATAATGGCTAATGCCAATCAATGGAGTCACGTAGCTCAGCCAGTGCGGTTGTATTTCAATAAAAATGGGGTTTAATTTGGATTGCAATTACAAACGAAATTATTTCTACCTTCAAGTTCATGACATAACTATGGATGCTGAAATCGAGTGGCAATATTGATTTATTTTTACAATCCATGACCACGTATTAAATGCTTACTGGGTTGATTTGTTTACTTTCCATAAAGGTTGATTTAAAAATAAAAACACAAATGAGCAAATAATTTGCGGACCATTCGAAAGTATTTTTGGTCTTTGTGTATTTTCACGGTTGTTACACACAAATTGGACTACAAGGATCAAAAATTGTATGTTCAGCAATTAAAAGTCACAGAAAAGTAAATAATTTAAATAAAAATAAACATGAACCTACCACCACCACTGAGCTTTTCGGCGAAGGAAAACATCGTGAGGAAACCTGCACGCATGTGCGAAGTAATTCAAAGATGTGTGTGAAGTCCCCAATCTGCACTGGGCCCCCGTGGGGACTATAGCCCAAACCCTCTCGTGATGAGAGGAGGCCTGTGCCCAACAGTGGGACGCAAATAGGCTGTAGTAGTAAACATGAACCTTGATATGGTTAGTCTAAAAATAAGTAACGCAATTTACATAAACACTCGTAGGTTATTTGAATAATCGACTGTTATAGCACACGAAATATTTAAATACATGTGTCTTCCGCAAAAATGAAACTAGCTTCCAGTTTGAAATGTCAAGATTTAAGCAACACTTTTAGTTACTTTTGTTATTTAATAATGCATTCAAATGAATTATTCTTATAATAGATATGTGTAAAACATTAGGTAATAATCACGTAAAATGCAATACTAAAATCCTAGCAAGTGAACAAGTACGAAGAAGCCGTGGTGGCCTAGTGGTTCGACCTCCGCCTCTCATGCCGAGGGTCGGGGGTTCGATTCCAGCTCGCACCTCTTAGTTTACTTATGTGCGAAATTCAATTTGAATTTACCACTGAGTTTTTCGGTGAAGGAAAACATCGTGACGAAACCTGCACGCATCTGCGAAGCAATTCAAAGATGTGTGTGAAGTCCCCAATCCGCACTGGGCCCGCGTGGGGACTATAGCCCAAACCCTCTCATGATGAGGGGAGACCTGTGCCCAGCAGTGGGACGCAAATAGGCTGTAGTAGTAGAACAAGTACGAAACACCATAAAACTAGCATGCAATGTTTTCATGTGTACTGAAGCTTGTTTGCAAAATGTCAACAGATTATGTTTAATAACTACGCAACCCCATTGACCTATAATAATATATGGACGAACAGTGCCTAACAGAATATGTCAAAATATATTGAGCAAACTGACATTAGAAAATACGTTCCAATATCCTAATAATGCCTCCTTATAATGAAGGCCCGTTGTTCGGGCACTCGTTTTGACGGGGCCATTTTTCTCCGGCTGATGCGCAACCCGCTAAGGTTTAGTGTTCTCTCACCATATCGTAGAACTTCTTCTCCATGAACGGCCTGATGAGCAGCAGCAGTTTGTCAGCCACCGGCTCCGAGTTGAGGACGTGGATTCGTTTCATACGTAGTGGCTGGGCCTCTTGTATGTATTGGAAGAATTTTCGCAGCGTCCTGGAATTGAAAAAATAAACATGAACCTGGAACTAGACATTGCGTATCAAACTTGCGAACAGACAACGAGTTTTCATAAATAATTGTATATAGTTGTTTTGTTAACTAAATGTATGTGTGTATTTTTCGTTTTGTTTTACTAACGTTTTTATACTATTAACACGTATACTGTCTACAAGAGGTAATGAATAGATGATTTATTTATTTACTAATACTACTACTACAGCCTATTTGCGTCCCACAGGCTTCCTCTTAACACGAGAGGATTTGGGCTATAGTCTCCACGCGGGCCCAGTGCAGATTGGGGACTTCACACACATTTTTGAATTACTTAGCAGATGCGTGCAGGTTTTCTCACGATGTTTTCCTTCACCGAAAAGCTCAGTGGTAAATTCAAATTGAATTTCGCACATTAAGTAAACTTAGAGGTGCAAGCTGGAATCGAACCCCCGACCCGATTTATTTACTACATTGGCGCAAGTTATGGCACCACCGTCTTTTAATTGATATTTTTATACGTAACAATGTGTTAATTATTTAAGATGGAGCGATATCATCGAACTGAATAAAAAAGGTAATACATTTTATATACCAGAAGATAATTAACTTGTGTGCCCTTTGCGTGTTATGATATATATTAAGAACTAACTTAATATTGAAATGTTGTTACGTGCGTCATATTACACGTGATTTGCGGCAAACGGGTCGATGTGCGTCAATATCTAGAATGAATCTTTAATTAACTAAAGCTTAACTTCCTACTTGATACATTATGGTACTTGGTTCTTCTTTGCATTAATTATTTGGTTGCCACTATACTGTCAATTGATTTAATTAAAATATACACATAATCATAACATAACCAGCACATTCCTCAAAAATACAAACAATCACAAATATGCATGGAAATGTAATAGAAATGATGATCACTATAAATAAGTAACATTCATAAAAATTTGAGGAAATGTAATCAAACAGATTAAAACACAATTAAAACTGCTATCGGTATCTTCAAAATGGTTATTTAACAACATCATGAAGATATACTGGTTATTTCTCGGAAAGGAACACTACGAATAGCTCACGTATACGCAACCGATAACCGCTATGCTAATCGTTTTTAATATAATCGTTAGTGACGACTGCTACAAGCATAATATTTCCAGTATTATTAAAAATACTTTTCTATTAGATTATACAATCTTTAAGATACTTAAACTGGGTTGCGCACAGTTGACGGATTCTTTCGTGATCATTCCATACAGAAATGACATTTTATCCCATAGTTCCCACAAGCTCTGCTTGAATAAATCAAGGGTGGATTTAAGTCGATAAAATTTTGCTATTTTATTTTTAGTTATTATTAGATAAGTACTATGTATTCTAATTGAGTTATGTATCTCATACGTCTGTATTACTGTACTGTACTGTATCGTAATGGAGTCTTATGAAAATGTTTATAAATGACGTGTAAAAGCGACCATTTATGTTGAATAAATTATTTGTATTTAGTACCTATGTTCTATTTTGTTACATAAAAGAGAAAGTTGGTGTCAATTTAAAGCACGGTTTGATGCATAAATTTACACTTAATGACGAAGGTTTTATCAGTGATTTGTGACTAATAGCTAGTTATTACAGTGTAACACTAAATGTAAATACTATCATATAAAAATGTAACAGTAAATGTTATGGTTGCTGCGGATGTTATGGTTTTGTATTATTATTATTATTATATATGTTTATAGATAGGTTAGGTTAAAAAAATGGAAGAGGAGATGATACGTCGAGTGAACACTATATTAATCTTTGAAAGAATTACCAGATTAAAATTCAAATTTGACTAACGGTAATGGTTAATTTACAGAAAAGTGAGTGTGAAATGATAATGATTTGCTCGTCTTTTACCTTTGCTTATCCTTTTGAAAGCTAAAAAAATTTAATTGTTTAAAATAACATTTTTGAATTTGCCCAACACGTTTAAAAATGAAATAAAACCAACTTTGACCTTCATATTTGTAGCTTAGTACCTGATGTTATATAATCGTTCCATTTTTATTTTTTTTAAATTCGCGTAATTTTTATAAAGTGTTATTGAACTGTATTAAAGTGTATTATCATGTACTAAGATATTTTATGTTGGTTAAATTTCACATTCTAGTCATAAAAGACGGCAATTATCTTCCAGATACATTCCAAACAGTAAATACTTACGATAAACTCACTCGTGTCAGATGCCCAAGTCGTACTCCACGCATATCGAAGAGGAATATATAACCAGGGGAAGGTCCCCTTTTGTTTAAACACGCATCTGCAAGCACAAAAAAATATGGTAGAATGGTAGAAAATGGTTTTTTTTTTCTGTATGAGGGCAAACGAGCAGACAGTGTAGTCCTCGTCGCCCATGGACAAGTGCAACACCAAATAAGTTGTGAACTCGCATTTAAGAGCTCTATTCACTCGTTTCTTGAACATCCCCAAGTAATACATCATAAGTAGCGAAACGGAAACATAATCAACGGGAAACTCATTCCAAAGTGTATACACGTCCTTGGAAGGAGACGTGAAGCTCGAATATCCTTAGTGTGTCATCCAGCGAGACGTGGGGTGAACTTTATTCCTGGGTTGGTAAGACCGATGGACCTTTTAAAAATTGTCGATGACATTCGGAACATATTGTAGATCAAAAATGTTATGGTATTTTGGCTGGTAAACATTATCTTTGAAATAAAATTGATTTTGTTAAGAACTGCTTGGGATTAAACTGTCCAATAAAGATTTCTTAGGCTCAGATCTAAGCTGGACAATGGGTACCCCCATTGTCCCGCTTCAACTCCTGACTCATCATCTAATTTTATTTTCCTGAATAAATTCTTAATCCTGGTCTGGGATTCGTTATGATGGATATGAACTTAGTAAACGAAATATCGAAAGTGACGAAGTAAAAATACAAAACTAGATCTTGTGACACTGTTAATCACCGTCATTAATGTGTATCATAAGAGTGCTTGTTTGAACTTGAAGTCATTAGAGTAGTTAGCGGCGTTCATTATAGTTCGTATCATACAAAATGTTCCATGACATAAAAAAAGTTAGAACAGAAAGAAAACTTAAAAAATGGATTCCATTAATCTTTTATTCAACTAAAGAGGGAAAATTCCTGTTTTCATTCAAAAATATTGAGAAATTAATAAAACAGGGAAATATTTGACAGCCTTTTGCGACGTTGCATACTTTCGGAATAACACTTTAGAACGTATCGAATTAAACCAATAGGTACAGCTTTTACAAGGTATAATCATGAAAAATATAATTATTCTGGTCATGCAGTGTTATAGATAGATATGCCTTCTATGACAGGGAATGCAATCCAAACCGGTCTAACATCTATGCAACATTGCAACATGAGCCCTTCTCGACTTGTCGCGAAAACCATACGATCAGCCAATCCAAGGCCACCGAGTGAAGAAGCAGGTTATTGCAATAGACTTGACGTTGAGAAGATTAATCTGAATAAAAACTTGCAGAAAATGACATTTCCATTCCATGCGTGACCGACATTTAGCTGGTCTAGTTCAGAACTTAACAACGAATTACTTGTTTTGAAAATAGCTACCAAAAAAGTAACAGGAAATAAACCAAGAATTAAATTGAAATCTAACCAATAAATGATTATAATTATTATTTTATTTCACATAAAGTGTTACCATTACCAGCTCTATAGATTGGGCTGATAATCATCATCATAAATTTTGATGAATTATTTATTGTAATATTAAAGACTGGGTGACCTTGTATTGTATCTACTCACCGTCTCATCATAAAAACGAGGCCGTAGAATACAATAATGGCAAAAAAATTACAATCCTAAGAAAATGGCAATTGGCACATGGATAGATAACCTCAACGACAGTAAAAACGGAAATTAAAGACGATAGTTCTAAAAATAAAATATTATACAAAGACATTCAACTATCCTGCTATAGATTATTTAAAGGTCCCACGTGGGACCACGGGGAACATACAATGACAGACCTGCACATAATAAGCTGTTGTGCTGTTTGGGAACAGACTAAATGCTCAATAATAGGTATATAGTAATAATAATGACTGCCCGAATAAATACTCCACATTGTTTAAATCCACCCGTAACGTACGTTCCCACAGATCTACGCGGCCACGGGTGCGGCGAATGACAAGGAGATGGTACTGTGAAAACAAATCAGTACAAGATAAAATTAAGGAGGAACTGACAATCATACCTAATTAAGTATTGATTGATTATAAATTAAAAACAAAACAATCTAACAATAGCTATTGTTAAAACAACAATGAAGAATCGATTCAGGAAAATGCAAGTGTAGCAAATAATTTTTTTATATATTTATTTAAAAGAGGATGCTGGCCGATACTGGTGCTGAAGCAAACAACTCTTTTCTTCATTGAAAATTTTCTAATTTCTTGTTTACCATGTTATTATTTTGAAATAATGTATATGACGAGTATGCTATATGATCTATGATAGCCATAACACTTGAAAACGCACTTAAATACGGATGACGACAGGGTGAAGAAATCGAAATCTAATTAGTCCGTCAGTCAGGTAATAAAAAAATATTAGACACGCATTTTTTGTTATATCAAATTAACAAAGAATGACTAAGTGAAAACGCATTAAACTTTGAGAGTGGGGGCTAACTACGTCACCGTTAGGTATAAATGTCCAATACTTTTCAATAATCTTCCTGATAGACTAAGAAAAAAGAAGTTGTCGTCATCCCTATTACAAAGGCGTCGGCGTATTTTTGGAGCAAATCGTACCAAAGAGTTCTCTTCTCTCTATCTTTGTCAATAAGTCTCAAAGCCATTAAAATGAACGTCAAAAACAAGTTCAATAAAAACCTAAAGCACCGAAAGGAAAAAAACGAAATCTAACTTGCAAAACCAGTACTCCACCAAACCAATGTTTCTTTGATCTGTCTTTTCTTTAACCTTGTGCGTTTGGTCCAACGTCAGCTACAAACTTTAACAACGTCAACGAATACAACACGACGAACATAAGATGAAACAAACTTGTGTGACCCAGTATCATAACTGTGTCTGAAGTATCGACTTCGATGTCAATTGCCAGTACAAGTTCGCTATCTTAACCTGCTGATACCACAATAGTTACGAATTTGTATTAATCGTGTGAATGGTCGGGATTATAAATAAGACACATGGCAGTCCTCTTAGAAAAAATATTTTTCATTAGGATCTGCCATGATAGTAACAGCAAGGAACATAACTCGCAAGACTGCAATGTAGGCGTATCTGTGTATTTAAAGCTGGTTAATAATCAACTGATGCAGAACCGAGTGAAATCAAATATATAGATACAACACAGCTTTTAGTTACGGCTCTATATACCAACTTCATAGTACAAACTAGTTTTGTCTTGTACTTGTACAGGATCTCAACCTCTGATCCTTACTTATTCGAATTTCATGTTTATCGTCAAGCATTTTTTCTGTGATGTTTATGACTTTTTGTGCCGTCGGTATTGCACATGATGTTTACTAACTGATACTAACTTTTCCAGACAATTTAAATTTGTCACAGCATGTGTATTGTACGTGCATTTTAAGACAGAAGTCGTAACTAAACCAACGAGTGTACATACAAAGTTTCAATGGCTCAAATGCATCAAGATTTTAGCGACCTTTAACACAGTACGGACAAAACTAGCCGTGTCATCTCCGTTTATTCTACAATCTGACCTTTTTGTGTAAATAAATTACGATCGTCTTGATCTTGGAGTTGTTTGCTCACCCACTGTCATGAAGAGCAGCTTGCATGCCGGCTCGAGGTGATACTTGGAAGGCTCGGTCTGGTGCAACCGGTGATAGATGATGTCGTAACCCTCCACAGACCGCTCTGGCAGGAACGAGAACTCACTGCGAAAGAAGTTTATTCAGTAGAACTTCGATTTAACAATAAGTACGATTTCTAAGCAAACTACTTACAGCGAAATTAATGGCCGAATTATATGGTAAAGGAAAATGAAACATGTCACGAGTAGAGGTATTGTTGCTTAAAAAAACTTTCTTAATCTTTTCGTCATCATCATCATCGTGATGACGATTGCAGAAGTAGGTAAGTAGTACAGCGGAATTATAAATACATGACCTTTTTTTTCATAAGTTATGAAAAAAAGGAAACATGTCACGCACGACTAGAGGTATTGTTATTTATTTGGTAAAAATGACGTTTGAAGAAAAAACATTTATTTTACGAAGTTACCGTAGATTTGTGCATATTCAAGCATTTGAAGATTAGATAAAAATCAACAATTGAATCTTGACTCAGTTATTTGAGATATCCAGTCTAGTTAAGGCTACTGCACAGATACCTAAAAATGATTTTGAATGTTACTAAATCCAGACCTTAATAATACCGTAGCTATAAGGTATACCGTTTATTCAGGGTCAAGCAAAACGTTATTACGATATTTTAACCACAGTATTAGTCATCGATTCTAAACATGTTTTTTTAGGTTTTTTTCAGGGTACCGGAATCCCATAATACGCCATGCTTTTTTTTCAACTGGAAAAAATTGAAAATCTAAAATACATGCTTAGAATCGATAACTGATACGTGGTTAAAATATCGTCACAACGTTTTGCTTGACCCAGTATATATTTTTGTCACATCGTGTGGACTGGATAGCTACTCTTTGTAGTTGATCGGACCTAAGTTTTGAACGAACGTATATATAATGCAAGAAAAATATTTGAAACGAGGTGAATTCTTCGTAAATTTCACAATCAGTTACTTTAAGAAAATCTTATATAATGAATGTAAAAAATAAGAGAGTAATAAACATACGTCGAGAAACATAAAAAAAGATTCAATAATGAATAAATAAATATACAATTAAGTAATCGACCCTGCACTATTTTTGTTTATGGCGTATAGCGTTGGTAATGTTACTGCAGTACGCGAGTACAGTGTTTAACCCTCATTATTTTTTCACATTTCACACTTACAGGGCTTCAGTGGACGGTTTCAGCTCGTCGCTATAGACAATGCGGTTATTAAACAGTTCAGAAGCATTTTTCAAGTGCGCGTAGTATTTTTCTATACAGGTTTTTGTGTTTTCCATATTACCGTAACAAGCATTATAGAATAAAACAATTTGCTGGTCCGTTAAATCCTTAGGAACACATTTACTAGCGTCCAACCCAATAGTCCACTCCCGCAAACGATCTATATCTGCTTGAGAAAAAACGTCCATCAAAGCTGTAGAAGCGTCGTAGTCGAACTCCATTTTGAGCATTATTTATTTAGCACGGTGCCGTTCGTAAATAAATACGATCGAACTATTCCACACGTTCCACACAACCAATCACAAAAAGCTCAATTTGACAACTGATTACTGATTGCGAAAATTTCAAGGTTATCCGTCTGACATTTACCTGTAGTTGCCAAGTGAAATAATTTTCTACCATTTCTCCCATTGATGGTAGAAATAAAGTAGGCCGACTAGATTCTTACGAACGTATTTTAATTAGAATGGATTCCGACTCATCGTAAGCAAACCTAAATATTTATAACATTTTAAGTATATACTGAACTAAAATAACATAAAGTAATATTTTTACAGAGATACAAATCTTGTGATTGTAACAAGAAGGTACCGGTTTGTTTTATTCTGCAAGTTGTATTGGCGGTCTTTAGTTTTGCTTATTACACCGCTCGTTTTGCTACCCGTCGCTTTCATTGGAGATACCAATGTGAGTATTTTAACATTTTTAACAACTCCTTTTACTTAATCCAAACTTTCGTCCTCGTGAATAGTATTTCAAATTACTTATGTGCAGATTATGCAAAATTACGTAAATGTAGGGTCCAACACCCTTAAGCGATTCGTTATGATACCGTAGACAACGCCATCTGTTTTCAGTGTGTTTTACCTTGGTAATGTTTGTAGGCGTATCCCGTTTTTTTCGTATTCCTAGTATGTGGGGTGTACTGGGCGACAGATGTCCTGCATCCGAGCGTCATTTCGATGGTGCCACTGGCTTTCTTCAGCATCATCGGTACTATACAGACAAAATCTATCAGCCAGGTCAGGTTACACCGATATAATTATTTCGTGGTTACGTCCATTTCCAATAAGTAATGAAAGACTTTAATTTTAGATCTACGTGCGTAATGGTCTCCTGGACTGCCTAGGTATTATGATGATTATGACAGCGATAGAGTGCAGCCAGGTGCACAAACGGATGGCACTTAAACTGCTGCTCCTAGTCGGCTGTTCACATTACAGGCAAATTTTACTTAATTATTTTAATTTACATTGTATAAGCTGCATAGCGTTCTAAATTAAGTTCTTACCCTGTTGGAACTTTGTAATTTTATACTCATATTAAGCAGTAACGGATCAATAGTTTTAGTCTTGGGATGGGAAAGAGCTTAATCCTACGGGGGGCTTTATCAAGGTAAATTAAAATGATTAAAATTTATATAAATGTTTGTATACAAAGACTATGGTATGAAGTCCAAAATGAACGTTTCCTGTCATCCATTTTCTTTTTCAGGCTGAGCCTTGTGCTGTTCTTTAGCAGCATGTTCTTATCGATGTGGATGTCGAACACTACTGCTTGTGGGCTCATGATGCCGCTCGTAAAGGCGATGTTACAGGCCCTTGAAAAGGTCTGTCTATACAATTATTTGTGCTACTTCCGTCTTGGTCTAATGCAAATATCATAATTTCTGATTAAGTATGTCACGTAAAAAAAAAACTCCCAGCCAATTTTTCTTTGACATGAATATTGCATACCATTGTTAAACAACCATAAACGCCGTTTACACGCGTTTATTAAAAGGAGATTGTTGTTTCTGACTTCTATATTTGTGTTGAGAGTCGCATAGGACCAATCTGTATGGAAATTCGGAAAAGCTTGGGGCCGGGATGGTTGTGTTCAGAAGTGGACATCTTGACATCGTGAAATAATGAAATTGAGGTAGCATACAGATTTATATAACCCATTTTGATTTTGATTTCATAATTACAGTTGGGGATAATAGAAATGTATCAAATGGTGGGTAAAGCAGAGCAAAAGTCTCATCGCCATGAAATGAGGTGAAGTTGTTAATTACATAAAGTATACACCGCGTACGGTCTTAAAAACCTTAACATGTATTAAAATAACGGTAAAAAGTTTTATTTAATAAGGTATAATTTCAGCAACCCGAGACCAACTGAGATTACTATGTTTTACTTCTTGGGTATTGCATACTCATGTTCGATAGGTATGCCATGATCAAATCAAAGTATTATTTAAATTTGATTTGCAACTTCGATCGTCGTTATATATTTTCATTTTTATTTTAGGTGGTGTCGCAACCTTGCATGGGTCACAAACAAATCAAATATTTAGAGCATATTGCGAAACGTAAGATTTTATAATTTAAAATTATAAGATTAAGAATACTTATTTAGAGCTTTCTGGGCTAATAGTCGTTCTAACTACTTCAGAAGTAGGTGAATGAACAATCCCAAAAGAAGTCTGTAGAAGTCCTACTTCTACATATTTCATTCATTATTTCGTTATTTCCATTCACCGTGTGTAATCTTACTCGTCTCTGATCTTTCGCTTAGCTTAGTTCTGAATTTCTGATCAAAATTAAATACATCGAAAATTATAAAAAACGCACAGTTACACTTACATGGTATAATATTATGACTTATCAGTGTAATTTTGCTCCATCTTTATCTTTAGAATAGAATAGAATAGAATAGAATATCATTTATTTCAGTAAGTACACAGAAATACAATACATAGGTACAGGTAAAGAACAGAGGCAGAACTACATTTACTACAATATCAACTACTTACTTACTACACTATGTATTACTGAAAAAGGTGTGCACTCAGCATAATGCCAGGGTGCTACTGGAGCAGCCGACGCTGGTCTTCCGTGCACACCTGCAGGGAGCGCAGTTGCGCGCTGCTGCTACAACTACAATAACCTATCTCCTAATTAGTTTAATTGATGTGTAAAATTGTCCACAACATTACTGGCACTGATAATTTCGACAGTATGCATACAGTATGACATAATTTGAGACACTGAAGTAAAGCAAGGCGAAGTGATAAATGTATAATATATTATATGCTTGAGAGTGAGTGTTAGTATTAATTTTAATAGGTAACATCTTTGAATCAAGATCAACAACAATAATTGAACACCATAAACAAAATATAGAAAATACAGAATACACAATTAACAGATAAACAACAGGCGGACTCTTCGCTAAACAGCGTTCACTAAATTGGGGGGTTCTTAGGTACCTACTGTAAAAAACTGAGATTCTAATAAATGTCATTATTTGCAGAATATTTCCTAACGGTCCAAAAATAGAGTTTCCTCAGTATATGCTGCTGAATCTTCCAGGAATGTTGGTGATGGAGACCCTACTTTACTTGTGGCTGAACTCTTACTTCTTGAAGCTGTTTAGGTTTGATTATTTTATTATTTTATTCTCATGGTCACCCCTGTAAACAAGACGAAATAGTTTTGGGGGTCAAAAATCTATCCCGCTAGGTCTCATATTTAGGAAAACTCATCTCTAGCCATTTTTACCAGAGCCAAGCTCGGTCGCCCAGGTACTAAAATATATGTACTAAGGTCAAACATTTATAGAGCTTAAATGGCATCATCATCAAAATCATTAGTTTCATACTGTAAATTCATTTGTGAAGAAATAAATTATGTATTTTGTACACAAGTTTAACCGATTATGATTATTGACATGTAATTGTACTTGTTTTACGTCCATAGGACACGTAGTGATTTGGCGATTCAAGCAATGACTGAGGAGGAAACCCAATACATTCAAAGCTTGTTGGAGAACCAGTACATACAATTGGGGAAGATAACATTTCACGATATCGTAAGTTGAATCAACTTCAACCCGTGAAAATATTTTGATGATTAGAAATTCTGTATTGTTCAAGATAAACTATTTACAGAGACAAAAATGTTTGATAACTATTTCCAGTTGGCAGTTCTATTAAGATTATCATGTTTCGTACTTACTAGGAATAGCTCAAAGTCTATTTATGTTTTTGGCAGGTTGTAGCGATCACAGTACTGCTGGTGACTGTGTTTCAAATTACTAGTTGCGCTATCCGCTTTGACGCCAACCGACCGGATGTCAAGGACATTTACACGTAAATATTGGTAGCTTATTTTTGTACCTAACATAATATGCAAAGTCTGTGCATACGGAGAGCAAGAGGGTTAACGGTGAACACATTTTGATCAACTACACTGCTCAAAAGTCAAGACGAAAGGAAGATAGAGAGTAGGGCGACTGCTTTACTGATAAGAGTGAGCCTATACAATTATGAAATAACTAGCTTTTATAACCGAAACTTCGTATGCGCCGAAATATTAAAATGTAAAATCCCGTTTTTTTCCCGTTCCCGTGAGAATTTTGGAAAATACTCTCTTAGTGCTCCCCTACGTTCCCTAAGGAACCTACATGACAAATTTCAACTCTCTACGACCAGTAGTTTCAGCTCTGCATTGATCGATCAGTCAGTCAGTCAGTTTCTTGTTTTGTATAGATAACAACTTATTTATTCCCATTGACAACAGAATTGACATTCATGTCAATGATTATAGCAGCTCATTTAGAAATTACTTTCCACCTATTGTTTAGAGAAAATGACTCCATTCACGGGTTCCCGTAAATACATTATTATACCTAAGTTGTAATATAGGAAGATTCGAATATAATTGGCTGGTGATTTATTACTTACTCCTATCGTGACAAATATTGCTGTCAGTCTTCTAAGGATTCGGTTAATCCAAATATGTCTAATGAATGTCTCCGAAAATTGTCTTTCAATTATAACAACGCCTACGGAATGTACGAGCAATTATTCTTTACCATATTTTAAACATTATGAATATAATAAAAACATGCAAATTGAAATTTACATTTACTTTTCACGCGAACAGTTTGAAGTTGGTGCATGTTTTCAGACATGTCAAGATATCAGCACCATCTGTTGCCTGTGTGTTGATTCTATTCGCCGCGCCAACCAGCCTCGACTTCCTGAAGTTTTTTAAGCGAAAAAATGGTGAGTGTCTCTATCACACTTGATTCGAAAGTCAAGTTAAGTAATTAAATTCACCAAATACTAACAAAATTCAAACAAATAATATGAGATTGTTAAGCTTTTTGAGTTTTCTATAATAACTGTAGCAATTTTCCATTCCTAAATAAATGTTGAAAAGTACGAGGGTAATCTTCATTCTTATTTTATTATTACTCTTGTATTTACCCTTGACTTATGTAATATTAAAACTTAAAAGATACATAACTTGTGTTGTATTCTTTAGGTGCCAGAAACGAACCCCTACCAACTGCGCCTAGCAAAGCTTGTCTGAACTGGGACGTCGTAAGAGCCAATGCGCTGTGGAGTGTGTTGTTCACGATAGGTAATTTATTGGATCATAAATACGTATTTATCGTTAACTGTCTGCTATCTTTTCTTCAAATGTAGCATATATATTTGCTATAGTAGGTAGGTATATGCATTCAATGAGAAATATACCCACCACTGAGCTCTACTACGAAGAAAAAACATTGCATTTTATGTCATTTTTAGATTTTTGCCAAGAAAGCCCTTCGCTTCATTCCTGTTATCTTTAGGTGGTAGCTGCATGACCTTCGAGGCTCTGAAGCAATCTGGGATGATAGCGGAATTTGGGCGCGCACTCCGAGAAGTAAGCAACTGGCCGCCGTGTGCGCTCGAGCTGGTCGTCATTCTGTTTTGCAAGACGATGACAGAGTTCGCTAGTAACTCGTGTGTGGCTTATGCCCTACTGCCGGAAATAGCTTTACTGGTTGGTGGAAGAGTGCTATATATATTATATTTTATACATAAAACTAGTTCAATAGAATCATATTGATTAAACAGTCCCACGGTCCCACCACCCCACCGTTACAGATACCGACTCTAAGGCACCACTGTATTAGCTACTAGCCTAGCTGCTAGCCTAGCCCAAACTTCATCTGAAATTCTGAATCAAGTTTGTCATTCCCTATATAAGCGGCACCATCACCTTTTCACCATGACTTTTCTTTAGACCGTGCAGGCAGGAGTTCACCCCCACTTTCTGATGCTGGCAGCCACCCTAGGCAGCTCAATGCCCTTCCATCTGGTGGTGGGCACCCCCTCAATAGCCATGGTCAGCCAATACGTGCACATACCCAGTTGGAAAATTGTGAGTTTATTATGGCATAATCTATCTGATGCCTCTTGTTGCATTACAATTTTGAGATAGCCGTTCGATTCAAGTCTCAGAACATAAAAAAGTAAAAGATAGTTGCACCAAAACTATATGATAGAAACCGCAAAATCAGGACACAGATGGCGCTGCAGATTTCTCATGCTTTCACAAGTAAAGAAAACATTTATGAACTTTCAACACTTACGAAACACCGGCACTGCCAGATACAGCCATAAGCAAGTCGCTAGCACAGCGGTTAATTTTTTCTAGATTTTTAGTGTAGTCTCAGCGAGCGCCAATACTAATCTGGCAATGTTTGTCTGCGTTTTTTTTTTCTGTCGTTTGTTTTCAATGTTCAGTTTGAATTATTAATTATTATCTGATGTGGTCCAGGTGCCAGCAGGTGTGGGTCCGTCAGTAGCGGGCGTGCTGGTGAGTTGGTGGACGGCGGGCGTCTGGGCGAAGGTCGTCTGGGGCGACATAAGCCCGCACCCCTCCTGGGCGGGGCACGCGGTCGAGTGAATATCGTGCCGAAGGAATAAAGATTAATATTGAATGATTTTGTATAAAAGTGTCATTCCATCTAGAAACGTCGTCTTATCCATATTGTGAAATCGTATTATCTACACTAAAATTATAAATGCGACAGTAACTCTGTCTGTCTATTACCTCTTCACGCTTCAACCGCTTCACTGATTTAGATGAAATTTGGTATGGAGATAGTTTCAGTCCCGGGAAAAGACTTAAGGTAAAGGATGGCTACTTTTTATCCCGAAAAAATGCATAGTTCCCGTGGGAAAACTATACCCGAATTCCACGCGAGCGAAGTCACGGGCAGCAGCTAGTAGTACAATAATTTATTCAACAAGAAATAATAAGAGAATGTAATTAAAAAAACTAGCTTTCCGCGACTTCGTCTGCGTAGTACTACACACAAATAATAGATGGCGCTATTGATAGCTGTAACAGAACAGACTGCTTTAAGCTGTTTGTTACATCACAAATATTTTAGATCTCTTAAGGAATAGATAAAGTCTTCTTATTATTTGAATACTGGCTTCTCCCCGCAACATCGCCTGTGAGGAATTCGGTTGTCGCGCTTCCGCGGGAATTATGTGTTTTTTCGGGATGAAAGGTATCCTGAGTCCTTTCTCGGGATCCCGGCTATCTTCATTTCAAATTTTATCCAGATTGTTTCAGTAGTTGAGGCGCGAAGAGGTAACAGACAGTCAGATAGACAGACGAACCGACCGACAGACAGAGTTGCTTTCGCATTTATAATATTAATATGGATTTGTAGTTTAATTAACTTGAGTCGAGACTTCCACCACCTCCACAGCAGACTCAGAGTAGTTCGAGACTTCGCGCGCGTTTTGAATTGCCTTTCGGATGCGTGCAGGTTTCTTTACGATGTTTACTTTCATCGAAGAGCGAGATGGCCCTTCTGTTGGCCCTCATGAAGTTGATTTTTGCACATAAGTGGTACTTGAGGAGCAGACCGGAAAAGAGTCTATGATCTTCTGCATGAGAGGTGGAAGGACGAACTACTGGGATACTATGACTTATTGATATTGCTTATGTGGAGTTCGGATTCTCTCGATTACGCGGATGCCTTACATTTTCCAAGGATGGAAAATAGTCTATGTTACTCTCAGAGTTCCCAGGTATATTTATACCAAGTTTCATTAAAATCTGTTCAGCCATTTTGGCGTAAATTAACAAGGCGAACGAAGCGAACGGAGCGAACGTAGCGAACGGAGCGAACGCAGCGAACGGAGCGAACGTAGCGAACGGAGCGAACGCAGCGAACGGAACGGTTTCTCTCGATTACGCGGATGCCTTACATTTTCCAAGGATGGATTATAGACTATGTTTCTCCTAGAGTTCGAAGGTATATTTATACCAAGTTTCATTAAAATCTGTTCAGCCATTTTGGCGTAAATTAACAAGGCGAACGAAGCGAACGGAGCGAACGTAGCGAACGGAGCGAACGTAGCGAACGGAGCGAACGCAGCGAACGGAGCGAACGTAGCGAACGGAGCGAACGTAGCGAACGAAGCGAACGCAGCGAACGGAACGGTTTCTCTCGATTACGCGGATACTCTACATTTTCCAAGGATGAGCTATAGTCTATGTTTCTCCCAGGGTTCGGAGGTATATTTATATCAAGTTTCATTAAAATCTGTTCAGCCATTTCGGCGTAATTTAACAAGGCGAACGAAGCGAACGGAGCGAACGCAGCGAACGGAGCGAACGGAGCGAACGCGGCGAACGGAGCGAACGGAATTTAGTATAAATAGCGGTGGGTTTTGATTGACAGGAGTTAGTTTTTACTTGGTCTTCGTATGGGAAGCATCTCCCTTGTATCGTTTTAGAGTGCAGTATTTCCTTATATTTTATTGTATTTCTGTGTATTAATGTGATTGTTTCAGATGGATTGATGGAGCAAGGGTTTAGCATTCAGTTCAGTTGGAACATGCGAACCATAGTAAATGTAAATGTCATAACAAAATGGATTTTGCCTTTTGTTGTTGTTTTGCAATAGGGCTGGCATAGTCCGGGGCCTACAGTTGGAATGGAAACTGACTGTGACAACGAAGTTCCTCCTAAAACTCATCCGTTTGAGTTCCCCAAGATGTGGCTCTTTTGGGGCATGATTGCTATGAATGATAACCATGGGTTATTATGATTCGCAACTCATGAGATCTTCCACACACGGTGGAGTACTGGACAGTATGCGGGGTCTAGACAGTGATTCTCTCAACTGTACTTGCTTGCCGTGGTCCCTCTTTATCTATATATTTATTTATTCGCACAACATAAGTAGGGAATCCTGTGGCCCCTCTTCTCTCCCAACCCTCTCGGTTGCTGTGGGGGCCTAACGCCATTTCAGCGGCACAACACCGGGTGATAGTGTCAGGTTCTTTAGAGGTAACCCGAACCTCGCACCGAATAGCCTTATATCAGCTTAGAAACTTAACATTGCACTGAGTTAAGTTACATCACACATCACACGTTTAAAAGTAAATGTGAGGCGCGGCGTGGCCTCTAGCTTTGCAAACATTAGCCTAGGGTATCAGGGAACTATGTGTAGGATACGGAATCTTCATTAACTACTACTAATCTCCATTAATCTAATCTTCAAAGCATAAAAGGTAGTTTACCTTATGCAGATTCTCATCTAGTGGAAAGATTTTTAACTGAGGATCAATAATATTAAATAGTAATCAAAGTTTTGGTTTATTATGATTTGTTTGTACGCAAAATAAGTACACGAATCTTCAAGTATATTTTTATCAATTGATTGAGTCATACTGGGTCATATGTACCTTCTCAATCCCTGTCTTGGTCGCTCGAAATCAGACATATTGATCGACAGAGTCACTGACTAATCATTTGTTATTTTATGCTAATAACCTCAGTCATAATGTATCAGAACTAAGTGGAAAATATATCCTTATAGAAAGACAAGTGTCTACTTACTTCAGTTAGAAAACTTGAAGCTAAAACTGAGAATAAATATATCTGCTGACCAGTTTTGGTCTTTAACTAATTATTTATATAAGCTCAAAATGGCTTTTAAATAAAGATCTTAGCTGGTCAGTCCCCATCCAAAACAAGGATTAATTTGGAAATGTGAATATAATGTCGTTAGACAAGAAAGCTTATGAAACTCTAGAAATCTAGTTACAAGTATTGATGCCTATATCCAAATGAATCAATGTTGTATCCGACCTCCTGGTAGGGGAATTAGGTAGGGAAACTGATAATTATTTAAAATCCTTATATCTTTTAAATAGTTTAAACAATAATCTTTTCTTGCTTAATAACTTTAATAATTGAACACTCGCTAATCCATAATATACCATTCCTATTCTCGTTAAAAGTTCTTGAGTTATTTACGGTTCATAACATAAGGTTCTATAAACTACTAGACGATTGCAATCACGATTTATTTGGCCAAAATAAATTGAATATATAAGAATTTAGGTTAATAAAGACCAAGAGCCGTTTACAGAGTTATAATCCGTTAGTTAAGAGAGAGTTGTTAGGTTAGTGAGGGGTGGGGTGTTACATAGCGCTAATGATGATGATACTAGTCACGTACATACAGTGTTACATACGGTGATAGTTAGGCTGGCGGGTTTGGTTGGATATTTTATTTATATGATATTATTTATTCTTAATACATGATTAACTAAATCGTTAATTAAATTGTGTAAGTATGCAACCTATCTAATATTTAAGTACCTACTTCACACAACAAAGAACGTTGAGAATATCAACCGAAATATAATACTTAACAATTAAAAAGGCGTTAAGTAATTAATTTCGGCTTCGGCCCTCGAAATTGAATTTCGGAACGCTGTTATTTACACATATCTTTTTATCTTATGACAAGTTTAAGTACTTTATAAATCGTGTAAGTAATGCAACAATTTAACAAGCTAATGGACTTCGACGCGGTAGGTAAGTTAATTCAAAATATCTGAAAAAGTGAATCAGTTAATGATCAGTTATGAAAATGACACTGGGCTATAAAAACAAAAATTTGCATGCAGTTGTTTTTTTTTATTGAGTTATTATGTGCTATTGTAGTTAACAAAGGCTACTCGCATGCCTTCTGGGTCTTCGGCTTCGGGCATTGGTCCGGCGACACGCAGCGGCCGGACGACAAGTCGCGCACAGTCGGCGAGTCGCAGAAGCAGTCCGGAACGCCGCACGGTCGCGCCCGCCCGTCAGAGAAGTCGTGGACCGTTCTATTGTCGCAGTCGGGCTCCGCTTTACGCGGACAGTAGAGGACCGAGTGCTCGCCGGCTTCGCAGTTCTCTGGAAATGTATAAAACGTTATTAAAGGATGCCAGATGGTGTTGATAAATATGATCAGACTCGTAGAAATATACAAGCCTACTTATTAATTTTACCCGCCTGTGACAGAGGGAGGGTTATGTTTTTTATATCTTTGCTAAGTATATTCTGGCTCAACCGGGAGTCTTCTCGGAGCTGTAAAAAGATATCATTTCAGTCGGTCGGCGAGTACGAAAAGATGCCACAGTCGATATACGACCGGCCACTCCGACCGGTCCTGTCCCTGTGCGGGTGCCGCTCGCAGCCACCGTCTCCCCGCGACCTTCACCAGGTCATCCCACCGCTCCGTCTTGTTGGAGGCCTACCGACAGCTCGTCTTCCGGTACGCGGACGCCGTTCGAAAACTATCTGGCCCCACCATACGTCAGGGGCTCTATTCGAACCGATACAATAGGGAAAGGGAAATTTCCTATCCCTGCGCTCAAATTGAACTTTAATAAATCTAGATCTAGCTGCTTAAAGTTCGATTTCAACGTCGTGGCGCGTGAGCGCAGGGATAGGGAATTTTATTTATTTATGAATACAATGCAACCATATACATTTTTCTTAATGTAGGAACATTAGATCTTAAATAACTAGTAAATATAGTAGAGTACATGGACCCTGGCAGGGTATGGCATATATTGGCAAGTATGTACCGATCTGTCTTACCAATTTCCATTTCCTATGCTACGTTTCGACTAGAGACCACTGTCATTTAAGGCTCGCAATTGTTAGAGCTATGTCGGTGACCCTAGTTCGACTGTGGATGTCATTATTTCTGATTCTATTACGATTTACGCCGAGTAACGGCCGAGCTACCCTCGAGCATATTTGCCGAGCGATTTGAGTTGAGCATAGAGATAGGCCCGGTTCCTATATCCACGAAACGCCTCGTTTTGCCTACGGACGGTTGATTTTTGACATTTGTTCCATAGAGAATCTGTCAAATTTTAACCGTCCGTAGGCAAAACGAGGCGTTACGTGGATATAGGAACCGGCCCTATAATGAACTTGGGAAGACGGGTTGATGGCAGATGGTCGAAGTCCGTTACGGAATGGTGGCCAAGATTGGGTCGACGATCAGCAGGCAGACCATCAGCTCGCTGGTCGGACGACATTTGGCAGTTGGCAGGGAAGCGGTGGATGAGACTGGCTCAGGACAGGGTAGAGTGGCGTAAGAGTGAAGAGGCCTTTACTCAACAGTGGGTGTATATAGGCTAGTAATATAGAGATAATATGAGCGTTCATCGTTACGTTAGCGCCCACTGTTATAAACTTACTTAGGTATTCTAAAGGTAACTTACTAGTCGGGATTCCCTGCCCGTTGACAACAGCCAACGCCACGACGGCGCACAAAATTACACAAAAGTATTTCATTTTGAGAAAAAGGTGCTTGCAGAGCTGTTTGTTAGTTGAGTGTGTTCAGATGCGCGGATGTGCCGTGTTTTATACCGTATAACGACCTGTGTCCATTGTCGACCGTGTTGCTAACAGCCTGGGGCCTGCCTGGGGCTCTCTTCGAAACGTTACATAGGTTGAAGCAGAACTTTAAGCAGCATAAGTATTTAAAATAAACCTAAACGATAAATCAAAGAATGTGTCAAATAAAAATAACTAAGGAAACAATCAGTATACATACACACACGCACACACATATACACACACAAACAAACATTTTATAAATATTTTTAAATTTAAATCACAGTGTAACTATTATACCTACTATATTTATCGTGCACTCGCAGATGGCCAAGATACAGACAGGCTCAACCTAGTTGGTCACTGATAGATAGTCTCGTGTTTTGTAATAAATAAATAAAATCAGTTTGAGCGCCGTGCGTGACGCGTGAGCGCAGGGATAGGGATCTGCTCCGTTTCCCAATGTAGCGTTTCGAATAATAGCCCCAGTATTGGAGTTTATAAATATGGTCATTTCCCGTGTATAGCCTATCTAATAAGGGAGAGATTTAATCGTTATTAGGGATATAGGAGATAGCATGCCATAATGTGTTAAATAAATACGCGATCTGGGGCTTTACGAATTACCGCCCGTGTTTTGTCTAAAGTTTTACGTCTTGCCTTGGCCAGGAAGTCCCACTTTACGGCCAAGGGTGACGTAAAATCATGTATTAATTAATAATTGAGCTGATCACCTAACTTCTCAGTGAAAATGTCGTGTCGTTCGGTAGGTACAGTGGAAACACGCACTGACTGAATATATTTGCATAAAAAGGGGAATAACTTGTAACCGCGTCACATAATCACATTTAATGAAATACCTAAATGAGTTTTCCTTGTTGAGAAGAGACTTCCCCGATTTCTTGGCAGAGGGGACTAAAGGGGAAAAGGAGGGGGCATGTAGGTACACGAAAGGGGACACACACAAATATAATGAACACTGGTGGTAGAGATCTTCTACTATCTAAAGTCCCGCGCCTTCACATTTCAAAACACTTCAACGTATTTAAAAATCACTACCAACACTCTCAACACATGTGTGCGTGCTGAGACAGCCGTCAACTATGTGTTGAGAGTGTTGGTGGTGCTTTTTAAATAATAATAAAAAATGAAGCGTGTTGAAATGTGAAGGCGCGGGACTTTAGACAGTAGATAGTGGTAACCAAAAGTGACTTAACTGCAAAGTAGGTAGGTACTCGAAATAACGTGTACAGACTATAATTACCAGAGCGAGGTAATTTTGACTTCTTACTTCATCTCATTCAGTCAGATTTCACACGCCTTTAAAGATATACATCATTTAGGCATCAAGTCCGCAGATTGTATGTGCTACTACTACTACAGCCTATTTGCGTGCCACTGCTGGGCACAGGCCTCCTCTCAATACGAGAGGGTTTGGGCTATAGTCCCCACGCGGGCCCAGCGCGGATTGGGGACTTCACTCACATCTTTGAATTACCAGAAGCGTGCAGGTTTCCTCATGATGTTTTCCTTCACCGAAAAGCTCAGTGGTAAATTCAAATTGAATTTCGCACATAAGTAAACTTAGAGGTGCGAGCCGGAATCGAACCCCCGACCCTCTGCATGAGAGGCGGTTGGTCGACCCACTAGGCCACCACGGCTACTAGTTGTATGTGCAATGAAGTTTAAATCTATCTATACATATAATAAAGCTAAAGATGATCGAAAGTCTGTTACATGAAAGCTATTCGAAAAATAGTTGGCTGGGATACTTAGAATCGATAACAGAACACATTCAAACAGTTTTTAGATTTTTTGTCTGTTCATCTGTTTGTCAGCTTGTTTGACCACGCATCACGTGAAAACAACTGGATCGATATTAATGAAATTTGCCATGAAGATAGTTGGAGTCCCGAGGAAGGACACAACGCTATTTGTATCCTGGAAAAACGCATTGTTCCTGCGGGAACGCGATAACCGAGCGAAGTCGCGGGCAGAAGCTAGTAAATATATAAAGATAAATTACTTAATGCATACAGGGTCTATTTATTCCAAATGCCCCTGAAAATCATGGCGAAGTGATTATGTTATCCTTATCATGGACATAATATTCAGAAACGTGTCTTGAATATTTTATGGTCTGTTTGTTTTCCATAAAACGATTTGACTTTGTAAAACACCTGTGTACCTACCTATGTTTGAAGAAAATTGGTTGTGGTTAATTATCAGCGTTTTGTTTTCGGGGGTTTTTAAATTTCCAATTTATAGTTAAATAAAATTAACATCGTAAGGAAACCTGCACACATCTGCGAAGTAATTCAAAGATGTGTGTGAAGTCCCCAATCCGCACTGGGCCCGCGTGGGGACTATAGCCCAAACCCTCTCATGATGAGGGGAGGCCTGTGCCCAGCAGTGGGACGCAAATAGGCTGTAGTAGGGCTTTTTCACTAAAACTTGTACCCCCTGGTTTTGACAGTGTCCCACTACTTCAATATTTTATTACTGCCAAATATATTTGTTTGTGAATATGCGAATGGCATCTATATAAACTATATTCCTTAAATTATAGATTTCATCCCTAAATTCAAGTGAATTATGCTAAATGTAATTATTATGATTTTTTAAAGCCGCTCGGGTAGCACTTTTTGACGTGTCCCACCCCAATGTCGACTTTTTTAAAGTTGAATAATTAAAAAAGTATTGGGAAACATGAAGTCAATTGATGGCGTCCATAATCTACGTTAGTTTGCTCGTCACAGGGATGAATATCGTAATAAAATTAATAATATTTCATATTAAAAACTAAATTTATATAGTGGTACCGAAAACTGTTGCCACCTGACATGTCAGGTTTGTGACTGCCAAAACGGGGCCAGAAACCCCACCAATTCATTATGTTATCATATAAATAGCAACATTGGATGCCACTTGACTAGTCAGCCACAGGTTTAAAAATCCCGCGTGCGCAGGAGTGGCGTGAAGCGAGGTTGGGTGAGTGGATTTTCCTCCGTCAACTTTTCGTCAGTCAGGTCTGTGATTGATTTCTAAACAATAGTAGCTATATTGTGATATCTCTTTATTTTTATTAGAAAGAGGCGTTACATCAGAACTGTTTTTTATAAGATCTATTGAAAAATTGTGTAAAACTTTTGAGTAATATTTTTTTAATCAAAATAATCCAGTAAAACGTGACTTCAGTTTTGTGACCAGTCGTCCGGTCACGTATAGGCTGACCACCAAAGTCACATAACTGACCTCATTAAGATGGTTTTACATGGGAGTTTTTAACCAACTTGAAAAAAAAAGGAGGTTACCAATTCAATACGTACTTATTTTATTGGATAATCTATTTGGCCTTCCAAGCGAATACAAAAAAATATTGTAGGTTTTTTCGAAACTATTTATCGAATGATCACATATTTTTTCTTTTTTTTGCCCTTTTACGGAAGTTAAAGTTACCATTATTTGTATGTTGTTATTATTAAGTAATATAATATTCAAGTACATAGTAATTTAGCAGGTAAGAGTAAAATTTAAATCATGAAAATAATTTCAAAATATAATACTAATTTTTATTTTATTATCTGCTCAAAAGACGCCATATAAACCTAGGCTTATAATTTCAGCCCTGTCAGTTTTGTAACTGTCCCACTTTTTCAGCTGTTAAATTTTATTTTTCTTATTTTATTCTTACACGTCCAAACTAATTTACCACTGTTGTGTCTGAGAAAACAAGTTTATCTAGGCCCGGTTCCTATATCCACGAAACGCCTCGTTTTGCCTACGGACGGTTGATTTTTGACATTTGTTCCATAGAGAATCTGTCAAATTTTAACCGTCCGTAGGCAAAACGAGGCGTTACGTGGATATAGGAACCGGCCCTTAATAATATAAAAAAGATTTCTCAAAAAATATTGATCGTTTAGAAAATATAGGGAAAATGAAGAGGGTCAGGGTACGCCAAGTCACAAAACTGAATTTGAAACTACTTTATAAGCGTTATGTCATTGCCTTTTCAATTAAATTTAGTGTTTTCCTGATAAAATTAATATTTAACTGCAATATGAATGTAAAACGGTATTAGTTACATAAATACTTTACGCTGTGGAACATTGTTTATATAGTAACAAAACTGACAGGAATTTACTACCATGTCAGCTAAGTTCCTTGTTTATTTAAAAACTAAGGATATTTCAGGGGGACCGTGTTAAATTTCATGAATTTTAAGGTATACTCTTTATTCTGACTAAAAAACATTAAGAAATTAACTACTTTAAAAATAAAACCTGAATTTTCATCGTGGTACACTTTTGAGTTAAAATGCCCAGTAGTAGTAGTAGTAGTTAAATAAAATAGTGAATCAACCTCGATCGAAAAAACACCAAAAAATATTAATACAGACGTATTAATATTTTTTGGTGTTTTTTTATAGAAGGCTGCTGAGAGTTTAAACACACCCTAAAACAAATGGAATAGAGACAAAAACAATCATAAAAATAAAAATCGACGTACTTTTCAACTTTTATTTCTTATAGTAACAAATACAATTCGGTTGCACTATTTACAGTTTTGTGCATAATTATGCTCAACCTGGGGCTCTATTCGAAACGCTACATAGCGAAAGGGATATTCCCTATCCCTGCGCTCACGCGTTACGGCGCAAATTGATGTTTAATAAATCTAGCTGCTTGAAGTTCGGTTTCAACGCCGTGACGCGTGAGCGCAGGGATAGGGAATTTCCCTTTTTCTATGTAACGTTTCGAATAGAGCCCCTGCTAACATATATTAAGGACAAATAACATATAGGCACGATCGACAGTTACGTTTTGTATTCGTATAATGTATAGTAGTAGTAGACATAATAAAATTGTACTACCTAAAACCTTCTTTTATAGAAACTTATATGTCCCGTGTTGGGCATCGGCCAGTATGGCATCCAACAATAAAACAATCAAGAACAAGGATTACTTATTAATATTTCACTGTGAGAGACGTGTTCACTATCATCATGTTATACTTACATGGAAGTATAGTAACTAATGACTGAAACTACATGATTATTGAAAAACCGGCCAAGTGCGTGTCGGGCCACGCGCAAAGTATAGGGTTCCGAAGTTGACGATGCCCACAGTACCTTTCTAAGACTTATTAGCATCTAGCTAGCCTGTGGTATGACGTGCCCGCCCGACGCCCCTGCCGCTCGAGAAAAATCATTGGTTCTTTAATCATTTCATAAGTTGGTCGACTATGACTCGTAAGTTTGTACAGCCTACTTAGCTGTGATAGTTTTCCTTTCAACTACGTTATATAAGCCATAACCGTGATTTTTTTCAGCCATCCAAATACCACCATTTCACAAACGTGAGTTTGTTAAAACCATTTTTTGATTAAGTGATGTTAATCAAAAAATGGTTTTAACAAACTCACAATATTTTTTCAAGACCTATTCCACGATATGCCGCACCATGGGGTACGCAAGAAACAAAAAAATTCATCCCCACTTTACGAGTAGGGGAGGTACCCTATAAAAAAATATATTTCAAAATTTTATTGTACCACTTTGTCAGCGTAACTAATATGTATATTCATGCCAAATTACAGCTTTCTAGAACTAAGCATCTCCGAGCAATAGTGTGGACAGACGGACGGACGGACGGACATGGCGAAACTATAAGGGTTCCTTGTGGACTTCGGAACCCTAAAAAGTGTAGTACCTGTACGTAGGTACCTACGTACCTACAGATAGTCTGTTTACCTAATAAATAGTTCTAAAATATCGCCCAGTGGTACGGAAGCCTGCATATGCGAACTACGAGTCTGACTGACTGATTTCGTTAATTGTTAACCGATTTCGATGCTTCTTTTTTATTCCAAAGGTGGTACTTCCAAGGTGGTCCCATTTTAATTTGGTTCAGTTTTGATGATGGGATCCATGAAAAAATGAGGTATTCCTCAAAATATGTTAGCACGTGTATGATTTTGGCATCAGTTTCAAAGATTACTTTTTTTTTTTTTTTTTTTTCGTTTAAATATAATATATATTTGTTTATTCAGAAAAGAACAAGTTAAAATCTTAAAAATTAACTACAAATAGCATTTAAATTTACAGAAATAAGAAAAATTAAAGCTAAAAAATAACCTAAAAACCTAAATTAGGGCCTTTCGGAAGGGTTCCCATCACGCAGGCAGCATTCCCTCGTCGTATGGCAATAGCCAGTCTTTGCGCGAGAAAGCCGCCGGCGCGAGGGTCTCCCGTTGCCTCCCTCAAGCGCTTCCCTAGCTCCCTGTGGAGCCCCAGCGCCCCTTTGCCCCATGACCCCATAGTCTCCACCCCGAAGGCCACAAACTCATAGCTCGAGCCCAGGCAGCTATATTTATTAACCTTCAGGCGCTCCCGGGCGTCGGCCGCCGCTCCGGCTCGACGGCTGGTCGAGGGGAGATACGACATCGCCATTGTGTCGGTACACGTGGCGTCCCACACCAGCGCGCGGCCCATCCGCCAGGGTATCAAAGACATCCCGTCCGGGCGCTTGCCATCATTCCGTACGATCTGGGGCTCCAGAACTGCTGGAACGTTGGCGCTGACGAGCGCCCTTCTGAGGATGTCATTGACAGCAGCATGGCGAGACTGGCGACCGGGAATTTGGCATACCTCGCCATATTGAATGAATGCGTGAATAGTGAACTAATTTAAGTTCGCGGTTCACATAAACCTTTAAACAGGTTCCGAACGCCTAGCGCAGACATTCGGTATTTTTCATTAGGTTTTTTTTTTCATTAAGATTTTTCCCGCCAGTTACGTAGAGGTCCGCTTTCGTGGAAACGCGTTTTCGACGACGACCACGAATTGGCTAGGGGTGAAAAATGACAATGTGCTCGATTATTTTTTTATGGATAGGAATAACCTTCCGTATCAAGAGAAAAAAATCTCAGAATTTTCCGTGCCGTAGATTTCGCGTAAAAAAAAAGAAATTCATTTTGTGTTATGACGATTGAAATAAAGGTGTTTCCTTGGTCCAAGTATGCAGCACTACTTCTTGAAAAAATCAATAATGTCAATAGTGTCAACACTTTTTTTCAAGAAGTAGTGCTGCATACTTGGACCAAGGAAACACCTTTATTTCAATCGTCATAACGCAAAACCAATTTTATTTTTTACGCAGAATCTACGGCATGGAAAATTCTGAGATTTTTTTCTCTGGATACGGAAGGTTATTCCTATCCTAAAAAAAAATAATCGAGCACATTGTCATTTTTCACCCATAGCCAATTGCTGGCAATTGCTCTTTTAATGGTTCTAAATATCAATAAATAACATATATGGACACACATTATAAAATTTTCGGGTTCAGATATTTTATAAACGTGTAGAACAGACTATTAACAAAAAAATGCACGTCTACAGCACTGAACAACGTTGGCGCGATCCGGACTCTCCTAATCTGAAAATTTCCGAACGTGCACACGGTGGTTCAAATTAAATGTATGGGAACGGCGCGTTCGGGATGACGTCATTAGGTTTTTTTCCGTCCCTCCGAACTGATCGCGCGGGAGACTTTCCGAACCAAATGAGTGACGTCATTAGGTTTTTTTTCCGTACAGAAAAAGTCAGAACGTGTGCGCCATGTTGAACATTTTGTATGAAAAGAGTGCCTTTCGGTTTCCGAATCTGAATTCCTAATCTGAAAACCGCATTCGGAAACCTAGCTTATCCGCCCAGCCTTCCGAATCGAATGAGTGACGTCATTAGGTTATTTTTCAGTACGGAAAAAGTCAGAACGTGTGCGCCATGTTGAACCTTTTGTATGAAAAGTGCGCCTTTCGGTCTCCAAATCTGAATTCCTAATATTGAAAACTGCATTCAGAAACCTAACGTAGGAAGGTATGCCGCCCAGCCTAAAAGGCAAGTGTTAACTGATGTATCAACGCACAGGCCAAACCGCCTGTAGATAGCTGAATTTTGGCATGTAGGGTCCTTGAGGAGTGTAGGGGAGCACTAAGAGAGGAATTCCCAAAATTCCCACGGAGACGGGAAAAAATGGGATTTTTACATTTTAATGTTTACGCGCGTACGAAGTCGCGGGCAACAGCCAGTCTATAATTAAATTCTAAATGCGACAGTAACTCTTGTCTGTCTATTACCTCTTCACGCTTCAACCGCTTCACTGATTTAGATGAAATTTGGTATGGAGATAGTTGGACTCCCGGGAAAGGACGTAAGGTAAAGGACGGCTACTTTTTATCCCGGAAAAAGGTATAGTTCCCGCGGGAAAACTATATCCGAATCCACGCAGGCGAAGTCACGGGCAGAAGCTAGTAGTACAATAATTTATTCAACAAGAAATAATAAGAAAATGTCACTAAAAAAACTAGCTTTCCGCGACTTCGTCTGCGTAGTACTACACACAAATAATAGATGGCGCTATTGATATCGCTAATGATGATGATACTAGTCACGTAGTGATTTTCTACTATCTAAAGTCCAGCCCCTCCAAAATTCAAAACACTTCAATGTATTTAAAAAGTACCACCAACACTCTCAACACATGTGTGCGTGCTGAGACAGCCATCAACTATGCGTTGAGAGTGTTGGTGGTGCTTATTAAATAATAATAAAAAAATTGAAGCGTTTTGAAATGTGAAAGCGCGGGACTTTAGATAGTAGAAGATCTCTACAACATACGGTGATAGTTAGGCTGGCGGGTTTGGTTGGATATTTTATTTATATGATATTATTTATTCTTAATACATGATTAACTAAATCGTTAATTAAATTGTGTAAGTATGCAACCTATCTAATATTTAAGTACCTACTTCACACAACAAAGAACGTTGAGAATATCAACCGAAATATAATACTTAACAATTAAAAAGGCGTTAAGTAATTAATTTCGGCATCGGCCCTCGAAATTGAATTTCGGAACGCTGTTATTTACACATATCTTTTTATCTTATGACAAGTTAAGTACTTAATAAATATAAATCGATTTAACTAGCTATTTGACTTAGACACGGTAGGTAATAAGTTAATTCGAAATATCTGAAAAAATGAATCAGTTATGAAAATGACACTGGGCACTAGGCAATAAAAACAAAAATTTGCATGCAGTTGTTTTTTTTTATTGAGTTATGTGCAATTGTAGTTAGCAAAGGCTACTCGCATGCCTACTGCGTCTTCGGGCATTGGTCCGGCGACACGCAGCGGCCGGACGACAAGTCGCGCACAGTCGGCGAGTCGCAGAAGCAGTCCGGAACGCCGCATGGTCGCGCGCGCCCGTCAGAGAAGTCGTGGACCGTTCTATTGTCGCAGTCGGGCTCCGCTTTACGCGGACAGTAGAGGACCGAGTGCTCGCCGGCTTCGCAGTTCTCTGGAAATGTATAAAACGTTATTAAAGGATGCCAGATGGTGTTGATAAATATGATCAGACTCGTAGAAATATACAAGCCTACTTATTAATTTTACCCGCCTGTGACAGAGGGAGGTTTATGTTTTTCACTTCACATGCTCTTAAAATGTTACTTTAGTCTCTGCACATCGGGACTAAAGCTCTTTTTTAGTCTCTAGGGACTAAAGTATTTTTTTTTTAATTTACATTGGAAACCCGCCTAAACATCCAACCACAGAGTTTGTGAAAGGAGGATTATCCCCATTTTCAGTGAACCTAGACAATTTCTAGGGCGTGAAAAAACGATTTAATTTCGTGAAACACGATTTAATGATTACGAATACCTATGAATCTTGTTTTATTTAAAGTGAATTCATTTAATAATGCATGACCCAATTAGTTTTAAAATATATTAATTGTTTTCAAGTTTGAATCTGTTGGCTAAATATCATTCATAACGTCACGTGATAAAAAAACAGGTCAAGTGCGAGTTGGACTCGCGCACCGAGGGTTCCGTACATACAAACTTAATGATGCAAATTTAACAATACAAACTTATTATTTGCGGTTGGTGAAGTAGACACGGCTACTGCGCCAACCGCAAATGATAAGTTTGTATTAGTAAATTGGCTTTTCTTGCACCAAAATATATAATATTTACGGTTATCAGATTTATTCCTGTACGTGTGCTGTAAGACCTTGCTTCTGGCCAAATTTCATGATTCTAGGTCATCGGGAAGTAGCCGGTTATCTACTTTGTTATAATAAATATCGTAATGGAACTTCGTTTTTTTTTCCTCGCATTCGAAGTGAAAAGCAGAGTGTTTAACGCGTGACTAAACAACCATAATGACACTCGAACTATAGCCACCCTCGCTATCTCGTGTCATAATGGCTTGTTTTAGTCCCTTGATAAACAATCTACTATTTTATATCTTTGCTAAGTATATTCTGGCTCAACCGGGAGTCTTCTCGGAGCTGTAAAAAGATATCATTTCAGTCGGTCGGCGAGTACGAAAAGATGCCACAGTCGATATACGACCGGCCACTCCGACCGGTCCTGTCCCTGTGCGGGTGCCGCTCGCAGCCACCGTCTCCCCGCGACCTTCACCAGGTCATCCCACCGCTCCGTCTTGTTGGAGGCCTACCGACAGCTCGTCTTCCGGTACCTACGCGGACGCCGTTCGAAAACTATCTGGCCCCACCATACGTCAGGAGCTCTATTCGAACCGATACAATAGGGAAAGGGAAATTTCCTATCCCTGCGCTCAAATTGAACTTTAATAAATCTAGATCTAGCTGCTTAATGTTCGATTTCAACGTCGTGGCGCGTGAGCGCAGGGATAGGGAATTTTATTTATTTATGAATACAATGCAACCATATACATTTTTCTTAATGTAGGAACATTAGATCTTAAATAACTAGTAAATATACTAGTAGAGTACATGGACCCTGGCAGGCTATGGCATATATTGGCAAGTATGTACCGATCTGTCTTACCAATTTCCATTTCCTATGCTACGTTTTGACTAGAGACCACTGTCATATTTAAGGCTCGCAATTCTTAGAGCTATGTCGGTGACCCTAATTCGACTGTGGATGTCACTATTTCTGATTCTATTACGATTTACGCAGAGTAAGGAGCTACTCTCTACTACTAAACGACTAAGGAGATTTGAGTTGAGCATAGAGATAATGAACTTGGCAAGACGGGTTGATGGCAGATGGTCGAAGTCCGTTACAGATTGGGTCGACGATCAGCAGGCAGACCATCAGCTCGCTGGTCGGACAACATATGGCAGTTGGCAGGGAAGCGGTGGATGAGACTGGCTCAGGACAGGGTAGAGTGGCGTAAGAGTGAAGAGGCCTTTACTCAACAGTGGGTGTATATAGGCTAGTTAGTATATAGAGATAATATGAGCGTTCATCGTTACGTTAGCGCCCACTGTTATAAACTTACTTAGGTATTCTAAAGGTAACTTACTAGTCGGGATTCCCTGCCCGTTGACAACAGCCAACGCCACGACGGCGCACAAAATTACACAAAAGTATTTCATTTTGAGAAAAAGGTGTTTGCAGAGCCGTTTGATAGTTGAGTGTGTTCAGATGCGCGGATGTGCCGTGTTTTATACCGTATAAGCGAACCTGTGTCCATTGTCGACCGTGTTGCTAACAGCCGGGGGCCTGCCTGGGGCTCTCTTCGAAATGTTACATAGGTACCTAGGTTGAAGCCGAACTTTAAGCAGCATAAGTATCCATATTAATCCATATTAATATTATAAATGCGAAAGTAACTCTGTCGGTCTGTCTGTCTGTTACCTCTTCACGCTTCAACCGCCGACCGATTGAGATGAAATTTGGCATGGAGATAGTTGGGCTCCCGGGAAAGGACATAGGCTACTTTTCATCCCGGAAAAACGCATAGTTCCCGCGGGAACGCGATAACCGAATTCCACGCGGGCGAAGTTGCGGGCAGAAGCTAGTTTAAAATAAACCCAAACGATAAATCAAAGAATGTGTCAAATAAAAATAACTAAGGAAATAATCAGTATACATACACACACGCACACACATATACAAACACACAAACAAACATTTTATAAATATTTTTAAATTTAAATCACAGTGTAACTATTATACTATATTTATCGTGCACTCGCAGATGGCCAAGATACCTACAGGCTCAGCCTTAGTTTGGTCACTGATAGATAGTCTCGTGTATTGTAATAAATAAATAAAATCAGTTTGAGCGCCGTGACGCGTCAGCGCAGGGAGAGGGATCTGCTCCCTTTCCCAATGTAACGTTTCGATTTTTTTATTTTTTATTTATTTATTTCTTAAAAGTGACATGCTTCTTACAAATAACATCTGCCAAACTGCTGAGCAGTTTGTTGGCAGAAAAAGCTTCAACGCTTTTTAATATTTCCTTAAATACACTCTTTAACATATAATAAAAAAATATTACAAATATATGCACTTAATATTCATATTCTAGTAACGATGTAGATAATATAAGTATTTATGTCTTGTATCTTTGTACAATAAAGTGCTACCTACTAACTGCTAGGTAACTAGACACAAACACCTTCTCCCACCTAAAAAAAAGAAAAGAAGATACTACTACTGAACCGATTTTTCTGTAACTAGACCCAGCCCCAGTATTGGAGTTTATAAATATGGTCATTTCCCGTTTCCTTATATTATTATACCCTAGCCCTTTAAATTTCCCCGAATAGCCTACCTATCTAAGGTAACGGTACCGATTTGCGTTAACGTACGTAATTCCGGAATTTATTGGTTAAGGCCCAAAAATAAGAAAACCACAAACCATTTACAAAAAATATGTATGTACATATAAAGTGTGGACAATATAACGTCAAATAAACGAGAGGTCAACTAACTGTGACTTATGGTATGTGATTACGTAATTTTTATTCGCCAATCCGCGCCAAACCGCCGAAAGCGCAGCAAGTGCTTCGCGTGTGCGTAAGCGCCTATAATGATTTTCTTAAGGGTTTGACAACTAATGGGTAAGTATTTTCATTATAAACTATTTAAATCATTGTGTAGGATTTCATAACGAATTGATTAAATAAAGTTTCATGGAAATTCAGTTGGAATGTAATAAATTACGGTCGATTTACTGATTGCCGCAATTCTGTTCATCAAAAACCAACGTTGTCCCGAAAAGCGTAAAAATTACGGAATTGAGTAAAATGAAGGGATTTTGTATTTTGTTTTTTTCCGGAGGTTGAGATAAGATACACAAACAAGTTTTTCGTTACGAGTTTGATGTCTTCCATAGTTTCATATTATCAAATTACGTATTATGATTTTGTAGACCGTTGTTATGAAAAAAGGCGTCTAAAGTAATATATTTTTCCTACTTTGTAAAAATTTTTCACCCGAAGTCCACATTCAAAACGGCTTAATTATATTGCTGCAGCCCAATGTTATATGTAATGAATGGTCCATTTACTAATCTGAACATATTACTACAGAATTTAAGTATATTTAGCTTGTGGAAAAACCTTACTCCTTAAAAACTTCTGTTTTTCTGACTGCCGCAATTCCCTACACTGTTTTTTGGCTGTGCTTCTAATTGCGTTATAATAATTGCGTAATTGTGCTTTTGTTTTTCAAAAGATTATTCTCTATTTTCTGAGTTATATTTAGTTAAACTAATGCACGTTGAGTTTTATGACCGAACTAGGCACTTAGGGGAAACTAGGAACAAATTGTACCAGTCAAGACAAATGTAAAATATCACATTTGGAAAGACATCATTCCCATTTGTCCCAGTGGCAACAAATAAGAATGAAAATTCTCAGTTGTCCCCAGTGGGCACAAACGGGAATTATTTTTCCCATTTGTCCCCACTGGGCACCAACGGGTAGACCCACATAGAAAAGCTATATTTTTTAATTGTATGTTTTTTTGACAGTTAACCGTTAAATAGCCAACGGGAAACCTTGGGTACACTGACTTTGAAATAATGTTGATATTAATTAATATACAAGATATATATATTATACAGATATTTGGTAGTTTTTTTTATACAAGCTGGTCAATTATTTCATAATGTCTTGTAGTATGTTCTTGGCAATGGGACTACCATGGCACATGTTACTTTAATGCTATTTACCGTGAAATTGACCGCGTACCAAGAGAGGTACATAGGTTTCGTGGAAAATTGACATAGCTGGATTTACGATTATTACAAACATTTGGGGAACATAGAGAAAACATACCAAGGGGTACAAGGAACGGCGAGGTGGACTAGGCGAGAACAACCTGGTATAGAGACTTTGTCGATAACTATTAACGTCATATATTGATAAATAGGCTTAGGATATTTACTTTAACGTACGATGGAGAGAGTTATACAACATACAATCTAATTTTCAATAATTTAATCAAAAAACTTTGTTACTGGGGGCCCATTTCTTTCACGATTGAATATTTTGTGGACATCGGATAAGATTGTTTCTCGTGGGGGACAATGAAACTAACCGAAATTTTCTGGACCGAATCTCTTCTCCCCCGTCTCCTCTAATAATAAAAATAAATTTTATTTTTGTCAAACATGTACTGTTATTTTATTTTGTATCAAGTTACATTCTATTTAAATTTCCTATTTTATTATTTCTGCAGGAAAGGGGCATTTACTGAAGTTACCGGAATTACGTGCGCGCGTTTACGGGATAACCGACAGAGACTAATTTTAATCCGTAATAACGGACATTTAAGAGGTTTAGAAAAACGACTATAATTAATACAAAACACAGTTTAATATACATTTGTTACATAACATTGTATACTCTAAAAGCCAGTCTTTCCTAGTGAATCGATTTCAATTAGCTGAGATCTCAGGTTTTACTGGAAATTGCTTACAAAGTCAAAAATGCCTTAAGACTCCGTAATTCGGTACCGTTACCTTAATAAGGGAGAGATTCAATCGTTATTAGGGATATAGGAGATAGCATGCCATATCCGTATTTAAAAATTTCAATTGGGCCCCTGACCACTATGTGGGTACACTACAGCCCTAGGGCGGTGAATTCATAAATGCCCCAGATCTCAGGTGTTTGTGGCCCGAACCGAAGGTGAGGGCAATAAATATATTGTTTGTCTAAAGTTTTACGTCTTGCCTTGGCCAGGAAGTCCCACTTTACGGCCAAGGGTGACGTAAAATTATGTACTAATTAATAACTGAGCTGATCACCTAACTTCTCAGTTAAAATGTCGTGTCGTACGGTAGGTACAGTGGAAACACGCACTGACTGAATATATTTGCATAAAAAGGGGAATAACTTGTAACCGCGTCACATAATCACATTTAATGAAATACCTAAATGAGTTTTCCTTGTTGAGAAGAGACTTCCCCGATTTCTTGGCAGAGGGAACTAAAGGGGGAAAAGAAGGGGCATGTAGGTACACGAAAGAGATCTACTATGAGGAACGCGATAACCGAGCGAAGTCGCGGGCAGAAGCTAGTAAATATATAAAGATGAATTACTTATTGCACACAGGGTCTATTTATTCCAAATTCGAACTGATTATGTTATCCTTATCATGGACATAATATGCATAACGTGTCTTGAATATTTTATGGGTCTGTTTTCCACGAAACGATTTGACTTTATAAAACACCTGTGTACCTACCTATGTTTGAAGAAAATTGGTTGTGCTTAATTATCAGCGTTTTGTTTTCGGGGGTTTTTATATTTCCAATTTATAGTTAAATAAAATAGTGAATCAACCTCGATGTCTGTATTAATAATATTTTTTGATGCTTTTTTATAGAAGGCTGCTGAGAAATTAAAACCGGCCAAGAAGCGAGGTAAAACTCGCGTGGAGAGGGTTCCGACCCGTGATTATTTTCAGTGACGTCATTTTCAAACCATTTCACAGGAAGCTCTTTTATATGATAGATTTCAAATACCATGGACTTCTTAATAATTTTCCTGTAATCTATAGGTCAATAACAATCCTCCGTATTTTTTCCAAAATTTTAGGTCCAGTGGTTTCGGAGATAAGGGGGGGGGGGGATGGTAATTTTTCGCCTATTTTCTTAAATAACTGGAAAAATATTGACCAATAAGACATGAAAAAAATACATTTGAGATCCTCATAAGAAGTACTTTCATTTGATATGTCACAAGATATAGTTGAAAAACTTCATTAATATTTTTTCGAATTTAGCCTCCAAAAATAGGGACTATGTTAAAAATTCATTTATTTTCGTTACACGTCCGTCTTTGGGTCACAAACTTACATATACGTACCAAATTTCAACTTAATCGGTCCAGTAGTTTAGGAGAAAATCGACTGTGACAGACGGACGGACAGACACACGAGTGATCCTAGAAGGGTTCCGTTTTTACCACTTGAGGTTCGGAACCCTAACAAATGGAATAGAGACAATAAAACCGTCATAAAAATAAAAATCGACATACTTTTCAACCTTTTATTTCTTATAGTAACAAATACAATTCGGTTGCACTATTTACAGTTTTGCACAATGAGCATAATTATGCTCAACCTGGGGCTCTATTCGAAACGTCACATAGGGAAAGGGATATTCCCTATCCCTGCGCTCACACGTCACGGCGCAAATTGAACTTTAATAAATCTACCTGCTTAAAGGTCGGTTTCGACGTCGTGACGCGTGGGCGCAGGGATAGGGAATTTCCCTTTTCCTATGTAACGTTTCGAATAGAGCCCCTGCTAACATATATTAAGGACAAATAACATATAGGCACGATCGACAGTTACGTTTTGTATTCGTATAATGTATAGTAGACGTAATAGACATAATAAAATTGTACTACCTAAAACCTTTGTAACGATCATTTTTATGAACATTACATTATGTATGACATTTCTGTTGCATATGCATTTTATCTACATTAAAAAAGAATACATGTTCTTCATTATATTTTACGTATATCATTTATACATACACTTCAAAGTATATGTAAATGAGTTAATGATTTAGTCCGTTTTTATATAAAATTGTGCTATATATCATTTGTCATATTAAAAATAATTATCTACATTTGTTTTGAGACATCTCATCTCCAACCATTCACACATCAGATCACTTCAATTAAAATATATAAAAAAACTCCATACACATAGTCATGCTTTAGTCACCAACACGATAAATAAAAAATAAACGACAATTCTCTATGACAACCTACCATTCTAGAATCGTTGCAAAAACCCTTGAATAAAACCTCTGGTTCCGATTTGTATGTTTATAAAAATATATGTATGAGGCACTTTTTTTCTACTATTGTAAATTACATTGCATTAGCTATAACATATACGGCATCACTATGTCTATTAAACACCCGCTATAAGTTGCTGGTTAAACAATACACATAAAAATATAGTATATAGAGTAAACATTTCCATATGAATCAAAATTGTTAGTGTATGTACCAACACGAATTGATAATTCTTTATCGTTTGCAGTTTTTGTATGTTTTTTTTTAATAATATCAACATATGAGCAATACTTTTTCAGGCCATTGTACATTATAGTTATACTTTCCAGGCATAATGCTAGAAAATGCATATACTTACATATATGTTGGTAACTAAGAGTTGGGTTATAGAATAATCATATTTGCAGAGATGGTCTTCTTTTTCATTTACATAATTTACCTACTTTTGAGAATTAGTCACTATCAGCTAAAATTTCAAGCTACATGATACAACTGTATACAAGTCGCAGTAAATAGGTATAAAAGTCACACAAATACACATTATAATTGCTTTTTTATACTTTAAAAAGTAACTGCAACGGTGGATTGTGTATTTTAGATTTAAATGCTGTCTATAAAGTAAAAAAAATGCTTAGTGTCATAGAAAGTTAAGTTCTTATATCCAAGCCTGATTACCCCTAATTACACAGTATATACTTGCTTTATAAAGAACATACAATAATAAATAAACATATTTTTTCAAATTAAAAAATAACTTTAGTCCTTCTGCCATCATTGTATTTATTTTCCATGTGTAAGTAACATTGTCAAAATTATTCTAAATTGAAATATTTACAGACAGAAGATAAATATGCTTAATTACCAACATCCCATGATAGTTTGCCCCTAGCTGAATTCGAATTTCGAACTCTATTGGCAAACATCCACAGCAAAACAAGTGTTAGCACAGAGTTCTTCTAACGCAGTGTATACTACTAAATCTACATTACATTGGCTTGATTCTATGGCAAAATTATATTACTAGATGTTCGCCATCTAGCTTCAAGTAGCGGAGCAACTGCTAAACGGTCGGGTAATCGGGGCTCAGCCACTGGACGCTAGATGTCGATCTAGTGTTAACCCGGGTTTCAGAGCACGCACTGCAGTATGAGCTCTGCCACTCTTCTTGTATCATTTCTCTATGTTTGAACTAATGACCAAAAGGGTATTACGCTACCTACTAATCTATGAACGCGATGCAAGTGATTAAGAGGTAAGATACTGAGAATGAAAAATTGTAACTACGCGGGATATACCGCTGGAGACGGCTATAAGTAATAGTATAAGTATAGTAATTGTATAATCCATTAATTATATTTAGTTCTTCAGCATCAGACCTCTTAGCATTTCAAATTATACATATATAAATATAATTTCTTGCATTTTGAACTTTATTAGCTATGAAATAAACTGTTTGCTCATTTATAGTTATACATGAGTCGCCTTACGGCTTATTTGGATCATACACAACCTTGCTTATGCAATAGGTACAGGTTTACACGACCTAGAAGGCGCGTAGATTAAGCAATAATAGACTCTGCATCAACGGCTCAAGTGCTTCGCCGCGGACCTTCTAAGTTGTGTCGTGCTATACCGAATTTTGTCTCATTAAGTGACAGATATGATAAAAAAAATTGTCATCTTCTACAAAAAGTGAATAGACATCGACATAGACATTTATTTCTCGATATCAAATAAGTTAAATTAATCAGATCTTTGAGTAACCGAATCCTAGAGACATTACAAACTTTGACTAAAGAACCTTTTTCAAAATCGAGTCGAAATGGGAAACGAGAAACACTAAATTCACTCTTTTAACTTCAAAAGCAAATAAGTACTTACATCGACATATTTTTGAGAACATATATAAGTACGTCAAATATACAAATGTACTTATTGACAATTATACACGATAGCAATTTTACGACTAGGACTAAACATGCTCGAAAATCTGTCACTGAATCCGACATATCTAAGGTACATTTCTCATTTTCCGTTGTTTTACAAAATAAGCTTACCTCTTAGCGATGAAGTCACAATTTATGATGCCGTTTAGGTTCTTGGGGAGTTGGCAGTCGAATCTATTCGTTCCATTCAAGATGGCTTTTGGTGTTGTATTGCAAATTAGGGACATGGTACCATTCTTGTGGGCACTCAGGCCCTTGACGTCATCAGGCACGAAGATCAGCTGGCCTAGGGAAATGTAACCGCCCCATACGACCAGGGTGGTTATTATCTTTGGTCCAATGCCGCCGACCGCCTGCAAAAGAATAGCACATTTTGACGCCGGTGCGAAAAGATTGTCTTTTTATCGCGAGTCACTAGTTACTTCTGGTCCGAGCGAAAGCGAGGCTCGACATTAGAGATAAGTGAAAATGATAATTACGCACGTGTGTACCAAAAAATTTCCATACTAATATCACAGAATATTTAATAGTCCTACATACAGAATGGCCACGGAATCACCCGCCTGAATTAAGCCGGCGCGCAACTCGCCCTTACCGTCATTTGTTTCATCCGGAGATGGAGAGTGGATCATTGGCCCGCGTAGTGGTACACACACATTTACAAGTATACACACGTCCTCGCACGCAAACATTGACACTTCATTCGAAATGTGTTCGAAATCGTGTTTTGATAGGCCGTGTCCGCCCTGTGCTAATATTATAAATGCGAAAGTAACTCTGTCTGTAACTTCTTCAAGCATAAACCTCTGGACCGATTTAGATGAATTTGGTATGGAGATTATTGGAGTACCGGGCAAGGACTATTTTTTTCCTGGAAAAACGCAGTTCCGGCGGGAAAGCGATAACAACAATCCACGCGGATCAAGTCGCAGAGACGACGAAGTATCGTTGTGGTTTTACCTACTACCTCTCATGGTGAGGGTCGGGGGTTCGAGCTCGGCTCGCACCTCTGCGAAAATTTCAATTTACCACTGAGCTTTTCGGTGAAGGAAAATATCGTGAGGAAACCTGCACCTACTACCTAATTCAAGGACGTGTGTGATCTCCCCAATCCACACTGGGCCCGCTTGGGAACTATATCCCAAACCCTCTCGAAGCCTGTGCCCACAGTCATCATCATCATCATCATCATCATCATCATCATCATCATCATCATCATCATCATTTGTTTTGGTGGTGGTTGACTTACCATCTTCGAGGTGGGTATGTGGGCTACCCCAGCGACGATGGCGTTGGGCGGCGTCCCCACCGGCATGTGGAAGGCCATGGAGCAGGCCAGCGTCGCGGGGATCATCAGGAACCGCGGGTCCAGGCCGAGCGTTCGAGCCTGATACAGAGATAAAAATATAATAGTACAGGTTTACTCAAATGAGAAGGCACGTAGATAAAGAGGGTATATTTCGCTGTTTTCGTTAATTTCTAAATATTACTGAATGAAATCATGAATTAGAGATCTTCTACTATCTAAATTCCCGCGCCTTCACATTTTAAAACGCTTCAATGTATTTAAAAAGCACCACCAACACTCTCAACACATGTGTGCGAGCTAAGACAGCCATCAACTATGCGTAGAGTGTTGGTGGAGCTTTTTAAATAATAATAAAAAAAATTGAAGCGTTTTGAAATGTGAAGGCGCGGGACTTTAGATAGAAGATCTCTACCGCTCTATGGTTGAATAAAACATTAAGCATGGATTGCAACAGTTATCATATGAACACGAAATTTTTAGTATTGTGGAAGTAATATCTTTTTAAAACTTTCCATCGCATTTTAATGTAATCTTATCATTTGAATGCCTAACCAACAAATATAAAACGAGACGCGTCATTCAACCATAGAATGATGACTTCTTTTTTAATTCAGTAATATTGAGAAAATAATAAAAACAGCGAAACATTTGACAGCTGTATGCGACGTTACCAACTTTCGGGATAAACCCTCTTAAGCAAAAAACATACACTGCATACTTCGTCGCGCGCCTTCTAAGTTGTGCTGTACACTTTGACGCAAGTGCTGTGGACGTCTTTAAACAGTGTTGCCTCCCTCACGAACAATGTAGGTATACTTTATTTCTAAGCCGGTGTGATGTAATTATGTTGATGTTCCTAAATCAATTGAAATTGTGCGAAAAGCCCTGTAGCCTTGCTAGTCCCGCGTCTTGTACTAGCGACTATGTTAGATAGTGTCTCGTACTAGCGACTATCTTAGACCCGTGTCTCGCACTAGCGAATATCTTAGACCCGTGTCTCGCACTAGCGAATATCTTAGACCCGTGTCTCGCACTAGCGAATATCTTAGACCCGTGTCTCGCACTAGCGACTATCTTAGACCCGCGTCTTGTACTAGCGACTGTGTCAGACCTGTGTTTCGTACCAGCGAGTACCTTAGAACCGCGTATTGTATTAGCGACTATTTTAGACCCGCGTCTCGCACTAGCAACTACGTAAGACCCGCGTCTCGCAGTAGCGAATGTGTCAGAGCCGCGTCTCCGGCGCACCCACCATGTTGGCCAGCACGGGCAGGATGAGGTTGGCGATGGCCACGTTGGAGGTGAACTCGGTGATGAACTGCGTGACGAGCACCACCACGAGCAGCACCACGGGCCCCGGCAGCCCCGCCAGGCCGCCCAGCGAGCGCCCGATCATCTCCGACAGACCCGTGGCCTTGCTGCCCTCCGCCAGAGCGAACCCACCGCCTGGGAATACAAATAGCATTATCTCAAGAGGGTTTACTCCGAAGGCTAGCAACGTCGCAAATAGCTGTCAAATATTTCGCTGTTTTCATTAATTTCTGAATATTACTGAATGAAATCATGAATTATCGCTCTATGGTTGAAAAAAACATTAAGTATGGATTGCAACAATTATCATAGGACCACGAAATTTTTAGGATTATGGAAGTACTATCTTTTGAAAAGCTTCCGTCGCATTTTCGCTGCATTTTAATGTAATCTTATCATTTGAATACCTAACCAACAAATATAAAACGAGACGCGTCATTCAACCATAGAATGAGAAGTTCTTTTTTAATTCAGTAATATTGAGAAATTATTATAAACAGTGAATCATTTCACAGCTATATGCGACGTTGCCAACTATCGGAATAACCCTTTTAATTCATACTTAATATTATAAATGTGAAAGTGTGTTTGTTCATCCTTCCTTCGCGTCAAAACAGCTGTATGGATTCTGATGACGTTTGATACGGAGATAGTTTGAGACACTGGAAATAACATAGGATACTGTTTATCCCGATGTTTTGACGGGATCGGGTTTACATGATTCATATGATGTATTTTGTAATATGTGAATCTTTTATCTTCATCTAAATAAACATTGAAGCTAAACGAGTCACTCTTAGTCCTCGTCTTTCTCAAACGCACAAACTTGCTTCGAATCTTTAAGTTTGAGAGATAATTGTGTAAAAATAATATGATACCCAGATGTCAGAACTTACCCAATAAGAACAGGAGTCCCCAGGGGATCTTCTCTTTGAGGATGTTCCACGTGACGACGCCGGGAGACGCTTTGGTGGCTGCAAGGTCTTCATCTGTAAAACAATCAAATATTAATTAATATTGGTATTTTAATTACTGTATATTAGCTAGTCGCGCTAACATTGCACGGGTATACTGGGGTGATTATAAGCAACTAGCTTCTGCCCGCGACTTCGCCCGCGTGGAATTCGGTTATCGCGTTCCCGCGGGAACTATTTATTTATTTATTTATTTAAACTTTATTGCACATTAGTAAAACTAATACAAAAGGTGAACTTAATGCCATAAGGCATTCTCTGCCACACTGTAAGCCACACTGTAAAAATATACGTTAACTATGCGTTTTACCGGGATAAAAAGTATATCCTTTCCCAGGACTTCTGACAATGAACCATTTCTATTGGAATCTTTTCCCAAGGGGTATATACTGTATTTGTAATAAGTATTATTAGTAAATTATGAACCCGTGGTGGCGGAGTATCTGGCACGCAACTCTTGAGTTTACTTATGTGCGAAATTCAATTTCAATTTACCACTGAGCTTTTCAGCGTAGGCAAACATCGTGAGGAAACCTGCACGCATCTACGAAGTAATTCAAGGATGTATGTGAAGTTCCCGATCCGCAATGAGACCCTAAACCCTTTCCTTATGAGACGAGGCCTGTGCTGTGCCCACCAGTGGGACGCAAATAGGCTGTTGTTATGGTGGTGGTGTTAATGGTATACTTACAGGAAGACGATGCTGAGAAGAACTTGAGGAAGTCCATGGACATGGGCAGAATGAACATCAAAACGACGATGAACATCGACGTCACGCCGTCCTTCACCTTCCTGCGAACACATCATCACCACTTCATCACAGGTTTACAACAGGGTTGGGCAGTATTTCAACTACGTATGTATTTGAAATACAAATACGTATTTTGTAATTGTATTTCAAATACGGCATTCACGTGTAATTTGTATTTAAATACTCTAAGTTTTAAAATACATTTTATTCTGACGGCCGGATTGGTCCAGTTGGTAGTGACCCTGCCTTCTGTTCCGATGGTCGCGGGTTCGAGTCCCGCTCGGGGCAAACTTTGTGTGATGAACACGAATGTTTGTACTCGAGTCATGGATGTTTAGTATTTATATATGTATGTATTTCTATATATAAGTATTTATATCGTTGTCTAGCACCCACAGTACAAGCTTTGCTTAGTTTGGGGCTAGGTCAATATGTGTGAAATGTCCCAAGATGTTTATTTTTTATATTCTGAAGTCATATGATAATGAAAAACGAAACGCATGTGCGAGAAAGCTCCATCGCACTGTCCAAAAAAAACCGCCTGTTTGTTGCTCTTGATTAACACCTCAGAATTTATTTCGTATAAGCCAAATCTCTTTCCAAGACCGAAGTGCGTAAATTTTTCACTTTCAAATTTCGGGCGTAGAGATAATCTGCTATAGAAAGTCCCGCGCCTTTCCAATTCAAAACGCTTCAATGTATTTGGAAAGTATTTAAAAAGCACCACCAACACTCTCAACGCATGTGTGCGTGCTGAGACAGCCGTCAAACATGCATTGAGGGTGTTGGTGGTGCTTTTTAGGGTTCCGAAGTCCACAAGGAACCCTTATAGTTTCGCCATGTCCGTCCGTCCGTCCGTCTGTCCGCACTATTGCTCGGAGATGCTTAGGTCTAGAGAGCTGTAATTTGGCATGAATATGCATATTAGTTACGCTGACAAAGTGGTACAATAAAATTTTGAAATATATTTTTTTATAGGGTACCTCCCCTACTCGTAAAGTGGGGATGTAATTTTTTTTTCTTGCCTACCCCATGGTGCGGCAGATCGTTGAATAGGTCTTAAAAAAATATTGTGGGTTTGTTAAAACCATTTTTTGATTAAGTGATGCGTTTGTGAAATATTAAGCTTTAAAGTGCTATTTTTTGTTAGAGTCACGTGTCCCCCCCCCCTGCCAGCTAAATGGTGGTATTTGGATGGCTGAAAAAAATCACGGTTGTGGCATATATAACGTAGTTGAAAGGAAAACTATCAGAGCTAAGTAGGCTGTACAAACTTACGAGTAATAGTCGACCAACTTATAATGATGATTTTTCTCGAGCGGCAGGGGCGTCGGGCGGGCACGTCATACCACAGGCTAGCTAGATGCTAATAAGTCTTAGAAAGGTACTGTGGGCATCGTCAACTTCGGAACCCTATAATTTGCGCGTGGCCCGACACGCACTTGGCCGGTTTTTTAAATACTGTAGCGGGGGGTTGATGTTAGCTCAGGTAGATGCTGCTGGCACGGAGATCAGCGGTGGAATCCGAAGACACGAAGACGATGCCTAGCTTATTAAAATATCTAAATCTTGAAGACTGGCCCTATTACTGCCCTAATACTGCTAAATTGAGAAATAATAGATTTAAAGTTGAATTGATATTATATTTTAAGAGATGCGTTCATTACAATGCATAGCAAAAGACTAAAAATATTAAACAAAAACACACTACGCTTAAAACTACCTATTTTTGGAAGAGAATGTGTCAACTAACCGATTGTACTCGCCCAGTCTCCACAATACTTTGAAGCGTTTTGAATTGTGGAAGCGCGGGACTTCTATACTAGATTATCTCTTCGCTAATTTGTATGGAGGATGTCCTTGTAAATAGTACTGACATGTTGGTGATGACGTTGGCCCAGCCGGGCATGAACCCTGGACTCCGGAAGATGTACATGAACACGGCCAGGACGAACAGGAATCCGGACGCCTGCAACAGACAAACAGTCCACATATTTTATGTTATACGTTGAAGGCCACTTCTGTTCTGGCATAACAACGCGTCAATATACAGGGTCAAGCAAAATGTAGTGACGATATTTTACCCAGAGTATCAGCTATCGATTCTAGCATGTATTTTAGGTTTTTATTTTTTTTCGAATTGGTGAGAAAACATATTTACATATGGGCCGGTATGGGATTGATGACGTGAGCGATACCTGCTTCCTTAAGGCATTCACTGCCACTTCTTTTTACGAACTTTCGCCTGGTGCCACATCTGTCATTAAGGGAACATTGCAACGCACATGTGCGTTCAAGGCACTGCGGGAAAGTCAGCAAAGCGCAATGCGTCGGTGGCAGTGAATGCGTTAACGTGACAATTCACATTAACATTACATTTTCATAAAGACTATACACAGGTAATTGGTCTCTTTCGAAAATTTAAATATGGAGGGTTTAGTTATTAAAATATATTTTTTTTATTCTTATTATTACGTACCTTTTCGTGGAAGGTGACGGGCCCCAGGTTCCTGTACTTCTCCTTGATGACTTTCATGGTGGAAGTGGATCCGGAGGCAGCGGCTACCTTCTTGGCTGCCTCACTGTTGGGCCTGTCCACGTCATAATAAGAATAAGACAATGCCAAATTAATAGAAAACTTTCACTATGGAGTGTGGAATGTGTCTTGGTAAGGAGCGCAATCTTATATGGCGAAACAGTTGAAAACGTGACCAGCGGATTTGATAAGCAACAAAAGAAAACACACTCTTCTCACAACCGTTTTCGCCTCAGCAGCGCCATCTGAAGGCGCTACTGCAGACTATCCGCCTAGGTGGCTTGACTGGAGTGGCGACCGCAGCGCCCCCAACCTACCCGATTTGGTGTCCACTTTTGGAACTATAAAGATTGCGCTCCTTTACTTCAACCCTCCATAACTTTTACCATATCCAGAAAAGATGGCACTGTACAGGTGAAGTATGAAAATTTGAAGCTTAGCTATTATTAGATATGTCTTATTCTGAATCTATAATTTTAACCAACTTTGAAAAAACGAGGACGTTCTCAATTCGTCTGTTTTTTTTTTCTTTTCTTGTTTGTTCCGCGATTACTCCGTCAATTGTGAACCGATTTCGATAATTCTTTTTTTAATCGAAATTGATCCCATTTTAATTTGGTTCAGTTCTGAAGATGGAAACCATGAGAAAATGCGGGAACTCCTCAAAATTTGTTAACACGTATATAATTTTGGAATCAATTACAAAGACTTGACACCGACTTTGTAGGCTGTCGGAGTTTGAAGTCGGTTTATTTAATTTTTAGGGTTCCGTACCTCAAAAGGAAAAAACGGAACCCTTATAGGATCACTTTGTTGTCCGTCTGTCCGTCCGTCCGTCCGTCTGTCAAGACCCTTTTTCTCAGGAACGCGTGGAGGTATGAAGCTGAAATTTATATCAATTACTCAGGTCTACTGTCCCTTGAAGCTGTGAAAAAATCAAACTTCTAAGCCAACGCAATCAAAAGATACAGCCGTTTATGCCGCAAATTTTCGACACTTGCAAGGGAATCAAAACCTACAGGGTGCTTCCCGTGAACTCAGAATCTTGAAATTTGGTACGAAGCAACGTCTTATAGCATAGATAAAGGAAAAATTACGAAAACCATAAATTTTTAGTTACATCACATAATATATTTTTTTTTAATAATTTTAACCTTACTACCCATTTCCTCATAAACGCGTAGAGGTATTAAATTGAAATTCATACCAAATACTCAGGTCTATAATACCTTTAAGCTGTAACAAAATCAAACTTCTATGTCAACGCAATCAAAAGAAACAGCAATTTAAGCTGCATATTTTGAAACTCGCAAGTACTCGCAAGGGAATCAAAACATAAAGGGTACTTCCAGTCGACCTAGAATCTTGAAATTTGGCATGAAGCAACGTTTTATAGCACACATAAAGGAAAAATTCCGAAAACCTTAAATTTTTAGTTACATTACAAAATATATATTTTTTAAGATCTTTGTCTTAAATTTATGCTACTCCATCTTTCCCCATTGTAATGTTATGAATTTCATTTTGCAATAAAAATACCATAGTTATGACTCGATTGTCGTAAAGAACGAACTTTGTAAACCTTACAGGTTTGTACGGAACCCTCGGTGCGCGAGTCCGACTCGCACTTGGCCGGTTTTTTTTATCATATTATATTTTTCATCATAATTTGAACTTTATTTTCTAACGTCATTTGTCTTTTTGCACAGCAGATATGCTGAATACCAACCTGAACATGCCCATAAAGGTGACCTGCAGGGAGATCCACACAAGTATCTGCATCACCAACACGCAGGGCGTACTGTACAGCATGAAGAAGAAGAAGTTGACCGACTTCGCTATATCCGGGAACTCACTGGAATGGAAATACAATGGTAAATGTAAAGTACAATGGGGTGCGAAACCTGGCGTTCGTTCGGGGGTACGTAGGACCTATAAATCTGTGATAAATCTTATATTTGGATGGAATTTGCGTCCTTGCGGCTTGTCCCATTTGCGGTTAGCTTCGATCGAAATTAGATTCGACCGCCGAATTTTTCATTTTATTATTATTATAAGCAAGCATTTCACCACGATCTCACCTGATGGTAAGTGACGATGCGGTCGAGGGTGATACATGCTTACTTAGATAGTACCTGTTCACTCTCGACTTGAAAAGATCCAAGTTATAACTATCGGGGAAGAGACCGGCCGGTAGAGAATTCCACTCCTTAGCTGTTCGCATGATGAAGCATGAATCGAAGCGCTTCGTGCGCGCTGGAGGAATATCCACAACATAAGGATGGAATCCAAGACCACGCCTAGTCCCGTAGTGACGAAATGGGGATGGTGGAATTAAATCAAACAATTCCCCTGCACACTCTCCAAAGTGTATCCTATAAACAGCGAAACAAACGAATGCTAATGTTGACTCTTTTTTCTTTGAGATGTGTACAAATACGTGGGCATGTCTGCGTGAACCTGTTTAGGGTTGGCGGACGGAACGAGCGCGCGCGAGCTACCTGTTCGTATTGTGAAGTTATGGAAGCACTTGTTCGGTGCCAGCGACGACCATGACTGAGTACACTTTTCCGCGGTTCTCCGCGGGCGGGGTGAGGTAACCTGCTGTTGGTGCGGGGGGTACGTGTAGCCACCGTACCTATTAGATATACTGTCACAGAATATTTAATAGTACTACTTACAGAATGGCCACGGAATCACCCGCCTGAATCTAGTCCGCGCGCAACTCGCCCTTACCGTCATTTGTTTCATCCGGAGATGGAGAGTGAATGAGACTGTCGACATCTATGGAATTTATATTTATTTGACAATGGAGGCCATCTCCATGTTTTTCTTTTTTTTTCTGGACCCTTGGAGACTATACATCTCTAAGATCTTAGATTTAAGTTTAAGTTAGGGACTATACATCCCTTCAATGTAATTTTAGTACGTACTATATGTATATTTTATACATGAAATGTAAATGTAAATTTTTTTACTATGTGGAAATTTTCAAAAAAGATCTTCTGCTTGAGTTTGTTGCGGCGCTTCTTCTCATGCAATGGGTCTAGGAAGCGCTGGTAAATTCTTTTTCTGACGTGTAAAAGTGCCCCTATGTGGCCAATTTTCTGAATAAATGATTGAATTTTAATTGAATTTGAATTAATCGTTGGCCCGCGTAGTGTTACACACACATTCACAAGTGTACAGACGTCATCGCACGCAAACATTGACACTTCATTCGAATTGTGTTCGAAATTGTGCTTTTATAGGCCGTGTCCGCCGTGTGATAATGTGCCAATACTAACCTGTCAAATATCCCCTTGAATGCGGAGTTGGTGGCGGTGCCGACCAGAGTGCCGCATCCGCCGAGGGTCGAAGCGTAGGCTATGCTCAGGTAGTAACAGATCGTGATGTCACTGGGGATTGGGGTCCTGTAATATGTGGAAACACATATTAAAGACATACAGGAAAATTTGAAACAACGATACAGGTTTACACAGAAGACGTGTGGATTAAGTAAAAGTAGACTCTGCCTCAACGGCTTAAGTGCTTCGCCGCGCCCCTTCTAAGTTGTGTCCTGCTGTACTTATGCATAATTTTAATTCAGCTATTCATTTCATAAATCCTTTATGAGCTACTCATTTCATAAATCCTTTATGATGCATTCAAAAATAGGTAGTAATGAAATCCATTATGACAGCGAGTTCTGTCAAAGCCAATTTCCTATCTGTGGTCAAACAGTAAAATTCATTAAAAAAAATCGAAATCGATGCTGTAATGACGTTCAAATTTCGAACAGCAATGCCCGCCTATATTCTTCAGTCAGACAAAACGAAAGTTTGTTCCAAATTCAAATGTAGGCTGTATTTAGTCTATGCTTTTTGAAAATCGAATGTGAGACACTGACGTATTCGAATTGCCTCCATTGTGGACAGGTTTCGAAGCATTATAAAATGAGTGTAGATAAAGTTGTGTATGCAACTGTACGTAATTAGGCCTCAAAGCACTCGTGCGATATTATTATGAACCTTCCCTGTCGGCTCGTTTCATAAAACCCCACTCGTGTTTTAAGGACTTTTATTATGTTACAGTTACATAAACTACTATTTTTCACGAGTAGGGATAACAGGGTTCGTTCCTATAGCTGAAATACTCGTATAATAAATAGTACAGGACCTGGGCGACCGAACTTTACGCGGGTGAAATTGCTAAAACCCAGTTTTCCCAGATATGAGTCCTAGCTAGATCGATTTGGAAGCCGTGGTGGCCTAGTGGTTCGACCTACCGCCTCTCATGCAGAGTCGGGGGTTCGATTCCGGCTCGCACCTCTAAGTTGACTTATGTGCGAAATTCAATTTGAATTTACCACTGAGCTTTTCGGTGAAGGAAAACATCGTGAGGAAACCTGCACGCATCTGCGAAGTAATTCACAGATGTGTGTGAAGTCCCCAATCCGCACTGGGCCCGCGTGAGGACTATAGCCCCAACCCTCTCGTGATGAGAGGAGGCTTGTGCCCAGCAGTGGGACGCAAATAGGCTGTAGTAGTAGTATAAGTAATGCAATTTTTTCATGAGTATGTAGTATGTATATACATTTTACACCAATAATTATCTACTCACTCTTCAGGCTGATCCTTGACCGCCTTAACCTCCTTTCCGTTCTCCGTCGGATTCTTCTTCTTGTTAATATACACATCCCCGAGCCCCTGGGACTCCAGGACTTCCAGGATGGCCTCAACAATAGGCACCATCATTGTCGTCGCGGCGGCGTTGGATACCCACATCGATATGAACATAGTCACGAACGTCAGACCGAAGTTTAGCCTGGAATGCGAATAAAAATAAAAATAACTATTTTGATGAGATTTTTGTCGCATCGCATGCTCGCACTATTGTGTTCCGGTAAGGGGAAGGGAAAAGCCGTGGTGGCCTAGTGGTTCGACCTACCGCCTCTCATGCCACTCATTAACCACTGAGCGTTTCGGTGAAGGAAAACATCGTGAGGAAACCTGCACGCATCTGCGAAGTAATTCAAAGATGTGACCATGACAAAGTCGCGGGCACAAGCTTTTTTTAAATAAGAAATTAAATCGATTACGTGGAACATTTTGTAGAGGCGGCAGATTTATATAGTGGACACTAACAGCAATATTAAAAGGGGAGGGGTTTGGACAAAATCTCCTACCATCTCACCAAAGCAGGTCGAAAATGCAGCGAAGTAATTCAAAGTGTGAAGTCCCCAATGGGCCCGCGTAGGGACTATAGCCCAAACCCTCTCGTGATGAGAGGAGGCCTGTGCCCAGCAGTGGGACGCAATTAGGCTGTAGTAGTAGTAGTAGCAGGTCGAAAAATCGCTACATAACTAATTGTATCTAAATGCTTTTTATGTCTATGGTATAGGCAAACGAGTGCACAGCCCACCTGATGGTAAGTGGTCACTGCGGCCCATGGACACCGAAATCCTTTGATCCCCCATTAAGAAACCATAAGATCTCGAATGGGTTGCCTACCCTGAGTCCTAAGATGGAATGCCTCTGTGCCAGAAATTTCATGCTTATAGCATTAACTCCGCCTTTTGTTGTTTGTGCAATAAAGGATTTAAATAAATGAATTGTGTAATGAACGTATTCAATCTGGGAACTTTTTCTCATTATTCTTTTCCTATAATGTCATAAGTCACTTGAAAATATATCTGAGTTTAACCGAACGAACATTTATTTGTACTCGTTAATTGCTTTAAGTAATGAACAAATTGGCATCTCAAAAACATTACTGACCTTCTATGGGAGCACCCAACAACTTGCACGGTCCACAATGCAACCCTCCTAGGCAGCTTGGAGTGCTGCACCCCAGCCGCTATCATCAGCCCTCCCATGAACATCATATTGGTCTCCTTCATGTACGCTGCGCAGGTCTTGTCCGAGTCCAATATGCCCATCGTTGGGAACAGGATGATGGGCAGCATGGACGTCACGGGGAGGGGAAGTAACTCCAACACCCAGTAGGTAGCCATTATGAGGACTACGTACATACATCTGTAGGCCTGGAAATGTATCATTAGTAATCATTTTATCATTCTGTAGGAAATCTTTTTATACATGTAATGTAAATTTTGTTAATTTTTGAAAAAAGGCCTTCTGCTTGAGTTTGTTGCGGCACTTCTTCTCAAGCAATGGGTCTAGGAAGCGCTGGTAAATTCTTTTTCTGATGTATAAAAGTGCCCCTATGTGGCCAATTTGCTGAATAAATGATTGAATTTGAATTTGAACTTTAAAGACTAGCGAATGCCCAAAACTTTGTGTGCTTTTTTTAAATATTAAATTTGTTTTGTGACAAGCTGTCAGACCTCAAACAGGTTGGAGCTAGACCTAGTAATGGTTGCGGGAATGCATTAGAAATTAGTGGCACATCCCATCGCAGTTGGTTACAACCCACTGTTGGGAACAAGCCTCCTTGCATCATGAGTAGGGGGGGCTAGTTAATTCCCAGAAATAAATATAGGTATTTAGGGTTATAGGGTGAAATAATGAACACTCATGGGAAGAATGTGTGATTTTAAACTTAACTCATATCCCCTGGGAATATTTGTAAAAAGCAAACATGGTTTATGCAATTAAAAAAAAAAATTTTTTGGTACTTTAACTTACCCTATCATTGTTAAGTATAGGTATTGGTAATAGCAGTATAGGAGTTAACACCACTAATAATGACTTCCAGTATATTGAGAAAAATAATGATAATCTTTGGCCTAATGTTGCACTTGATCTTGGTCTGGAAAAGAAGTATGTGGTTCCTCTGAAAAAGAAAAGAATATTATACAACCTGCCCATGCTGTTAGCACTGAAATAAAAGTGCTGTGAAAAAAATGAAAGTAAAATGAAAAAGTTAAATTATCTATTATTTTTTAACTGTCCAGTTAAGTTTTACTTTACAACTGAAGGTTTAGTTTTTCACCTTATGGTTATTGAAAATGATACTGAAAATAAAAAGATCCCATTTACTGGTTTAAATTGTAATAATGAAATCACTTTTATGACCGGGTAAGAATAAGTAAAATTAAAATGTCATTTTTAAACAGTGCCAAGAATTAGGTATGTGCCAAGATTAGAAAAATATGTAGATAGGAAATTCATTGGAAATAAAATCGTGTGCTTCCAAGACATGAAATTAATGTGAATATTTTGTTGAAAATATTGATGAAAAATTCAAGTGCATTCAGACATCACTAGTTATTTCTAGCATTAGGAAACTATTAGTGCTTATCAAGAGTAAATTCATGCAGAGTGTTTCTACAAAGTGTTGGTTGCTATTAATGCACTTACAACATTTTATTATTACTTGGCAGGTAGTTTATAATATTCAATAAAAATACCAAAAATCTGTAACGAAAATCATGCACTGTTGTAGTCTGTTGATTCTCAATAAAATCAATAATAATGCAATTTTAGCGAACGGTACATATTGCTGATCTAAGTTTAATTTGCATCACATCAAATTTTATGTGCGTATAATTATGTGATTTCAAACAGTATGATTAACTTACCGATTTTCGTCATTCACCCCATTCTCCACACGGTTCGGACTATCACCAGCGTTTCCGTTGGACATTTTGATAGATTTTGCTTTTATGTTTTACTTTCAGAAACACCTATAAATCTCGCTTCGATTACATTCCCACAAACATCTGAAAAGAAAGAAAAAGTCATTTAATACAAGGAGCAATTTTAAATTGTTAATCAACTTAACAGAGGGAAATTGTTACGGTAGCGATATTTTTTTTCCCAATTAACGCAATAATATTACAGCCTCGCTGAAATTCAAACAAAACGTGCCGCACTTGACGCACTTCAAATTGACGGGACTCGGACGGACGCGAAACGCGTTTATTTTCATTTTTTTATCAACATATTTCTTTTTTTTTGTAATGTTGGTACTCTGTACCACGTTTCGGGGGCAGGGCAGGGTTTTAGAAGCCACAGCATTGATGGCCGCAGTTATTTTAATCATAATCATTTAATCATTTCATTTAGTTATATTACGTAAATATTGACATTTTAAATAGGTTTTCTGATAATGTAACATTTAATTTACGATTTGTATGATCGTTTTAAGATGGTTTTAAGCAAACTTGTCTCAGCTCTAAACTTAAAACTTCAACAGCCAGTATATTCGTATCAATCTTCGTAAACGTATTCCGCAGAGCTACCACTATCTACACGCAAAACGTCAACCGTGACAGTAACAGAAGGGAGGATAGATAACGAAAACAATGCAGTTTTCGGTGTAATTAATTAATTAAATCGGTGGAATTATATTACAAATTATAATTAAACACAACGCTATTTATAAGTGCTTTGCTTTTCAACACTCTGCAATGGCGAAACATGTGAAATTGGACGGTGAAGGTACGTAACTATTAGGGTGTTTCATCTTTGTATGGTGAAAAATTTTTTTAAATATTTTTTCAGACTTTGCTTTTCCCTTGGATTTCACTTACTTAAAAAGCTTAAATACCAAATTTCAAGAATATTGGGACACATTTAGGGGTTGCACACAACGATGAGTAAGTGTGAAATTGACTAAAACGCCCGAACGCATGTAAAAAATACTTTATTGGACATGCATTAATAAAAATACGAAGTGCTTACTCAAATTTGGAGTTGTAAATGAACCTCATATATACCTGTTGAATAATCTGAAGCTCCGATATAAAAACCAAGATGCAACATAACTAGAGACCTCATCTTTTGTACGCTTGGGTACGCCTTTCCTGTGGTGTTCGACGACTCTGAGCAAGAATTGTTTCTGTTCTTCGTTTTTGACTGAATCGTAATTTTTTTTTATCAGAGCAATGCCACGTTCTGCAGTATCATTAACTACTTTAAGCTCATCAACAAAACCTTTAAGTGTACTGCCGCAATATTCGGTTTCGGCCTGGACGCCAAACAATGAAAACAAAGTTCTTGTTTTACTGGTAACAAAGTCACTGAGAGATTTGTCCTCAAGTTTAATTTTACCGTCAAGTCGTTTCAGTTCTTTCTTCTTTGCAGGATTATTTAAATTCGCAAACATCTTTTGTTTTTCATCTACAGAGGTACGTTCATCCAAAAACGCTAATCCAATGTTCATTTCCGATAAATACCAAAGATGTCCCTTAGCCGCAGCAATGGCACTTTTTTGCACAACTTTATCTGGGTAAGAGGTCAAAAGCTGTATCATGTCCAAATCATTCTTAGGGGCCCACCGACTAATCATTGCTTCGTGCCAGAATCTGATGTATATTAAGAACACAAAGTGTCCTATACGTTTCATACCGTTGACTTCTTTTTTAGTCACACCAGGGCTTTTAAGCATTTGATCGGTAAACAGAACTATTTTCAGTGCATAAATTGCCCTAGCCATCCACCTTGCCTGATGAAGAGCCCCTGGTGCCCTAAATTTAAAATCACTTTGAGACCAACCTCCGAGGTATAATATGGAGAGCTGTAACAATTCAACAAGTTTGATATTCTTTGTACAGTTTTTTTATTCCAGCTCGGATATTTTCCTCACACTTAACAGGAATATTAGCCTTCCGCCATACCTCCTTTAGCTTCATGCTTGTAGATTTTGCAGCATCCGAAAGCGTTTCTTTCATTTCTTTGTGGTGATAAATAAACACTAATAACACTTGTTCCCTGGAGGGAAGCCGAGCTCCTAAGAATTCACCACAAGGTACTTTTTCAAGCAACCAGATTCCGCGTCTACTGCTCATTTTTCCGTAAATACCAACAAAAACTAAATAGAATACACTATTAGCACTTTTGTGTACCTATTATCCGCATTAAAATACCGTAAGTAGTCAAATGACACTTACGATCTATTTATTAGCCTTCCTACCCTCCATAGTGAAAAAATAGGTGTTTGAAAAAAAACGTATCAAAGTGTGCAACCTCTAAATATTAACCGATTTTCACGAAATTTAAAATATAAATCTTTTATGTAAGTGAGATCGAGAAACCAAGCAAAGTCAAAGGAAAATTGAAAATTTGGAAAAATGAAACACCCTAGTAACTATATTGTCTGTAACAACTTCAGATTGTGCTGGTTTTACAAACTGATGCTTGCTATTTCCTCGATATATCTTGAAAAAAAAAACATAATTATACAGCGTAATAACTAATTGGATAGCGAGATTACATTGTAGTGCACATATAATATTTATAGGTTATGTTTTGGTTGAACTGTAGGTAAATGATCAGTGGCACTATTTATGAAGAATATAGTCTGTAACTTATACTTTTAGATAATCTATACTAATCTGAAGGTGTTTTTCCATTCGATTTACTTGAAGAGCTAAGGATTTCATTAAAATGGATCAATTTATTTTATTACGTATTAGCAGCCTGTCTTGGTGAATGACTAATGGGCAGTAGACATCTTAGTTAATTCTCATAAATAATAACACTTAGAAATTGTATTCATAAACCAATAACACGTCAAATTATTTTAACAAACAACATAACCCCACAACTTTACAATTTAGGATCAATCTTGGAAAAGTGACTCGATTCATAAAATTGTTCCCCTTAGAGTAAATAGTGATATATAAAAAAAAATATAAAAGCATCATCAAAGTCTATAAAAATCACAAACAGGAGCTTTTATTTCTATACACGGTGGGTCAGAAAATATGGCAAATAATTAACCCACCGTATTGGCTATCGATTCTAAGTATATTGTATAGGTCTTGAATTTTTTTCGAGTTGGTAAAAAAAAAAATTATATGGGATCGGTTGTGTGAGCGACGCCTGAATCCTATACAAAATATTTTTTTTTACCAACTCAAAAAAAATTAAAGACCTATACAATATACTTAGAATCGATAGCCGATACTGTGGGTTAATTATTTGCTATATTTTCTGACCCACCATGTATAGTAAGAGTACAAAGAAATTTATAGGTGCATCCGAGACCTCTGGAACTTGTAACATACATAGTAATCAGCTGCTTGCATACAATGGAACTTGACAGTAGGAAGTTATCAAGATACAAGTGACTGTCTGCACCAATCTAAAGTAACCCTTAATTCTTTGTAACAAAGTCATGGTTTAGAAAACCATTTCATAGTTTATAAGTACACCTATCCATTTCGAATAACTATTTAATAAATGGGACGGATGATACTAAGTTAATTGAGTGAATAGAAATTTATATACTTTGCATATGGTAAATTAAACTAAATTCAGAACAATAAAGAATTCTACCGGATATGTATACAATACACAGCTGCAAAGAAAAAAAGGTTTTAATTTGATGATTTTTTAAGTCTTTTTACAGCTACCTGCCTGTCTCTATATTGTATGGACATAATCATAAAAAGAGACTTTTCTTTTCATTTACACTTACAATTTTCACACCAACCTTATCCCGACCGTCACAAACACCACTAATACAAAACTAGCCAAATACAACATTTTACTGCATTTGCACGAATGAAAATCTCAAAGCAAATGCCAAAGTAGTGATTATACACCATTTTCTATTAAATACCATTGGATTCGCTTTTCCTTATCGGGCGCCATTTGTAATCGGTACGTACAGTCCGATTTCAATGTTACAATTCATTTTTATTTGCTCAAGTGTGTGTTATTATCTCCTATTCACCACTCCAAACATGTTGCAAATTGATGAACTCTCCACGCAATATCAATACAGTGTAAATGTGTGTTCACTGTTGTACATCTAAACAACTAGCCCTTACCCGCGACGTTGTTCATGTAGACTTGTAATTTTGCGTACCTCATATGTTATACTTTTTTATTTAATTTATTTACAACTTTTTTGGGTGGAATATAGCAAAAAAGATACTGAATCTTTGCCGTCTAGTCAATATGTGTTGTGTTTGAAGATTTTTTAATTATAAATGTTAAATTTCGATATATTGTGAAATATCTCGCTCAAATAGCGTCAAAGTCAGTCTATTTAAAGTATGTCAGTATGACGAAATTGATTAATGTAAATGAGAGCCATTTACTAGCTGGTTTGGCAGCCGCAATTCACCACTTAGTCAGCATAAAGCAATATTCTGAATAGGTAGTCTATAAGTTACAATTTTGATTTTCTTTACTACAGGTATGACAGAACAGTAAGCCAGCCTTCCCTGTCAAATACTCGTAGGCACTTAGGTGTTTTTCAGTTATATATTTAGTATTTTTTTCAAGAAATTTGCTGCATTCACTCCTAAGGACAGTCACTTTTTAGTCTGTATGTACCCCATCCTTGATTAAGTACCGTACCACGATATTCTTAGATATTGCGCCCTTGTCAATAGTTTTGATTTTACATATGAACATGAATAAGTAGTTGCGAATTTTTTTCACCGAAGACAGAGACATTCAACAGAACAGAGAAATTCAGACGAGAATTCGAGACAAAATTCGTATCACCACATTTCGTAGGCTACCTATATTCCACGTAGGTAACCACTATATGACCACTTTTTATCGAGCTGTGGTAGGTATTACGTGTGAAGCAACATAAGTAATTTGGAAAACAAACAGCTCTTTCATACACATCATTTTAGGACATCGTTCCAAGTCACAATGTAATTTTTTTCGTCCAAAAGCTCAAGATCCGTCAACAGTGTTTGGCATCTCCTGAAATCGCCCACGACTCCTAATCGAAGTCCAAGGTGACTTGTAGACTTACGCAAGCCTGCAATATTTATAGTCGGAGGCGTGGCGTGACGTCAGAGATTTTCGGGTCTGTTGGTATTGGAGCGTTGGACGTAAATCAAACATCGGTCGACGTAAAGAGAAAAACAATCGGATAAAGTAGTTTCAGCAGCGATTGGTACCTTGTTTGCGATGAGTAAGGCCCTGTTTTGGTGAAAAATCACTTTCATGTAGAACGTAGAACCTTTAGCCCTCAATTCGGACTGGGGCCACTCAAAATAGGCTGCATAGTGGTAGGTAGAGCCTAAGGTAAATTTAATAAAAATCAACCTACGGAGTACCACGAATATAATTTACCTTCAAAGTTTTTGAAGACTATAACATCGATCATCTTGAATTCCGAGTGATTAGGTTCGTCCTTTCAAGATATTAAATTACTTTTTACCTACACAACATCTACGTACCTATAAAATATTGAATACAGATTCTGGTGTGATGTATATGTAGATTGTAGCCACATTTCTAGCATTGTTATTAAGTTTTTACTGCTGCGCAGTTCTAGCCATATCAGCTGATTTTTACGTACACCTCTTAACACCTTTACTACTTTTACATTAAAGTTAAATTTCAAGCAACCTAACCACATTCGTAAAATCGTAGTGGTAGGCTCGATTTGCCCCATTAGCGCGGTTCATTTGTTTTGTTTTGTTACTGTAAAGCCGGTCGACAGTTCCATTTGCAGTCAGTCCATTCATACTGATTTTAAAAATAACTAGCTGACCCCGCGGACTTCGTACCGCCTTAAACCTCACGGAGCCCGAGACCTTTCCAACGAATGCAAAACCGTGGAAATCGGTTCGTGCGTTCTGGAGTTATAGCGTCAGGAAGGAAAACCCGACTTATTTTTATATAGTAGATAGATAATTGTAATAACTTTCGACGTGTGCAATATTATTTACTTTTGAAGTCCATCATATTGCCCATGTAGCTTATACATTAGGGTCATTAGGTACTGCACCTTGAAATCTTTTACACTATTTATATCTTTTGCGGTACTAATTAACTTTTTCATATACATACAATAGAGAGAATACAGATAATTATAAAAAATCGTGGACATTTCGTTGAAATAAATTATGTACACCTATAACCGGTGAGTGCAATGAAAAATGTGTTAAATAATCCCTCACGACTATTCGGTTTGGAACATTGTGGCAGACCCAGACACAACACGCAACTATGAAACATGCTAATGTTTAATTTACCACTAGTTGGTTGGGTGAACTTCGTAAGATTCTTGCCGACATTTTCTCTACCTAAACCTTCCCTGAATTAAAGAGAATAAAACGAAAAAAACAGGCAAATCGGTCTACAAGTTACAGTTATAGAAGTACTAGCTCCTGCCCGCGACTTCGCCCGCGTGGACTTCAGCGGGAACTATAGTAAACGTTTTTCCTGGATAAAAAGTAGCCTATGCCCTTTCCCGGAACTCCAACTATCTCCATACCAAATTTCATCCAAATCTGTCCAGCGGTCGAAGCGTGAACAAGGAGACAGACAGACAGGTAATATTAATTAATATAATATTAGTATGGAGTATGGGTTAAGATTATGAGATAAATTATGGTTGAATGATTTGGATTCAAAATACAATACTACATTGGATCCAAATCGAGTTAAACTGCATTTAGACCATTGTTAACATAATCATGGATTAGTCCATGCCTCGTGTCACTGTTATACTTATGCAGGATTTCCATTTCAAACTATTACGCTGTCTAGCTACGTCCGGGCATATTTACGCATATCATGACATTGAAAACGAATGATAAAAGGACGCTGGAACGAACCTAGTTAAAAGCAGTTAATGCACTGACGTAAAGAGTACAATTATAATTGCTTGTCATATCCCTACTGACCCCAGGAGGCTCGTCTTTAAACGTAATAGAATACAGAATAGAAAAGTGTTCTGTTTTTAAAACGATCTCAAAGTTCAGCCAGTGAGCGTTCTATTTTATTTTAAAAAACGTAGGTACCTATGACAGCTTGGCGTCAGTTTTTTTGGCGGCGCTTTGCTTTTTTTCTAATTTTTGTTGTTTATGCGCTAGAAAGTGCGTAGTAGTTTTTTTTTGTATAATTGTGTATTACGGAAGCGCCGCTTTTAATTTTGTTGTTATTTTAAAAGTCTATAATGAAACGATATGGCAATAAACGATCATGCTGCGCTTTGTAAAAAGCTCCTTTTTTAACGCAACATGGCTAACCAATAACCATACCATCATAGACATATAAAAATCATTGCATACTATTTATTAGCTTCTGCCCGCGAATTCGTCCGCGTAGAATTCGGTAATTGCGTTCCCGCGGGATCTTTCTGTGACAAAAAGTACCTATATGTCCTTCCCGGGGTTCCGACTATCTACATACCAAATTTCATCTAAATCTGTCCAACGGTTAAGCGAGTAGAGGTAAGACAGACATACACAGAGTTAGGTACTTTCACATTTAAAATATTAGGTCCATCAAATTAATATAGAGTCCATACTATGCAAAAGTTTTTTTTTCTTATGTTTTTCTACTTGCAATCGGTCTTTGACCATAAGCAGGTGGTGCTATCTGTGTTCAAGACTTGGGGGTGTCTATGATCCATTGACCATTTACCCTGGCATACAACTCCATTTTATAGGATTTTCTCCCTTTTCAACCTTTTCACGTCATTTGACGTGTTCAGCAGTTTTTTTGCCAGTGGATTTACATAATTTTCCAGTTTAAGTATATATTTTCCTTTTCGTGTCTCTATCTCTTCTTTGATGCAAAAGTGATTGTAAAATTTAACTTTTATCTTTATGAATCTTGGGTTCCATTCCATCAAGTTTTTTCGGGAGTGGACATTTACTTGCACGATTTGATTTCATGTCTCTTTAGATTAGTAGAAGACTTAAAACTATACATACGAATGTCAATATACATTGACGAAATTTTGATGACTTGACTATTCGATCCGTTATATATATTGGCTACAAAGTGCCCGTATGTGTCCAATTTGTTGGATAAAAATTTTGAATTGAATTTTGAGAAAAAAAAAGAATTTTATGAGCGAAACCTTTCTTCAGCAGAGTTTCTTTGTCTTTGACTACAGTAGCACTACCATGAGTTTACAGTGACCGTACTCGCTAGCGACTACGTAAACGATTTGTATGAAGAATTTTAGTTCAACGAGTGACCGCCAGGGGCGCTGTACTATTCTTCATACAAATCGTTTACGTAGTCGCTAGCGAGTACTGTCACTGTAAACTCATGGTAGGTATTGCTACTGTAAAGCTAAACCGATTCAGTAATGTAGGTATCTTTGACGTCACGACGTCAGAAATAGCCGCACTGAATCAAGGTCTGCATACAACGCAGCAGGAAAGCTCCACTATTTATTTATATCCGTTTTCATGAGCTTTTCAATGATTTATCTCTGTCTGAAACGTTTCTTGTTGGCGATAAGATGAACTTAATGTTCTACGGAAATATGTAGGTGAATAGGCAAATAAATACTTCGCTAGGATAGGTTACCTGTGTTCGCTTGAAAGGCCATAGTTCATAATTTTATATTTTTATTTTTATTTTATATATGTATGTATTTCTATATATAAGTATTTATAACGTTGTCTAGCACTTATAGTACAAGCTTTGCTTAGTTTGGGGCTAGGTCAATATGTGTGAAATGTCCCAAGATATTTATTTATTTATTTTCGTAAAATACTTTGGTGTATCTTAACATCTACGTTTTTCGCTTCGTTTTTGATTGTCAAAGGTCATTTTCGAACCCATTTAATAACTTGATACCATTTTTCATATCGTCTACCTTCATCATCATTTCAGCCGAAAGACGTCCACTGGACAAAGGCCTCTCCCAAGGCTCGCCACTCAGACCGGCCCTGTGCTACTTGCTTCCACCGGTTTCCCGCGACCCTCACGAGGTCGTCGCTCCATCTTGTTCGAGGCTTACCTATCGTCCTATCGTCTACCTTATCAAATCATTAACTACCTACTTATAAAATAAAAATGTTCGTCTGGCTGTCTCGTCAAATCCGTCATGTTACATTTTAAATTAGCTTGCACCGTGTTTTCGTGTTTACACGCGATCGTCTTGTTTTTTTATGTCTCACTGCAACTGCAAATAAATGTGTGTCAAGTGTCAATGTTCTGCCCACTATATTGCACTAGAATTCGAGCTATGCACTTGCTTGCTAGTGAGTATTTAAAGTGAGTGAAGCCGTGGTGGCCTCAGTGGTTCGACCTACCGCCTCTCATGCAGAGGGTCGGGTCGGGGATTCGATTCCGGCTCGCACCTCTAAGTTTACTTATGTGCGAAATTCGAATTGAATTTACCAATGAGCTTTTCGGTGAAGGAAAACATCGCGAGGAAACCTGCACGCCTATGTGTGTGAAGTCCCCAATCCGCAAAGGGCCCGCGTGGGGACTATAGCCCAAACCCTCTCGTGATGAGAGGAGGCCTGTGCCCAGCAGTGGGACGCAAATTTGCTGTAGTAGTAGTAATAGTATAGGATTATCATCATCAGCCCGCGTCAGTCCATTGCTGGACTGCACATAGGCCCTCACTTAAAACTACGTTCTAAGCAATTTCCAAGGCATGTCATATAAAATGAAGATACGTGTCAGAATGCGTTGGTAATAAGATCTCTCTGGCGCCATTTTATCTAAGGAACCCTAGGCTATTAATATAGTCAAGTCAATGCCGAGTTTCCCCGCCTTCAATGACAACGAGTTAGAACCGTATACAAACGAAGTACGTACATATAGTAGCGAAAACTGTGTTGCCAGTTCTTAAGGTGGTTCGACTTTCATACAAAAAACAATAGCAGAAATCTTAGCCAAGGAACAGTATTAATAAATAAATTAGCGCGCATCGACTTACGTTCGGGTATAAGTTGTCGCGAAATTGTTAAAAAAACAGCTTTGGGTTTTGAGGAGCCTTGCCGAACCACCTTAAGCTGATTTGTCAAACTTTTCAAAGTGAAAAGTTTATGATGACCAGTGTCAATTAGTGACTTAAGTCTTTCGAGACTAAACTAAAGACTTCAAAGTCGTTTTAGTCGTGAATCCGAGTCCTTTTTCGAGTCTTGTTGAGTCCTGAGTCAAAACTAAGCGCGTCTAAAAAGATTCGAGGCCACTAATGAAGACTCCGTTTTGAAGTGTTTATGACAACATAATCATTCTTCATTCTAATCCGAAATAAGTGCTGTTCAAATATTAAACAAAACACGCGCGAATCTATTAGTCCCCGCTTCCCCGGCAAGTATAAGAACTCGGGCTTTGGTTAAATGACTTGCAAGAGTTGCAAGAGTCTCGACTGTTCCAAGCAGTCGTGTTTTCAAGTCAGTTTACATATGTATTATTGCTTGTTCACTAAGGATACGAATAACAAGTTTTCTCGTAACCAGCAATGTACGTCTACTGACTTGAAAAGACTGACATTGTGTAAATCGAACTTTTATTAAGCAAATTGTTCACATTTGTTCTGCAATTTAGCGTTAGCAACACCACGCGAGACTCCTACGTCAGAAGAAATAGAAATAACATCATCTAGCTAGGACGAACGTTTGTAGCGTAACCAGCACAACCATGTGCGGAATCTTGTACACATTACTTTGTTGGACTTGTGCATGTTTGGAAAATTTCCATCGCCAGTACAGTCACGGGCTTAAATTGATAATCCACTTTGAAACCCTCTCAATTTTGAAGCATCATTATCAATTTATCATGCACGCACAAGATGCACCGGTAAAGCACATTTGTATTGGAAGAGTGGATAATGGCTCCGCATATGCCAGGCTCGTTGTTATGCCCAGTGCTGATTTACTTGCCCTGTACAAAGAAAAAGAAGAAGAAAAAATGGTAATCTATCTGGAAAATACAAAAACCGGCCAAGAAGCGAGTTAAACTAGCGCGGAGAGGGTTCCGACCCTTGATTATATTCAATGACGTCATTTTCAAACCGTTTCACAGGATAAGCTCTTTTATATGATAGATTTTAAATACCATGGACTTCTTAATAATTTTCCTGTAATCTATAGGTCAATAACTATCCACCGTATTGTTTCCAAAATTTTCGGTTTTCTTAAATAACTCAAAAAGTATTGACCAAAAAGTTTCAAAAACTTCATTTATATTTTTTCAAATTTAGCCCCCAAAAATAGGGTCTATGTTCAAAAAAATATTTTATTTTCGTTACACGTCCGTCTGTGGGTCACAAACTTACATATACGTGCCAAATTTCAACTTAATCGGTCCAGTAGTTTCGGAGAAAATCGACTGTGACAGACGGACGGACAGACACACGAGTGATCCTATAAGGGTTCCGTTTTTACCTCATGAAGTTCGTAACCTTAAAAATGAACACTGAAAGCAACTAAAATAACTGTACTAACTACAAGTTGTAAATGGTTTGTTATTCTCCAACAAGCTCACTGCATTGTTTATAGGTGTATCGACGTATTTATTTCGTTTTAATAGCTTGAATACCTATCGTTGAATATTTTAACCATTCAAATGACATACACCGTTTTAAATGCTTGGACTTTGAATTATGCAAAACCATTTGCATCATGTTTGATGACTTGACTAGTCTTTGACTCTTTTTTATTAATTTTTATTTTCTACTAGTTTCCGTCAGATTACAAATTCATGCTAAACATCACCCCTCCTCCCATTTCATCTCAATTGTTACAGCGGTTTAGGCGTGAAAACAATCAGGTCTGAATAGAACTTGCAAGGACGTTTAAAAATAATAATTAGCTTTAAATATATTACTAAGTCAAACATTTTAAGCGAGAGACCTCATCATGTTAATGAACTCTTTTATACATGATGTATTTCATTATTTATTGACATTTTGAGACTGTCGACATCTATGGAATTTATATTTATTTGACAATGGAGGCCATCTCCATAATGATTTTTTTTCTGGACCCTTGGAGACTATACATCTCTAAGATCTTAGATTTAAGTTTAAGTTAGGGACTATACATCCCTTCAATGTAATTTTAGTACGTACCTATATGTATATTTTATACATGTAATGTAAATGTAAATTTTGTAACTTCGTGGAAATTTTGAAAAAAGGCCTTCTGCTCGTGTTTGTTGCGGCGCTTCTTCTCAAGCAATGGGTCTAGGAAGCGCTGGTAAATTCTTTTTCAGACGTGTAAAAGTGCCCCTATGACACATAGGCTATGTGACCAATTTGCTGAATAAATGATTGAATTTGAATTTGATGCAAGTTTACTAAAAATTTCCTTACAAACGAAGTCGCGAGCGAAAGATAGTAAATCATAAAATTGACATTGTTTACTCCAAGGTCCTGTATAGATCGGTTGTTCGTTAGAAATACCTTATCGCTTCCTTGTCAGTTCTTTTGTCGCTGTCAGATTAATTGACCGCAAGTTGGCGGTTCTCCTTGATTATATTATATAGCGAGCTTTCTTTCCTGGTCGATATTTTTGCGTTTTCTTACTGTTGGAATAAGTACTTTTGTCGAGTAAGACGGAGGTAGCTATCCATAAGGTCCTTGCACCAGGTCGTACCACTAACACAAGCAAAAAACATTTGCTAAAATATCGATTTGCATTTAATTTCAATATTTTTACGAGGAAGAAGTCGCGGAAAAATAGCTACTTAGGTCATCCATATTAATATTATAAATGCGAAAGTAACTCTGTCTGACTGTCTGTCTGTTGCCTCTTCACGCTGCAACCGCTGGACCGATTTGGATGAAATTTGGTATGGATATAGTTGGGGTCCCGGGAAAGGACATAGGCGACCTTGTATCCCGGAAAAGCGCATAGTTCCCGCGGGAGCGCGATAACCGAATACCGCGGTAGAAGTCGCGGGCAGAAGCTAGTACCTATATAAAATAATCAACGATCGGAACCCTCTCCAGGCGAGTTTAGCTAACTCGCTTCTTCGTTGGTTTTTTTTTTCAAGTATACTTACGGACGACTTGCGGACGTTTTGTTGATGAATGTCATGAGTAAATTTAAAATGCCTCTCGCGTGTCATATATTAAGGTGCTAGGCCCTGAACAACCATCTTTTACCACTAGGTACCGACAGTATTGATTATTAGACTGAGATACTAGTATGTACGAATTGTATACCTACGTCATTAACATAGTTCTCATCCACAATGTTTTCAAAAATCAACATATCCATAACACGTTGCTTACCAAACTATCCCAAATTCCATTTTCCACGGCGGCGATGCACTTTAATCAAGTTAAGACTTCGTAACATTCCATGCAATGCAACACAGTTCTGTTCTGTTTCATAAACGATGCACTGTGTTTAGCGACTAACGTTGTGCAATCGACTTCAAAAAGATGTGTACACTTTTGAACCTTATCGCAGAGGGAAAAGGCTCACAAGTGTATACGTCTTTTCGTAGTCGACTGTTAAACGCAACGCGTACCTACGGTTTCGTCTTCGTAAATTGCACTCTGTAATTGTATGCTGATTCTGATTCTGTTAACTAGAGTTTGTTATAGCAGTTGTTTTGAAGCGTAGAATATAACTTTTTCAACAAAATTCATTCAAATATTCTAAATGCGAAAATATCTTTACTTATTGTTGACTTTTCCTTTTATGAGTATGTTTTTATGTATACGCTGAAAAAATATTTAAGTATTAGTCTACAGTTGTAGACATGCAGTTGCATGGCTTGAAAATTTGACATGATTTGTTGTTGCATTTGCGCCATTTATTTTAATTCATTTGCCGTCTTAGGAAAAGGATAAACGGATAAGGAAGTGTTTTTGTACTGACGAAATATCTAATTTCCTTGTGCTGAAAGTCTGAAATATATAGGTAGTTACTATGTAAACTCTCTCAGCGGGATCCTAAACCCGGAGATTTTGCCAGTGATATTAAAATGTCAAAATTTGTAATTATTCTTACGACTTCTCACCATTCACCGATAAATGATTGGTCTGGACTTCAGACCCCGATGAAGCGACTCTGGATGACGGAAATATTTTTAGAAGATATTTCGCTAGCTCTAGGAATATTTTTCTCGGTCGTTTTCTTCACTGGAAGTGTCATTGAATGTTTTTCTTGACGTGTCTTTATATCTATTCCAGCCGCTTTCCAGCATTTGTGAGTCTATTTAATAAATCCTATGTCTGGATTTCAGGTTTTTATATGTTCTCCTATACAGGTCTCATTTTTCAACTGATTCGTGAAATTTTGTGGGCAGGTTTGAAGACTGTTTTGTCAATTAGATTTTAGGAAATTTGTCAAAATGGCGGAGGCACCGGAGCTATGGGGTTTGTAATGTTTTAAAATGATTTAAGCTATGTAAAAGTAGACTAGCGCAGTTATATAGACACCATTTGATATACATATATGTATATTTATATCTAATGGATAACACAAGCAGTTTACAGCCGGAGCTTGAGTATTTTTATTATGACTTTACAGCATTTTATGGTCTAGGAACGTGTTACCTTGACATAATGAACGTCACATATCGCACTTCATTATATATTTGCACGTGCTTGCATGCAGGCGTTTTGAATGATATTTATTTATTTGGGTCAATCAACTATTTCTTGTTGTTATTCTGTCCCGTTTTCCAGGGGCAAAATGAGAGGGGTTTCTTAGAAAACCTGTTAAAATATAGAATTCTAAGACACTTAGAAAGTGATTAATTAGGGAAGGGATTGAAAATGCCAAAGAAACCCCACATTTAGTGTATTTAAACCCACAGAATAGCAGTTTTAAAAGTGGCCCAGGGGACAGTAACCATGGCAACTATTGACATAAAAAAGTTGATTCACCCATTTACTAGCTTCTGCCCGCGACTTCGTCCGCGTAGATACATGCAATAGGGATGACGACAACTTTTTTTTCTTAGTCTATCAGGAAGATTATTGAAAAGTATTGGACACGTATTTTTTCTTTTTTCACGTAATCAAACTTATACGGAGATATATTGAGTTGAAATGTCGCGTGACGTCACGGTTAGGTATTTATACCTAACGGTGACGTAGTTAGCCCCCCACTCTCCAACTTTAATGCGTTTTAACTTAGTCATTCTTTGTTAATTTGATAAAACAAAAAATACGTGTCTAATATTTTTTTTATTACCTGACTGACGGACTAATTGGAATTTGGATTTCTTCACCCTGTCGTCATCCCTATTCGCTTACAGCGTTCCAGCGGGGAACTCCGACTCCATACCAAGTTTCACCTTAATCGGACCAGCGGTTTAAGCGTGAAGAGGGTACAGATTCGGGACTCATCCTTCACCGAAAAGCCCATTGGTAAATTCAAATTGAATTTCGCACATAAATAAACTTAGAGGTGCGAGCCAGAATCGAACCCCCGACCCTCTGCATGAGAGGCGGTAGGTCGAACCACTAGGCCACCACGGCTTTTTATAATGGATAAACAGTTAATACATATATGCTGTCCTCGCATCCTCGCACCACCTCACGCCTCATTGCTCGTAGAACTGACGGCCGATGGGGCCAGAAAGTTCTCGAATGGCGTCCGTGTACCGGAAGACGAGCTGTCGGTAGGCCTCTAACAAGGTGGAACGACGACCTGGTGAAGGTCGCAGGAAGTCGGTGGATGCGAGCGGCACAGGACCGGTCGGAGTGGCGAGCCTTGGGGGCTATGTTCAGCAGTGGACGTCTGTCGGCTGATATGATGATATGAAGTCCTCACCTCACTCATCCAACCAGGAAATACATTAGTCATTTCTGTTACTGACCTTCTGGGTTTAAAATAAATACGAAAATAAAGAAAATAACTACCAGGCGAAGCATGTGAAAATGCTTTCGAAAATACAACTTTCAACATAACCTTGCAGGGATCATACATAGGCAGAAATGAAATGAAAGTTTATTAAGTTATCCGATTCATATAACAGTATTCAAGGTTGGAATCTCCTATTAAGCATGACAATGCCTGTATCAGGAGATTGCGCTCTTCCATAACAGCAGGATTATCTTCGTAGATAACTGTTACTAACTTAATTTAACTTAATATTGGGTTATTTTTTCTTAAATTTAGTTTTGTATCTTAATCTAGTTGTACTTTTACTTAAGTATCTGAAGACGACGACTTAGCAAAATATCTATATACCTATCAAGGAATCTTTGATAGTTCTTAAGTTATTGTCTATAATTGCCGTCTAAACATTACGATACATATTAGGTATACTACATATCTTTCTCGGTCGACTCAAGCCCGGCCCAAGTAGACAGACGATAGAATGAAAAGGCTATCACAATATATACCTATTTGTTCTCTATTACTCTACACATGTATATGGTTGATTTCATATCGGAAATATTCAATATGTTCGAAGTAAAACGACGTTCACTATTAGTGAAAGTTAATTATTGATTTGTTAAATTGTTATAATTACACTTCAAAGACGCTCTTATCACATGTCAAAGAGTGCACTTTTAATAAACAATAATTAATTGATACAATTATTTCTTTTAGCACACGCCGTTAACACGCGTCCAGTAAAATAACCGTTTTATCTGTCCTTGGCAATGTCGTTCAGAAATTACATCTTTGTGACACCGAGAATTATCTTATGAGCTTTTTAATAAGCGTCACAATTCTTCGTAGTTTCAGATAGATACGAACTTGACCGATTTCTCAACGCCTACGCGTCTCGAAATTTAGAATCGTCTTTTTTAGACGGGATAGTATGCGGGGTCGTTTTAGATGTCTGAAATGACACGGAAGCCTGTTGTGTGGCGTAATATACTATTTACTTGTGTAATGCTTACTTGCGCTGAATACATTTGAAATCCTCAGCTATTCACCTCCACTTCCTACAATAGGGATGACGACAGGGTGAAGAAATCGAAATTCTAATTAGTCCGTCAGCCAGGTAATAAAAAAAAATTTGGCACGTATTTTTGGTTTTATCAAATTAACAAAGAATGACTATGTTAAAACGCATTAAAGTTGGAGAGTGGGGGCTAACTAGAACTACGTCACCGTTAGGTATAAATCGTACCTAACCGTGACGCCACGCGACATTTCATCTCAATATATCTCCGTATAAGTTAGATTACGTGAAAAAAGAAAAAATACGTGCCCAATACTTTCAATAATCTTCCTGATAGACTAAGGAAAAAAAGTTGTCGTCATCCCTATTATATCCAACGAGCTTTTACCCACGACTTCGTCTGCAGGGAATTTAAAACTATATTTCCAAAGCCCTTTTTCCAAGATACTTTTAAAACCTTTTCCGCGATTACGGGATTTCCGGGATTCCCGGGATTACGAGATTTGTGGGATTTCGGGGATAGTAGGTAGCCTATAGCTTATTCCAGGTTACAAACTATCTGTTTGTCAAATTTCATACAAATTGGTTGACCCGTTTATTCATTGAGCAACAAACATCCAAACACACAAACCTTAGTTTAGTAAGAAGTAAGATAATAGATTCTGTAATTAGGTTAGAGAATAAAAACATTCAAACCCCATCATCTCCGTTGGGGTTAGAATTTCAAAAAATCCTTTCTTACCGAAGGTGTACGTCACAATATTTATTAGTGTACCTTTCATTCCAATCCGTTCAGTACTTTAAGCTGTGCGTTGATAGATCAGTCATTCAGTCTGACACCTTTGAGTTTGATATATTTAGATTACATAAATATATGCTAAGACGCGCTATGTTGTTAGCCTGTTAGTGGTAAATTGGTCCATGCTCCTAATAGTTATTCATTGTCATTATTGCCTTTGAATGAGCCAATGAAACATTTATTGAGCTGAAAACTTCTTTAGCGGCGCTGTGAACTTTTTGTGATGGGGAAAAAGTGTTAAACTCGCGACAGGTCACGTGACCGTAAGACGGACACATGACCTGATCGAAAAACTGTTACAATGTCATTGAAGCCAGTAGACCGCCGCGCGGTAGAAAGAGAGGGGGATACTTCCTCTCCTACGCCGCGCTGGCGTAGGACAGGAATTGTCATGTTGTGTACGATAGCGCATGAATGAACAGTGGCGTGCACTCCATACAGACAAAAAGACACTGTCTACCCTACCCAACGTTATCTAATTTGCTTTATTATGATACCTAATAGCTTCATCTACATATAAAATATCAGTACATTACGCATTAACTTAAATTCTTAAATTACAAAACAGCTCCATCCATCGGGTCATCATCGTATCCTTTGTACTGTTCTGTACTCGATAGTTACATCCGAAGACAGTCGCAATTCAATACACTAGCGCCGCTACGCACCTTCAACGAGAAAGACGGACACTATTCTGTCTTCCGTCCATAAACGTCCTTGCGTGCGTCATCATATTGCCAGTGTGCACGACGACAGCGCCAACTAACGGGAGGCGTATGAACCAAACGCACGCAAGCATACCGGCGGAGTTTAGACATGTCTTTTCGAAGCGCTTGCAGCATTTCGTATACGTATTGTTGTTGTAATATTATTTGTCGTTTTTCTATTTATCTTTTTTGTTATTAATTAATGTTTAGACTATGATGTTGTTTGGTTTGTTCTTGTGCTTTGAAAATATTGATACTAATAAACAGGAAAGTTTTTTTACACTGAATATTTTGTAAACAGCGATTATTGTTTGTGCTGTCTATGAACCATTGAAAATGGTGCATTTTCAAAACTTTCTTTTAGCAAGTTTTAATCGAATAATATTTCATAATATTTAATATTTTAGTATATAAATAGGTATAGGTACAAGATAACCCGAGTTTGAATACGAAATACTAATACTATTCTTGGCCCTCGGGGTGCACTGATTATTCTGTTTCCATTGTTTCGGTACATGGATATTTGCATTGACTTAAGTATACGCCATTATTAATCGAAAAGATGAGAAAATATGCTGAATAGGTACCTATTTGGATAGTCTAATATTACTTTATATTTTGTTGTCTACCCTGTCTAAAATATCTGTGCACGCCACTGTGAATGAATATTGTATTTTACCACATAAATGATAGTACTTTTATACTGATATAATTCAAGCAATTCGTGCAAAATTATTCCCTAACCATTCCAAAATATATTTTGGAAAAGCCGTGGTATCCTAGTGGTTTGACCTATACCGCCTCTCATGCAGAGGGTCGCAGGTTCAAATCCGGCTCGCACCTCTGAAATTATTTATGTGCGAAATTCAATTTGAATTTACCACTGAGCTTTTCGGTGAAGGAAAACATCGTGAGGAAACCTGCACGCATCCGCGAAGTAATTCAAGGATGTGTGTGAAGTCCCCAATCCGCGCTGGGCCCGCGTGGGGATTATAGCCCAACCCTCTCGTGATGAGAGGAGGCCTGTGCCCAGCAGTGGGCCGTAAATAGGCTGTTGTAGTAGTTATACTGATAATTCAAGCAATTCGTGCAAAATTATTCCCTAACCATTCCAAAATATATTTGCCTCAGTTTTCATAATTCACGCCAATAACAAATATGCATGCCTTTATCCTCATATTAAGAATTATCGATTTCCCACGTAGCACAAGGAAAATGCAAGTTAGTAACGTCATGTATGCAACTCGTTTGCACCGAAGGGAAAGTAGGTAGCTTGCAAATCGAACTGCATAGATTAACCTAACTGATTAGATTATCCTGGAAACTACTATTGAACACTAAACACAATAGATAGTAAATATAGGTTTTGTAGATGTAGGCATCCTTAATGGGTCCTTCCGGGGTGGTACCACTGTCTTTCCCCGCTAACCTGCCGCCAAATAGCTGTGCTCGCACTGTTGTGTTCCGGTAGGGGGTTAAGGCAGCCGGTGAAATTGCTGGCACAGAGGCATTCCATCTTAGGCCTCAGGGTAGGCAACGCATTCGAGATCTTATGGTTTCTTAATGGGGGATCATAGGATTTCGGTGTCCATGGGCCGCACCCGCTTACCATTAGGTGGGCTGTGCGCTCGTTTGCCTATACCATTGGTATTAAAAAAATATATATTTTCACTGGTGATGATGATGATACAGTAACACTCTTGTATCCCAGGAAAAGAGATGATAGATCAAGATTAATTAACAAAGATATTCAAGCCAATTATATTTATCTCCCAAGATTTCAGGTCTTCGCCCTGGTTCCCTTTGTCCAGTCGAACAAGAAGATGAAGTATTCTTGATCCTTATTGTAAACAAATAAGAGTCCTCGAGCGTCTCTTCTCTGAATCATGTGCTTTGGAGAATTTCCAACCTCAACAATTTATACACACATATGCAACCTCTTTGTGAATAACTTCATATTTCATACTACACATCTATTTGTTAATGCATAATTGTGGTTATTCGATCATCATTCTCGCGTTTCTTTTGTAACAAAACAATTAGGTACCTACCAACCTATATCTGTATGTTGGATGTATTGAGGATTCATATTACCAACTTTTATTCATGGAAAAATGAAGCCTGGTCATTACAAAATCTCTTTGCCCTAAGACCCAATTCCGTTAACCTCTGGTCAAGTTGATACGATTAAACCTGAGTTACCTAACCCCAGGTTAGCGGCTTGGTGCAGATGGGTCTTATTGACCCTATGAGCTCACAACTAAATGACTAGTAACAAAAAAATATTCTTAACTGCCGACGGTTGATAACAATAACAAAATCGACAGTTCAAACCGTGTCACAACCAAATGTGCTTTGTAATAGCATATTATGCACCGTGTACAATAACTAGAAGCGAAGCGTTCCCATTGGCTGATTGCGTGACACACCCGCGACGCAGATCGCTCGATGCATTAATTTATCGTCGCACGCGCAGGCGTTTCGTCGAGCAATTGCATCGTCATCATGTACTTGTTCACGCGTGGAATTTCGTGTAAACTTACACACAATATTATCTATTCCTCTTTATAATTGGATACTTCCAAAAAACCTTAGTGCTCACTTGAATAGGTAAGTTAATCGATGAACTCTTTCAGTGGTGGATGTGCCTTGATAGATAAGTCTGTCCGAGTCCTGCTTTATTTACTTAAAAGCATTTAGATTCATCTACGTGTTTTCGGTGATTGATTACGGCAAGCTGCGACGAGCCAGGTGTTTCTCTACACCGTAATATATTTCTTTTGCCAATAGTTTCAGGTAATCCCGTATCCTGACCTTTCGCGTGACCTTTTCATGTTGTAAACGACGCACCCTTGAACCTTATCCTGTGGTGTATCTACGTCATAGCTATTCGTAGCCATAAAGATAAGACGTAGTAGTATCGGTGGCGCTCTTCCGTTTCTAAAGGACGACGATTATAAGAGTATTAAGGATCAAAAATTTGGTCCTATACTACAGTCGGGTCCTATACTACAGTCGGTCCTAGACTAAGTAGATATTACATAATCTACTTAGTCTATATGTAAGTTGTAATAGACTAGGTAAGAATAAATATTGAAAAAGAAGACAGTTTCTTATCAAATTTAGATTTGATCTTAATATGGTAGATCTGCAATTCGCGTTATCATGTTGCCATAGAACTAAGCCAAGTAAACGTTTAGTCATACAGAACACGTATGCGCCAAATGTAGTGTCTCATTATGTTTGTTCGCTAAACTATTTTCGGATATTGTTGTCTTTTAATCACCATTTACCTATATACTCGCAAACTTTTTTGTTTGTCTTCTTGAGGTCGAAAAGTTCGTCGTATCCTTTGGTACGTTAATTTTAATATGGAATATTTTTCATGAAATTAGGAGGAGTGAATCACTATGGTGTGATGTCGTGCGTCGTTGATAATAATTAGTAATCGTATACATCCCTCCTTAGTAAGGGTATGTTATGTATAATCAACTTTTGCTGGCTGATCCATTGACAATGGACGTGTTATTACTTCAAATTCCCAAAGCATATTATCTGCAAGATTTTCAAATTCTTTTAAGATAATTTTTGTTATCATCTTAATTTTCTTGTTCTATTCCTTCCTTATACACGATGCTTCATATAAATTTATTTTTGTGAATGTGAACCAAATCTGTTGTCGTTCTAATTGATATTCCTTACGAATCCAGAGACAATTTACCTTCCTTCTTCTCTGACGAATCCCATGTCTTTACTACTTTTTGATATTGCATTTTGAGAACCCTTGTGATATTTATCTATCTCTAAGTACCTTCCAGTGATCGTAATAGACGTCATTTCTTATTTCCTTCCTACATAAAACTTAACTAAGGCCCGGTTCCTATATCCACGAAACGCCTCGTTTTGCCTAGGGACGGTTGATTTTTGACATTTGTTCCATAGAGAATCTGTCAAATTTTAACCGTCCGTAGGCAAAACGAGACGTTACGTGGATATAGGAACCGGCCCTTAATCAATAAAATTCAAAAGGCAACTACTATAACTTCAAGTTGGTGTTGGATCCATGTAAGTCATAACCATAATATTGAATCCACTGTACGTCTACGCGTCGCGCGTGCCTTTTATAAATATTATTAACTCAGTGATTTTGTTGTCGTAATATTCGAGTTCGATTGTAGCTCAAGTGCCGAAATTAGAGTCCGGACTTCGAGCGTCAATAGCTTCATATATCGTATTGATACTTCACCAATTTTGTTTTGCTAGCTAATTGTGATATTTGTTCTCCGTTTTTCTGAAGTCTCTACTCTATTATACTCTAAGAATTATTATGTTGCAATAAAGATTATTTTTCCTTATTCTATATCAACGCAAAACGTTGTGAGATTCCTCAACGAACCAGTTAATTTCTGCTTAAGTAAGTATTTTTATATGACTTTTTGAATGTAAGAAAAAAAATGATGTACAGGATATAAGTAATTTTCTAATAGGTATATTCTTCATAGCACCACTGCTAAAATGATTAATCAGTATTACAATAGCTCCAGATTTATCTTGATTTTGCGCATTTCCTATCAATGTGGCAGCATTTATCACTATCACCGTCAATGATCACTTCAATGTCAAGAGTGTATTGTTCAATTCAAGTAGTTTTCATTTCTTCGAGTATTTAGGTATACCGTTACCGTTATCCTTAACTATTTTAAATTACAGTTTAATGATTATTGATTAATAATTATATCGGTGATTTACATTGTTAATTTATTAATATTACCTAATATGGTGTAAATAGCTTTTACGTGACTCTGTCTTTATGGAATTTCATAATGTTTAATTTCTTAGTGCTATCCTACTACATTGTACATATACTCGTATCTATATCTAAATATACAAAGTTTCAAGTATTAGTTTGTCAGTCAACTTTTAGATTTTAATTAACTGGATGTATGTTTGTTTTAGTATAAGATCACAATCTTCATAACAGAGACAGGAAATGCAAAAACATATTTAAATACAGACTTTTGACCTTTTCAATAAAGAACATTAGAATGAAGCAGATGTTACGTAAATGTCGTCAACAATTCGTACGTAAATGACAATTGACGCGTGTACAGGTATCAAAAGTCATCGGCGAACCATGCTAATTGTATGGAAAACAATTCGGATGGAACTTTTTGAAATAAAACAAACCAGTATTTCTTCCGTGAGCCTACACTAGTACAGTTTGTTTTTCCTTACCCGGAAGACTTGGTAGATCGTAAAGATTTTATGTAGAGGGGCGTGCCAGAATAACATCGATAATGTTGGAAAGACTTCTCAAGAGGGCTCACGATCGGAAAAAATATGTAATATAGTTTCCAATGTAGACTAGAGACTGAGAACAATGGTTCTTCTATTTGATAAAAAAATATACACGGTGGGTCAGAAAATATGGCAAATAATTAACCCACAGTATCGGCTATCGATTCTAAGTATATTGTATAGGTCTTTAATTTTTTTTGAGTTGTATATGTATATGGGATTGGTTGTGGGAGCGACGCCTGAATCCTATACAAAATATATTTTTTTACCAACTCAAAAACAATTAAAGACCTATACAATATACTTAGAATCGATGGCCGATACTGTGGGTTAATTATTTGCCATATTTTCTGACCCACCATGTATAAGAACCACTTTTCTCAGTGTGTTGTAGAGTAAATCAACTAGAGGCTGGAGTTTATTTTCTTCTTTGTCTTTCACCAATTCAGGAACTGTCACAGATGTATTTTTTTACACAGGTGTTAGTTTTATGTCTTTAGTTAATTTTGTAACTTAATTATCTATAGTTTCCTTATCGCAACATGTAACCAGAACCTGTAAACCTTTTACATGCTTGCTAATTGCTATGCTAATTTTACATGCTTCATAGTTCATGGTTTATTAATTTCAGTATTATGAGATGCATAAACTGGTTTACACTTTTCTCTATCTTCTGGAAAGTAATTGAACTTCAAGTTTGCCTTTGGAATTCTGATTGAACGAACGATGCTTTTGAATTACAGCTGACGCAGCTGAGTTTATTAGGTCTATGTTTAGATCCATAACTCAAGTGTTCTAGTCTGTATTCGATGCACAGTTTTATTAGCTCATTGTGTGGCGGAGACTACTCAAATAACCGATTCTAACAAGGCATGCATAGGCATAACATACAATGCTATGAGATCAAATTCGACCCGCGCTATGAGCTTAGCTTTTCCCACTTTGTAAGGCTTAATATATTCTTATATTGCCTCGGAATAAAGCTAGATCTATGTAGACTTTGCTTTTACACAGAATTAAGGAGATTTAGTGATTTGAAATTGATAAAGCAGTAAAAAATCGGAAATGTCATCAAGATAACTCTCTGAAGAATATCAGTCGAAAAGTATGTCGATGATATTCTAAAGTTCTATGCATCGTTGTCGTTTCGTTGGAGATTTTTCCCATTTAATTAAACATCAAGAGACGTTTTTTTTATTCTCAATCTCAAGCAATTTTCGCTATTGTAAGGAAATGCAATTGATTAGTGTCGCCTACTGCAAGGTCGATTGAATCATTAATCATTATATAGACTACAGTAATTGCCCGGAGGAATTAATCAAGCTGTATTTTTTCTAAATCTTCGTAAACGAGGCACGTGTTTGATACATATACTATGCGATATGCAAAATAGGTTGACGTTTTCAGCTACTTCTTTTTTCAAGTATGCAAAACTGACTACTGTATACTTACGGTACTGTACGTACAAAAAAAAACGTTTAAATACTTATGTGTTATTAGTTTTACGATGTTAAATTCCCTGGCTTGTTGTTTAATATAAGTATAATCTAAACCGTATAAGAATCAGTTAATGATTTACGTGTTACATTATACCATAAGTTATTAACATATAATAATGTCACGCATTATTCTGATTGGCCCTTATCTTCAGCTTACAGGAAATTCAGTATCCTCGATTCCTAAACCTGCTATATTTATAAGCCGAACCAAACTTACGACAAAGAAAACATCTACAACTTGAACTTTGTAACTTGGACAAAAACTGAACTTACCAATTCGTAAAAAATCCTTAGCTTCTACAATAAATATCACTAGAACACTATAATTAATTAATAGTTTATTTTAAAGAGTCGGAACACAGGTTAGGCGGGAGTTTCGGTACGCGCGTACTGCGCGCGCCGCGGCTTCCGACTGACCGGCCAGTTACTCCTCTAGTTCCCGCATAGGCGCGTTGTCTCTGGCCTTTTTATTTTTAATTTCATTTAGTGAAGTGAACACACGTGATGGCAACAGGTTTGTTTTTAATAGTCAGTGTGCAGCATGCGTGAATCTTATCGAACAGCTAGCTGTTGCGTGTGTGTTAATTATCATTTGTTTACATTATAGGTTAGATTTTCAATGTCCGAAAGCTTCGAACGCTCAATTTGATAAGAGAACGCGTGGTTGGGATCGTAGGTTCAATTTTCGTTTTATTTTCGTTTGTTGTTTATTTTTAACCCACGATTGTGGTTGTGATTGGAAGTTTTGAAGGAAATGAAAGGAATGTCCTTTCATTTCGACGTTTATCAACAAGCCGTTTTCAATCTGAGAACTTTACCTACTTACTTACTGACTGAAATATGTTTTTATAATTCCTGGTGAAAAGTAACGCAACAACAACTTTCCTCTGTCTTACGTATTAATAGTATTTATTTTCCGTGTTTTACTTTGAAACGGTGTAGGTACGATGGGGAAAATAATGAGTTTCCTTTATTCTTATAGATACCGCACAATTTTATAACTAGTACGTAATAATCGTGAAGTCGTTATAATACCAACTGCTATGAAGAACCTAATACAAAAATAATTTGTTATTTGTGTGAATAATCATTTTTCATATTACAAAGAAACTTATTTTATATCATTACATACAAGAAATATTTTCAGTTTGTTTAGGTAGAGCACTGAATAGGTACTTCAACCAAAGATTACATTGAATGTCTCAGAACAGCCTAGAACTTGATATATAAATCTTAACCATAGATTAATCGTGAACAATCAGATATTGTGACCTAGGGCATTGCATTATCTAAGTAACCTAGAACCTAGGTAAGCCGCCTTGAATTATAGGAAGTCTACTCGGCTTGACCTACATAACATGACATACCTATTGTATATCATGGACTGTATAGATACAAGTATCTTTGAAGAAATCTTAACATGAGGAAAGTATTGTATATAATAAAAAAGCGTATATGTACCTATGTACCTATTATGTTAAATACTTACGTTGCAAATATAGCTGTAAAAGTTGTTATACTTATCAAAAAGCACTTAATTTACTTGTTAAAGTTTTATGGCAATTAAGTATAGCAAACATAAACGCTTTATCCGCCAAGTTTACTCACAAAAATAAATGTACACTTGACACGTAAGGAAACAATACCTATTTACTTATTTCTCATCACGTTGTAAGGTGTGCCCATGGGTGTGTATTACCTGGACACACACACTGTGTAGTAAAATCCAGTTAATGATAACAGAAAACATGTCTTTAGGGCACTTCCTAGCTTAATGTGCCTTCTCCGCACACTTTTGGGCCCCAAAACCATAAAGATACATGCATGACGAAATATCCAACCGATCTGAAGTCATCCAATGAACCCAAACGGGAAAGCTGTCCTAATTTTAAAAAGTCTTTGACCTTTTGACGTTTCTGTTTCCGATTTTATGTAGGTATATTATGTATCTAATTTGATACTGGCCGGTGAAATGGAAGAAAAACAATGCACCATCCATAGACAAAGTTCAGTGTGTACAAAGGGAAGATTTAGGTAAAAGAAAAGGTAAAGATGTGTGTGAGGGGACTTCCCGCTGGGCCCGCGTGGGGACTATAGCCCAAATCCTAGGTAGTATCGTATTTGTATTGAATTAGTCTTAATTACCGAATAACAGTTAATAAATCGTACAAATACTTTACAAATATGTTGTTTCAACCAGAACTTATTATTAATAGATCTCGTTATGTAATGCGGAAGCCTATTCGAGTTCAGTTTGGCGTCGGCCCGGCTCCATGTGTTAGTCCTTGGCAAGTTTTTTTTTCATTAATTTATTTAGATGATCGCTGGTGACGAAAATACGCGGTGACGCTCGGCAAGACAAGCCCTCGACGTAACAATAACAAACGATCACTTGGAAAACAACAGTAAACTGAAACAATTCTCTATAACTTTTGCTCTTCTGGAATTGAACGCTTGGATGTTTTTCTCGCGGTATTTTCAAGGTTTTTAAAAACAAATGATCGTCGTAACAATTTGACAGCTAAGGCATTTCTATTTTGGTTTTACGGAGTTTCAAATTGAGATTGTAATGACAATTTAGACTAAGCCTTCGCCCTAAATTCGTAATCAATGATATCACGTGTAAATATTATCCTGCTTGTCCTTGTCGTCAGTGCAGTGGTCTAAGCATGAAAATACGTCAGACAGAGTTAATTTCGTATTTATAATTTACTATGGATGTAGTGATGTACTTACTTCCGGCCATCAATGCACTACTATATAAAAATAAGCACTTTGTAAGATCATCAAGGAAGAATAACACGATAAAAATTGTTATAGTCATAGGACGATGGGAAAATGACAATAGGAGCTCGTTGAAATGAATAGCCTATCAGCAGTAGGTACCTATACCAGCGCTGCTGCGCAGGCGCAGACGCCTTGGCCGTGACCGCGCTCATTCATTATGCACGCAGTGATTGTTAAGGGCGCTACAGACGACCCTACTTGCAGGGCCTGCATGCAGGGCCACTGCCAAATCATGCCGTCTGTAGGCTTGCAGGGCCGACATTTTAATTGCCTACCCTGCCACAGATTAGGTAGGAAACACACGATCTCCCCACTGCTCACCCTGCAAGCAGGGTCGTGTTTAGCGCGGTCGGGCCGATTTATGTCGCTATTTTGTATCTATAGCTTGAGATGATAACTTTTAATCTGTGGTTCTTGTGTTTTAATTGTGGTGGTCTGTGGTTGGTGGTGTGGTTGAAGGTCGCGGGAAACCGGTGGAAGCAAGTAGCACAGGACCGGTCTGAGTGGCGAGCCTTGGGGGAGGCCTATGTCCAGCAGTGGACGTCTTTCGGCTGAAATGATGATGATGATGATGAATCTGTGGTTCAACCAATCAATCAATTTATTTATTTTGTCAAGACATAGGTGTTAAAGGTGTTACAGTACAATGTTATAGAATCCTTATGCTTAGCCCTTAGGCATACAAAATATTCTTAAAAACTATCCAGTCTATGGTTGTCTCCGTCAAATGTCAAAAACTGACATTTTCTATATTTTTTAACACTATGAAAGGACTTGAGAACACGACTCAACGATCAATACAACCACACTAATGAGTAGTTCCAGTTTTTGTTACTCCAACACCACTGCGGCAGGCCCTGCTTGCGGGGCTGTGTGGAGCAACATCCCCTGCGGCAGGCACGTACTGCAAGTAGGCTTGTCTGTAGCGCCCTTTATAGGAAGGCTTGATCATATATACACTACATGATTAATATGCTGAACTCCTTAAAAGGGAGAAGGAAATAAAATATATATGTGATCGGTGATAACCAATCAGATCACTTTTGGGGAAACAAAACCAATAGAACACTAATCAAAGCATCAAAATCGAGACGCTTTAATATAATTTTTATTGGTCATATTGAAGACAAAGTGTTCTCGGCCCACCTGATGGCTGCTCTATAAAATACTAGCCGGTGACCCGTGGAAAACCTACTACTACTACAGCCTATTTGCGTCCCACTGCTGGGCACAGGCCTCCTCTCATAACGAGAGGGTTTGGGCTATAGTCCCCACGCGGGCCCAGTGCGGATTGGGGACTTACCCCAAAAAAAACCTGGTGGAAAACCTGTTCCCGTAGAAATATCGGGATAAAAAGTATCCTATGTTATTGCCCGGGTCCCAAACTATCTCCATCCAAATCGGTCCACTCCTTGCGACGTGAAGGAAGGACAAACAAACAAACACACTTTCACATTTATAATATAAGTGTGGATAAGTATGTATAACATAACGTACAGTTGTATTTCTTATGTAGTTGAGAATTCAAACGTTATTCACTCTAAAGATACAAACCTCCACTATGATTCTAACATCGAAGCAGAAACTCCCATATCCCCAATAGAAACCTTGTGTATCCTACTACTTATATCAACGGGTTATTGCAGTTCAAATACTCGACCCTAGTTTGCAATAAAGCGATGACTATTCACAAACAAGCTCTTGACGTGTTCCGCGTAAAGATACCGCTTAATGTCATCAGAACATCTGATAGTATAATGGTGTCATTACACCACGATTAGGCTAAGAGACCGCGTCTTCATAAAATGCAAATAAATAAAGATAAATAATAGAATCAAGACTGCGTGAACTCGGTCTACGATTCACTATGCAATGGCCATAACATACCGGAGACAAATAAATTACCATAGGGTAAGTTTTACCCACACAACGGTTACCGTTCGTAACGCTGACCTCTATCATCTTCACTGTAATTATTTAACGATCGCAGTTTAGTTGAAGGACGGTTTGAAACAACTGGTCCTTTGACTTTGAACTGGATAAACTTTGACTTAGTCTATGATCAGTCATCGCTATCATCTATCAAATGCATACAACGTTTATCAGACCGCTCGTCTTGCCCTGGAATTCAGGCTCTGGTGGTCGTATATCAAATACGTTAAATACTTCTGTGGCTTCAAAAGGATACATTGATTCTGTGGAATAATGCTTGCATTGTGTTCCTGCAAATATGTGTAGTATCTAGAAATCTAATAAAGAGGGCACACAGTAATATAGTCACAGGGCGGACACGGCCTATAAAAGCACAATTCGAATGAAGTATCAATGTTTGCGTGCGAGGACGTCTGGACACTTGTAAATGTGCGTGTACACTACGCAGGCCAATAATACACTCTCCATCTCCGGATGAAACAAATGACAAATGACGCCCGAGCAAATCTAGTGCTCTACGTGGATGATCTAAATGGCTGCGTAGTTTTGTTAATGCCGCAACTTTATCTCTTGTTATTTGCGCGTAGATTAGACGTATCTCTTTGATCTGTAATGTACCAGTTTGGACACTTAAACCTAGTTTTACTAATGCCTTCAGAATTTAACAAATATTTCAAGGATTATAATTATGTCTAGGTACCTATATATTATATGTGGTTGACAAAGCCGTTCTCATTTTAAGACAGTTCCTAAATTGAGATTTACAGAGGAAAATACAGTCAGAGCACTGCTATCATAAAACATGAAAGTTCTCTATGACTGTAGTGTAATGTACCCAACTACTGAACGGATTTGTTAACATTTGCAGCTGTATGGACATGGAAAATAAACAAAAATAACACATAGGCAATTCTTTATCCAGGGGCTCTATTCGAAAAATTACATACGGAAAGGGAGATTCCCTATCCCTGCGCTCACACGTCACGACGCTCAAACTGCTTAAAGTTCGGTCTCAACGCCGTGACGCATGAGCGCAGAGATAGGGAAATCTCCCTTTCCCTATCTAACGTTTCGAATAGAGCCCCTGATATACTTGTACCGATGGCCACGCGCGTCTTCATAAATTCCTTTATCTAAAGTAATGATATTAAAAATGTTTACAAAGCTTAAATCCGTGTTTGCACTCTCGCGGACTTGATTATTTAATCCCAAGTATGTCAAACGATGACTTTACTACATCTCATAATTAACGCCAAGTAAATATGTCCTTCATTGTTTCCACAGAGAACTGTGAAACCTAGAAAGGTTTATGGGATTTTTCATAATGGTATGAAAAATCTATTTGAGATTTTTAAAAACGGTAGAAATTGGTAACAGGCACTAATGGATACTTAAATGTAAAAGCATGGAAGAGAAAGCATTCTAGGCTTTCTAGTCTCCTTACAACATTTCTAAATAAAGTTAAATAGGCGGCCAAAACCGTACACTAGGCCTGGGTTGCATGGTCGTCATATGGTCGCGGAACTTGTGAAATTCATAGTGAAAATCTCGACGGCCACCGTCTAAGATGAGTATCCGTAAGTTTTCTTGACGACAAAGTTAATAAGGATCAAAATTATACTGCATCTGATCATAGTCACGAGTTGTGATGTCTTCATTTTAAACACAATACTGTGACGTATTTGCAAAGTTTTTGTTCAAACAGTACTAACCGAACAAAACCGCCACATCGGTCAGTTTTTGAATTTGTGCAAGGTAAACATTGTCTGCTTGCTTACCGTCGCAACGAGGACTGCTGATAGCGGTGCTAAGTAAAATGTCATACTTGAATGTGGCTAAAAACGAGAACAAATTCGTCACCAATATCACCACGTGAAGGTACTCGAATGGAGACCCAGGACTGGTCGCAGAAATATAGGCAGGCAACCCGCAAGATGGACAAATGATCTTGTCCCAGTAGCTAGCCCAGGATGGAGTACAATGGAGGAGACCTACACCCAGCAATAGGTGGATATAGGTTGAAGAGAGAGAGAGAGAGTGAGAGAGATAACCATGCCATCCGAAAGTCATCAACTGTTGTACATACTACCTACATAAGTTCCCCAATTAAAGCTCGCCACTCAGTCCGTATTGTGCCACTCGCATTCACCGTATACCCGCGACCATAGCTCCATCTTGTTTGGAGCCCTACCCTACCGAACCGTCTCCCGGTTGTGCAGACGATAACTTTCTATCCTTGACGGCCATCTGTCAATCGTTCAATGAGCCTCGCCAACTGCTAAGTCTATATTCGAAGTCTTAAATAGGGATCTCGCTATTCCCTATAGGATCGCTCACGCGTCAAGTTGAACTTTATATCTAGCTGCTTAAAGTTCACGCGTCCTATAAGGAACAGCGAGATCCCTAGTTAAAGACTTCGAATATAGCCCCAGATTCCCAATCCGGCTATGTTAGTGACCTTTTCTAATGTCAAAAACAAAAAAAATGCTAAGAAATACACAAACATATTTTGTGAACGCTGTTGTACTTGGTAGGTACTAAGGTACTTTATTTATTACTAACTTTTGCCCGCCCGCGTTGAATTCGATAATCGCGTACCCACGGGAACGGTAACAGACAGACAGACAGAGAGAGCTACTTTCGCATTTATAATATTAGGTAGTACGAATTTAAGAAGGCAAATAAGTAGGTGAGCTTCTTGACGGAAGGAAGTCAAAGACGTCTTTGGTTGTAAGACTACGATGGATGCGTGTGGAAAACTTTGTGGGAGGCCTATGTTCAGTAGTGGACTTTATTTATTGCACTCCGCAAAGACAGGCACACCTCGCACCGTAGTCTCGTGTCTCTGACGTTACAGTGCGCATATTTGACAGTTATGTCGAGAAACAGGCGTGGGAGGGGCTGAAAGGAAAAGATCGCGTGTTGTCATGTGCTCCTTCGTATAAAGGCGGGTGAGGTCATGATGAAATTCATACTAAGTTTTTATATAAGGCGTAAAACATAAATATTCATCAACTCAAATTAATCTGCGAAGCGATATAGTCCGATTTAATTTTTTACCACTGATATAGGTAGGACCCAAAAATAAAGAGCATATACTACCCGATATTTTAAAGACCTACACGATAAAAGCTTACACCGTTTACAGACAGATTGAAGTTCTTATTTATGTCTTTACGGTAATGCGTAGTTTACATTCGCGGGGCCTATAATTTTCCACTATTACGCGACGTATCCTAGTCATACTAATAACGCACCCATACATTACACTTACGGCTAATGAACAACACCTTGTACCCATTAAAAGAGGGTCAAATAGAAACATAGGGCCACTATGACATCTTAAATTACCACCTTATGTATTTTTATATGAAACAAGCTCCCGTGAAATTTCATATAAAGTAACTTCTATTTTAAAGGATTATTCCAGGATAAAATGTTTCCCACGTCTTTTCTAGGGTTTCTATCCCATTTTTAGGGCTCCGAACTTCAAGAGGTAAAAACAGAACCCTTATAGGATCACTCGTGTGTCTGTCCGTCCGTCTGTCACAGTCGATTTCCTCCGAAACTACTGGACCGATTAACTTGAAATTTGGTATATATATGTAAGTTTGTGACCCAAAGATGGACGTGTTACGAAAATAAGTAAATTTTAAACATACACCCTATTTTTGGGGGCTGGATTTGAAAAAATATTAATGAAGTTTTTTAAACTATATCGTGTGACACATCAATTGAAAGTACTTCTTATGAGGATCTCAAATATAGGTATTTTTTTTATTTCTTTTTTGGTCAATACTTTTTGAGTTATTTAAGAAAATAGGCGAAAATGACCATCCCCACCCCCCCACCCCCCCTTTATCTCCGGACCTAAAATTTTGAAAAAAATACGGAGGATAGTGATTGAGCAAACCAAAAGTAGGTTCATTGTCGCTGCTCGTGCGCTCGTCTGTGGGTCAAATGATCCTGACAGAACACGCAATTTTTTATATAGGTACCTTTAGGTAATTGGTTGCGTGGAGAAAATAACTTGTAGAAATTAATAAAACATTGCAATTTGCACTCGCAAATTCAATCCTCTGCAGACTGCTTTTCGTTCAATAGGTAAACAATTATTCATTCATTACAGAGACGTCAAATTAGATATCCTATACAACATATTACACGGTTGATTCCCAAAGCGAATCGACGTAGTCTTTCCTTTTGTTATGGTGGTGTGGCAGTAACCCACGCCACGCGATCCGACGCAATGCAATGATGCGGCGATTGGGTCAAAGAGTCAAGTGCGAATTGAGACCAATCAACACGCTGCTTGAAGAAACGTGCCGTGACAAAGTTCACTATACACACTAAGTACCTACTTAGATAAATAACAACTGAAACCAGAGCCCGGGCTTGAGCCTGAAAACTTATAAAGAAAGTTTGACGAACATAATAACATTAATAAAATATTTACTACTTTTTTGGGTTATGTGCCCACTATCACTAGCTGTTAACTTGGGGTTAACCGCGTAACTCAGATTTATTTGTATGAATTTAACTTGAGTTAGAGGCTAACCCGATGTTAGCAGCGTTGGGGCAAATCGGCCTGATAGGCTATCGAGCACACAGGAAGTGTAGGTATTCGAGTCCATGATGGGATTCTCATCATCATCATTTCAGCCGAAAGACGTCCACTGCTGGACATAGGCCTCCCCTAAGGCTCGCCACTCAGACCGGTCCTGTGCTATTTGCTTCCACCGGTTTCCCGCGACCTTCACGAGGTCCTCGCCTCCATCTTGTTGGAGGCCTACCGACAGCTCGTGTCTCGGTTCGCGGACGCCACTCGAGAACTTTCCGGCCCCATCGGCCATCAGTCCTGCGAGCAATGTGCCCCGCCCACCGCCACTTAAGGTTCGCAATTCTTCGGGCTATGTCGGTGACCCCAGTTCTACTGCGGATATCCTCATTTCTGATTCTATCACGCAGAGAAACCCCGAGCATAGCCCTTTCCATTGCCCTCTGAGTGACTTGGGATTGGATTTTATTGAGAAGGAAATAGGAATCTCCCTTTCACTTCTCGGACAAACCTTCATTGCCTTCAATTCAAGACGTCAAAGTGACGGCTAAGGGATCGCATAGCGAGACACTGCTAATGGCAAATCGCCAATTCAGTCCGTTTCAATTAATGCCCTGATTAGTTTGTGGCTTTACCTGTCTCTAATATAGCTCGAACGATGTACGAACTGGAATAAGGCCCCAGGCCACCTAATGGTAAGCGGTCACTGCGGCCCATGGATATGAGAAAGCATAAGATTTCTAATGCGAGTAATGCGTCGCCATCCCTGAGGCCCATGATGGAATGCCTCTATGCCAGTAGGTATATGCACACATGCCATACCCCCTTAGAGCGGTTTCGCATCACGCAGATCCGAATCCGTGAAAATACGGTCCGGAGTAGTCGTAGAACTACTTGTATGTACCCGTCATCTGATTTCTATCCGATCTACTGCGTAAACTACCGTACAAATGGTTCTACGGCCACTTCGGACCGTATTTTCACGGATTCGGATCGGACGTACTGCGAAACCGCTCTTATTGGAACACAACAGTGCATGTGAGAACTGTTTTTTGGCGGCAGGTTACGGGCCTTGCACCAGGTCCTATAATCATTAAATAAATAAAATTGCCGTATATATTGAGATTAAACCAATAAACACATTGTTCCTACGTAACTTTTTGTTATATTTGCTCGACATGATTCCAAAGGTGTTTTCAATAGTAGAAAGTATCCAACCGCTTTTGAAACCCTACTGTTTGTCCTTCTTTATTATATTCGTAGGTATTGTGCCGTGCCCTTATACAGTACCAACATAAGTTCACACCATATTTTCCTCGTGGTTTTCCTTCCTTGTAGGTGTCACATGATGGGCCGTAGGTATGTTGGAATAAAGTGTCTTAAGGTAAATTATAACACGAGTCAATACATCTAGATATAGGCTACTTTCATCCCGGAAAACGCATAGTTAGAGATCTTCTACTATCTAAAGTCCCGCGCCTTCACATTTCAAAACGCTTCAATGTATTTAAAAAGCACCACAAACACTCTCAACCCATGTGTGCGAGCTGAGACAGCTATCAACTATGCGTTGAGAGTGTTGGTGGTGCTTTTAAAATAATAATAAAAAAATTGAAGCGTTTTGAAATGTGAAGGCGCGGGACTTTAGATAGTAGAAGATCTCTACCGCGGTAACAAAACGAAATTCCATACGGGTCTAGTCGCGGGCAGAAGCAAGTTTTTTTTTTATACCAATGGTATAGGCAAACGAGCGCACAGCCCTCCTGATGGTAAGTCGTCACTGCGGCCCATGGACACCGAAACCCTATGATGATATGAAATGCGTTGCCTACCCTGAGGCCTAAGATCGTATGCCTCTGTGCCAGAAATTTCACCGGCTGCAAGTTTATAATAGGCATGACGACAGGGTGAAGAAATCGAAATTCTAATTAGTCCGTCAGTCAGGTAATAAAAAAATATTAGACACGTATTTTTTGTTTTATCAAATTAACAAAGAATGACTAAGTTAAAACGCATTAAAGTTGGAGAGTGGGGGCTAACTACGTCACCGTTAGGATAAATCGTACCTAACCGTGACGTCACGAGACATTTCAACTCAATATATCTCCGTATAAGTTTGATTACGTGAAAAAAGAAAAAATACGTGTCCAATACTTTTCGATAATCTTCCTGATAGACTAAGGAAAAAAAGTTGTCGTCATCCCTATACTAAGACTTTTAGGAGGATCAGGCGGATTTCAAGTTACAATGAACAACACATCAATTTCAGAAGAAAATGTAACCAAGGATTTCTTGGAGAAAATTTTCAGACAACATCAGGTTATTAACACAATGGCGGGTTCAGTTTTGTCAACATTCTTTGTTTGGCGCATTTGCGTAACTATGTCGGTAGGTATACTATATACGGTCACCTAACGATATTAAGGCAGCTACTTAGTAGGGGGCTATTTTTTATAACATATGTTCAATATTTTCTTAAAATTCAGATGTATAAAATATAAAGCTTGACGAGGAATTCAGCGGACATGTTAATGAGCGCGAAGTTTTCAGAGATTTTTTAAAGTTGGTAAAAAATAGGTTTTCACTCGTCCTATTCGAAAAGAAGTATTTTTTTGCCTGTTTAGGCTAAATGGAATTTTGCTTCCTGCTGCTACATTGGTTTTCTCATAGGTTCCAAATACAACAATTAGTGAATGGCAATATTGACCTTAGTTTTAACACATAGGGCAGAAATTTGAACCAAATCATTCGATGACGTACGTAGATTCAGGACTACGTCAAATCAGCAGCTAGATAACTTAGTGTTGTAATGTGTTATTTATATACATATAGAAATGTCAGTTTGGCGACCCTGGTTTTCATATTACGAACCCAAGATGCCAGTTCCTCCTAGTTTATTGCTCCATGTTTGCTCCCTAGTCAAACAATGTACTATTTTGTTGCAGAATCCAGCCGCATGTGGGCGAGTGCGTCCTTTGTAGGCGTTCTCATCATCATCGGAGTGCCCTTATGGTGGAAGACGACTGAAGTCTACAGGTAATGATATAGTTTTGTTTCCATTGAGATTACCTTTAGGTACCACAGAATGTTTAATAGTACTACATACAGAATGGCCACGGAAGCACCCGCCTGAATCTAGCCGGCGCGCAACTCGCGCCCAACTCGCCCTTACCGTCATTTGTTTCATCCGGAGATAGAGAGAATCGTTGGCCCGCGTAGCGGTATACACACATTTACAAGTGTACAGACGTGGTCGCACGCACACAGACGTCCTCGTACGCAAACATTGACACTTCATTCGAATTGTGTTCGAAATCGTGCTTTTATAGACCGTGTCCGCCCTGTGCCTTTATTCGTACTTCACCACTGGCCTGATGACACCTACTTAGTCACCGTCGATCCAAAAAAAAAACGGAACAACAGAAACGGAAAAACGCATAGTTCCCGCGGGAACGCGATAACCGAATTCCGCGCGTGCGAAGTCGCGGGCAGAAGCCAGTTTCCTATAACTTATCATGTGCTAACTACATTAGCATAGACTAGGAATGTACAAGATAGTAAATTGATGATATAAGAATGTGGATGAGTTGGTGACAATATAGGAATGCCGCCTAATCAGTACGGAATGCAATGAAAACAAATTAAGAAAGCTAAGTTATGTTGCCAACCGAAATCGAACCACCTAGTCGCAGACCAGCTTACTGCCTTTCGATTCTTTGACGCCATTTGACAGCTTCCTGTTCTGAAGTTGCAAAAAAAATGTTTTGAAATCGGATAAAATCACCGCTTTTTATACTGTTATCGTCCAGTTGCTCTGTAAGATTGTTTTAAAATTGGTGCATTATCTGGAATCACGCGTTTTATTTTATCTCACACGGTGAGAATTCGGCGAAGATAACCAATGTAAGGACACCGGTTGTCACACTTTTACCACCACAGTCTGCAATAGCCGACAAAGCTGTCAACGTAATATATGAACTTTTTGTCGTTAACATATAGTTCAAATTACCGGTACATTTACTTTTGATAAGGCGGTAAAAAGGCCAAGATAACCCCCCGATCTCAATTAAACAGCTACTCGTATCTTAACATAAATAATATGGAATTAAGTAATTAATACGTAATGTAAGGTCGTAGAATATCAATAATGTTCATTAGTTTGTTTATATAACATTTATTTATAATTTTGTTGCAATGACAGTTTGCAATATTTAATTAGTTAGAGATATGTCAGTATAATGTACATAGTAATTTATTACGTAACATCGAAATAGCAATGTTATTTTTGCCAATAGACATGGATCTTGTTGGATCGACGACCTCGTGAAGGTCGCGGGAAACCGGTGGAAGCAAGTAGCACAGGACCGGTCTGAGTGGCGAGCCTTGGGGGAGGCCTATGTCCAGCAGTGGACGTCTTTCGGCTGAAATGATGATGATGATGAGACATGGATAGAAAACAGCGATATCACCATGGCATTGATAGCAGATAACCCCACGGTTTGCCCACAACACAACCCTTATCGGTTGTGGTTCTAGTATAATAACGCATACATATATCGGTATGTATATGACCCCGTCATGGTATTATCATCATGTCATGCGTGTTCGAGTCGACCCGTGTCGATAGCAAAGAATCCCTCTTCCACTTTTTAATTCTTGGTAAATTTATTATTTGCCATTGTCAACTGGCTGACAACCTTTCTTTACTTTAAATAAAACTTTTTTTTTCTTTTGTTTACATACTTTGTTGCAACATCTCCGGAAGAGTTACTTTTCTTCATTTGTTATAGAAATTTTCATTAATTTTGTTTCTCTGCCGCATATAATTATATTTTGTTATTTCACATGGTCTGATTCCCACGGGACAGGCTCAGCCTAGTGTGGGGATCACAGTAACCTATTAAAATATTGTATTTAATTTGAAGGTAAAAAAATAAATTTCAATTTCAATTAGGTTTTTACAAAAGATTCAGAATAAAGGTAGCCTTTAAAATACTTCTTCTTGATAAATGACGATTTGTACTTACGAGTAGTGCATCTTGAATGTGTGGTGTTCAATAAAATATGGTCTTGTGTTATATATGTGTATGTCCATTTTTACAATCCACCTATATTATATACCACCGTAAATCCTTTTTCTGACGTTCAAAAGTGCCCCTATGTAGCCAATATGCTGAATAAATTATTGAATTTGGAATTGGATTTGAATTTTTTGAATTTTGAATTTCGTTCTAACAAATGTTTAGTTTTTACTGCAAGCGCCTATAGGAAAAGTCATAACCACATGAATGCTGTTTCGATTTTCAACTACCTAGTTGTAAATAAATAAAATGAATTAACATCATAGAAACATTATTCTGGGTTTGTAACTGAACGAGGGTCACCGCGAGTGAAAAATCCGCTAGGGGCGCTAGTGGCGTTGGTGTCGGCTATCCATAGCCGACACCAACGGGTTGAAGTAAAGGAGCGCAATCTTTATAGTTCCAAAAGTGGACACCGAATCGGGTAGGTTGGGGCGATGCGGTCGCAACTCAACTCAAGTGTCAAGCCACCTAGGCGGATAGTCTGCAGTAGCGCCTTCAGATGGCGCTGCTGAGGCGAAAACGCAGCGAAAACGGTTGTGAGGAGAGTGTTTTGTTTTGTTGCTTATCAAATCCGCTGTACACTTTTTCAACTGTTTCGCCATATAAGATTGCGCTCCTTACCAATACAAAAGTCCACCCTCCATAGTGTCGGCCAAGGCAGCCATTGGGCATTTTGAGCGGTTTGACATTGACAGCTACACATCCCTCCAATCACCACCTCGAACGCAGTCTCCGACGCCAGTGGCGTCCGCTGGTGACCAAAAATACCACCACCACATATTTACGGCCCACTGTTGGGCACAGGCCTCCTTTCATCACGAGAGGCTTTAGTCCCACGCTGCCTAGGGACTTCACGCACATCCTTGAATTACTTCGCAGTTGTGTGCAGGTTTGCTCACGATAGTTCACTTCACCGAAGAGCTCAGTGGTAAATTCAAATTTAATTTCGCACATAAGTAAATTCAGAGATGCGAGCCGGATTCAAACCTCTGGCCCTCTGCAGAGGCGGTAGGATGAACCACTAGGCTACCATGGCTTCAAAAATCCATGGAGCAAAAATACGGTGACCGTCATTTTCCTCTTCTCCAGAGTATCGCTGCCATACGACAAGATCGCTTCGTTCGATGCCCTGTCTCACTCCATCAGCACCGAGGTGACAGTGATGGCGAATGACGACGCCACGGCGGCGGAGATCGCAGGGCTCATTGAGAAATCCTTCGAAGATTCAAGTAAGCAGCATACATATCCATCACCATCATCATGTCAGCTGAAAAATATCGGCCTTTTGACTATGGAGGGTTGAAGTAAAGGAGCGCAATCTTTATAGTTTCAAAAGTGGACACCAAATCGGGTAGGTTGAGGGCGCCGCGGTCGCCACTCCAGTCAAGCCACCTAGGCGGATAGTCTGCAGTAGCCCCTTCAGATGGCGCTGCTGAGGCGAAAACGGTTGTGAGGAGAGTGTGTTTTGTTTTGTTGCTTATAAAATCCGCTGGACACGTTTTCAACTGTTTCGCCATATAAGATTGCGCTCCTTACCAAGACAGACTCCACTTTGGACGGGTCAATGAATTTGATTTTCAGTGACCGGCAACTAAATTATCAAAACTGAGGTCCCCGAAACTTCCAATGTCACAGTGACATTGACACTAATGTGTGTATTTACAAACTTTGACGTCACACGACAGTGGTGCCATCTGTTGAACAGGAATACGGTGGCCCTCATTGAATTTGTGACGTCTTTAAGGCACTGACAAGATCTAAATTGACTTTATTTAAACGGTATTTAAACGAATTCCATTTGATTTTGTAAGGCTAGTAAAACATATGCTAATTCACTACATACTTAAAAAACTTGCTATTTCGTAAAAAGGATATCATGAAATCGGTTCGATGATAATCCTATTTAAACGCTTCTATAAGTTTTTTTAAGCAGATTTCTCTTATTAAATAGGTACCTACACTATTCTGTCATAGTCATACCAAAAAAATTGCCAATTTATATTGTTCATGCAATGTGGGAAATTTTTTATCTTGATTTTTCTGGTTTTCTACGTATATCTCTTTACTACGTATTTCTCGCTCTTTCCAATGTAAACAGACATTTGTTCGTTGAGACAGTTGTCTGTCTTCATTGCTCAAGGTCATTATCTCTTGTCAGCGTCCTAATACATTCAACGAAACCGTCCCCAACATATCTTCGTCATCATTTTTACCCGACTGCGCCTGAAGGAGGGTTATGTTTTACGGGTGTATATATGTGTTACGTATGTTTATTTCTTTGGCACGTTCTATAGCCGTATAGATGAATTTTAGCTTGTGAGGTGTAGTTAGATTCGTCTTGATTGTGAGAATGCCACTGGGGCATATCAAAAGTTTGTGTGGAGTCGGGTTTTTTGTTTTTTCAAAGATTGGAGTATTTTTCCTTTTCCAGGCCCTCTGAAACTGAGAGTTACCAGGCAGGTCCTGTCGGACCACCTCCGTAACACCCTGGAGTCGGTGGCAGACGAGCCGGAAGCAGTGGAGGAGGTGGTTTCCGCGGTGGACGCTTCCAAACCCAACACCCTGCTGGTGGTGCAGCGGTCGCCGCTGTACCAGCACGTTTGGGCGGCTGGCGAGCGGGTGGTGTTCTTCAGGGATTCTAAAGGTAAAGTGTAAATTCACTTTGACGGCCGAATTGGTCCAGTTGGTAGTGACCCTGCCTTCTGTTCCGATGGTCGCGGGTTCGAGTCCCGCTCGGGGCAAACTTTGTGTGATGAACACGAATGTTTGTACTTGAGTCATGGATGTTGGTATTTATATATGTATGTATTTCTCTATATAAGTATTTATATCGTTGTCTAGCATCCATAGTACAAGCTTTGCTTAGTTTGGGGCTAGGTCAATATGTGTGAAATGTCCCAAGATATTTATTTATTTTTTATTTTACTTTTAGCCTTGCGAGCGAAGCGTCTACATTTCAACTTTATTATTTCTTTATTCTTTCTTCAATTGCAGAACATGTTAGTGTTACAGATATAGGGTGTTAATATTAGGTAACTTAAGTAGCTACATGTTACCCTGTCAGGGCATGTGCAATGTCTTAAAAACTAAACTTAGATGTAAATGTCGTTATTAGGTACTGATAGGTAGGAATTAGACACACTGCTCTATAGCCTAAATAGTTTTTATTTCGTTTCATGACGCATTGGCGTTAGCTGTAAGGTCATGTTAACTTTTATAAATAAATAAATAAATAGCGACAATATATATGATTATAGTTTGTTTCGTAGTGTTTTAAAATTATTGTAGCTATGGAAAACTAGCGTAACGAGGTCTACATCTCAGAGCCTATAGTTTATACCCTTGAACAGGGCCCACTACTGGGCGAAATTCGACCAGTCATTACTATTATGTACCTAGTCCATCTCTCTATCTTCTTTAGAATTAATCTGACCAGCCTGTCATCTATTTATGAGCTGATCCGACTTTCGGGGCAAAAATGTGTTTTTTTTTTAAAGTATAAAATATCATCTTTTTCATCACTTCTTCTACTTCTACTCTACGTCGTAACGTTGCGTCGCAATCTACACTATGCTTTCTTACTACTCGATCTCTTGAGAAACATCTTCCGACGCTGGCAGCTGATGGAGACCCAGCTGTTCCAAGTCTTTCCCGGAATCGAGATTGCTAAATAGTACGAATGTTCTTATTTTTTAATTTATTTTTTTATTGATAATCTGTATAATTGATCATTGAACACTTATTCACAGCGGGTGGGGCACTCGTCCAAGCGCTAAAGCACTGGATTTACCAACTTCCCCTCCTGCGCGGAGACAGCGCGGACGCCGCGCGGCGCACGCGCGTCCCGCCCGGCGCCGCCTACCACGTGGTGCTGTCCGTGGCCGCGCCCGCCAGGGGACTGAGGCTCGACGCCGCCAGCGCCATGGAAGGTAGGACACTCGCTGGCACAGCTACCCTCGTCTACCACCCTCCCGCCCGGCGCCGCCCACCACGTGGTGCTGTCCGTGGCCGCGCCCGCCAGGGGACTGAGGCTCGACGCCGCCAGCGCCATGGAAGGTAGGACACTCGCTGGCACAGCTACCCTCGTCTACCACCCTCCCGCCCGGCGCCGCCCACCACGTGGTGCTGTCCGTGGCCGCGCCCGCCAGGGGACTGAGGCTCGACGCCGCCAGCGCCATGGAAGGTAGGACACTCGCTGGCACAGCTACCCTCGTCTACCACCCTCCCGCCCGGCGCCGCCCACCACGTGGTGCTGTCCGTGGCCGCGCCCGCCAGGGGACTGAGGCTCGACGCCGCCAGCGCCATGGAAGGTAGGACACTCGCTGGCACAGCTACCCTCGTCTACCACCCTCCCGCCCGGCGCCGCCCACCACGTGGTGCTGTCCGTGGCCGCGCCCGCCAGGGGACTGAGGCTCGACGCCGCCAGCGCCATGGAAGGTAGGACACTCGCTGGCACAGCTACCCTCGTCTACCACCCTCCCGCCCGGCGCCGCCCACCACGTGGTGCTGTCCGTGGCCGCGCCCGCCAGGGGACTGAGGCTCGACGCCGCCAGCGCCATGGGAGGTAGGACACTCGCTGGCACAGCTACCCTCATCTACCAGAGCCTCATCCAAACTATGGATCTACCAGACCCATGGAGGTAGTGAGTTCATCTGGAGCGAGTAGTGTCAATTTCAAAACGATGTAAATTGAGCTGAAATATATGAGCCCGAAGGTCCTTTTCGTTCACAATCCAAAATCGTGCTCAAAATTTCACCCGAAACTTCTTTTATCTTTACATATGATAAAAGCCTTTTACGCCCCTCACTCCCGCGCATATGGCACAAATTTTGCTCACAGTGGTAGTTCCAGTTATTAGTTACTACTTCCATGACCAGACCCGGCTACTGTTACTTGACATTTGACGTGCCCCAGTGCAAATAGCTGTCAAATATTTTGCTGCTTTTATAAATTTATCAATATTGCTGAATTAAAAAGGAAGATATCGTTCTATGGTTGAATGACGCGTCTAGTTTTATATTTGTTGGTTAGGCATTCAAATGATAAGATTACATTTAAATGCATGGAAAATGCGATGGAAAGTTTTCAAAAGATATTACTTCCATAATACTAAAAATTTCGTGTTCCTATGATAACTGTTGCAATCCATACTTAATGTTTTATTCAACCATAGAGCGATGATTCGTGTATTCATTCAGTAATATTCAGAAATTAATGAAAACAGCGAAACATTTGACAGCTATATGCGACGTTGCCAACTTTCGGGATAAACCCTGAAGTACTTCGCCGCGCGCCATCGAAGTTTTGTCGTGGTATACATAAATTAAGAACGTTGCTTTTTGTTTGTTTATCTATATTAATTTGCCTTATTCCAGACTACATCGGCTCGTTCGTGGACGAGTTGAGTCTGCTCCACAACTTCACTCTCAAGTCTCAGTGGCTGTACATGCTGGATTTCGACTTTCAAGCTAGAGAGGTACTTTCAAATCAGAAACACACTTTTCACTCCTCCTATTCGAAAACGAGTACTTTGTTCCCCTTTTAGAGGGAGCAAAACGCGATTTTGCTCCCGCTCCATTTCTGCCCCGCAAACAGGGAGCAAAGTAAGATTTTACTCTCTAGGGAGCAAAGTACGATTTTGTTCCCTGCTGGGTTTCTCATAGGAGGAGTGAAAAGCAGAGTGTGCAACACGGTAGCAAAATTATTTACATCACCCTTGGCCATAAAGTGGGAGAGAAAATCTCACTTCTTGGCTAAGGCAAGACGTAAAACTTTTGACAAACCACGGGCGGTAATACGTAAAGCCCCAGATCGCATATTTATGGCCCTCACCTTCGGTTCAGGCCACAGAAACCTGCGATCTGGGACATTTACGAATTCACCACCCTAGGTTTGTAATGTACTATTAAACCTCGGGTGACATAGCTTGAATCCCTTGCTAGCTCAAGATTTAATCCGTCACCCGCGGTAAATTATACCATTTTGCTCCCTAGTCACACAATCTACTATTATCACACTATAGTTTCTAACTGGAAGCTAATAATCAACACGTCACAGCGAGTTCGCGCGCCAACCCTTCTCCTCTAACTGATACTTGGGTAGTGAGGGGACACGTAACGTAACTGTCAATATCGGCTCGTCTCGTAGGCTTGTGAAATGTGTTGCGGTTAATCGACTCTTAAGAGTGCATACGTAAACTCACGCCTGTTTACAGGAGGCACGTAACTTGATTGGTCGCCTTTGATGCGCAGAAGTCGAAAATAAGATCTCGGCAGAGGGGCGCGGGTGCTTATTGGCCCTTCAGGCGTATACATGCGCTGAAATCCCCTCTACTTCCGCTCACCGCTTAAGATCCGCGCCGGGGCCTTAAGGCCGAGACCACAGGACTTCTTTCTTTTCATACATACGCTTCCTTCACATTCATCGCTGCCTACTTAGAGAGAGAGAACGAAAGAGAGAGAGAGAGAGAGGTAGGTACAATCATCATCATCATATAATGTGAGGCTTATTTAAATATTTTACTTCAATTGAGAGATCCCTTTTGTAGCTTAGTTAGGTAAATATAGTACTCTCGACGTGATAATTTCTTTCAATTTTCTAGTTACAGACGCGACTTTTCCACAGACTTATTATTAGTAGTAAATTATGTAATAAAACTAGCTGACCCCGCGGACTTCGTACCGCCTTCAGATAAAAATCTAATATATAAAATTATCGGGTCACAGTGTTTGTAACCAAATTCTCCGAAACGGCTCGACCGATTCTTATGAAATTTGGAGTGTATGTTCAGTAGGTCTGAGAATAGGACGTAAGCTATTTTTCTTACCCAAAAAACAATTTCTAAGGCGGTACGAAGGTCGCGGGGTTAGCTAGTTTTATATAATAGATTAACAAAGAAAATACGCCTATTCCACCTATCCCTACTGCGATATCCCCACCAGTGTTGACATATGGAATATTTTTCCATTTAGTTCTACTGGTAGGGATATTATTCCATTTATCCCTACTGAAATCCACTGCGGTAGGGACTCGCGGAATTATTTCCAACCATCTATACTGGCTTCCCCCCTGGTGGGGACTCGGAAGGAATAATACAAGGAATGTGACTGGGTCGACGGGTCCCCGCTACGCGGGGCCCCTATTTCTAGATAGTTTGCCCTTCGGGCGTATATAGACGACTAACAAACCTAACCTACATTCACACCTTTGACCTAACGGACTGAGTGGACTATTTAATATTTCCTTGCATTGGGATAAATAGGCCTCCCCCAAGGCTCGCCACTCAGACCGGTCCTGTGCTACTTGCTTCCACCGGTTTCCCGCGACCTTCACGAGGTCGTCGCTCCATCTTGTTGGAGGCCTACCGACAGCTCGTCTCCCGGTTCGGCCTATGTCCAGCAGTGGACGTCTTTTGGCTGAAATGATGATGATGATGATTGGGATAAATGGAATAAATTCCATCTTGCTCTACCATTAAAAACTGGGAGGGACAGATGGACGACTCGATTCCATGTATCCCTGCCAGTAGAACTAAATGGAAAAATATTCCATATGTCCACACTGGTGGGGATATCGCAGTAGGGATAGGTGGAATAGGCTGAAAATATCTATAATAAAGTACGTTTTATTCTTCCCAGGTGAAAGACACAAGCGAATACGGCCGTCACTTCGCAGTTAGAAAAGATAGGCTTCACTTGTTGCTGACTCGACTGGAAGAAAGGGCGGCGACGCACGTATCCGCCCTGCCCACCATCAACCTAGCGTTGTACGCCACGGAATGTGATCGGGCGCCACTTGTCATTTACGATAACGATGGTGTGTATTTGGAACTCATTTCCTTTCTAGTAGACCGGACCGGACAAGATTTTTTGTGGTACAAATCGTTCGACTTTCGTAATTTATGCGACACGTTCGATTAACGCTCACGCGATTGGGCCCCCGGTACTGGCGCTATGACCATGATTTTCCTTTTCGTCATTACGTAATTATACCCCTGTAGACTCGCCAGCCTGGTACAAATGGTTCGGAATTCTGTTTCAGCATCTCCCGGCCTATAGCCCCAGTCACAGAATATTTAATAGTACTACATACAGAATGGCCACGGAATCACCCGCCTGAATCTAGCCGGCGCGCAACTCGCGCCCAACTCGCCTGCACCGTCATTTGTTTCATCCGGAGATGGAGAGTGGATCACTGGCCCGCGTAGTGGTACACACACATTTACAAGTGTACAGACGTCATCGCACGCAAACATTGACACTTCATTCGAATTGTGCTCGAAATCGTGCTTTATAGGCCGTGTCCGCTTCTGCCCGCGACAGGACTCGCGTGTAATTCGGCTACCGCGTTCCCGCGGGAACTATGCATTTTTCGGGATAAAAAGTAGCCCATGTCCTTTCCCGGGACTCCCAACTATCTCCATACCAAATTTCATCCAAATCGGCCCAGCGGTTGAAGCGTGAGGAGATAACGGACAGACCGAGTTACTTTCGCATTTATAATATTACCAGCTTCTGCCCGCGACTTCGCCCGTGTGGCATTCGGCTACCGCGTTCCCGCGGGAACTATGCATTTTTCCGGGATAAAAGTAGCCTATGTCCTTTCCCGGGACTCCAACTAAAATTGTATCAATCTACTATATAAAAATAAGTCGGGTTTTCCTCCCTGACGCTATAACTCCAGAACGCACGAACCGATTTCCACGGTTTTGCATTCGTTGGAAAGGTCTCGGGGTCCGTGAGGTTTAAGGCGGTACGAAGTCCGCGGGGTCAGCTAGTGACATATAAAAGTGCCGGTTGCTGAATAAATGATTTGAATTGCAACAAGTCTGTAAATCCCCAGGCACCCGCGTCGCCACCCCCGTGCAAGCCTTCATGTCGCCCCAGTGGGGCGGTGTGGTGGTCGCCAACCCCACGGCCGAGGAGTGCGCCGGCGCGGCGCCCGCCGAGCCCGACGTGACGCGCCTCATGGGCGCCTTCGTGGCACAGCTGAGGCAGCTACTCGGCGTGCCAGATGCGGTAGGCTTTATAAAATGACAAAGACAGGCGGCACCACAGATCTACGTATACTCTTTGCTTATGGCTACTGCACTTGTGCGCGCTATCGCGTGTTAATTTGCCACTAGAGGCGCTAGTGTCGCGTGAGATCCAATAACATTCACTTTTCACTGGTCTTGGCGGGCTTCGTGACATAAATTGTAATTTCTAATAATATATTCTATTGTAATTTGTAATTAAGTACCTGTTGAAAAGTGATCTCCTTCGTGAAATTATCGCAAATATGGATTATTTGGCGATGAATGTGAACGCTTTGAAACAAGAAAAAATTCCGAATAAAACGGAACTGCACAACATTGCGGCATAGCTACGCGATATGATGATAGTTATTTATAATGAATAAACTTAATGAGACTCAAGATTTAAAACTTTGTTTCGGCGCCGATCTTATAAAGTCGCCTTTGACAGTTATACCTCTGGACCTTACTCAACAGTGGCGCCAACTGGTGAGCAAAGAAACGATAGTCCCCATTCTGCCAGTATCGAGTTTCGAGTTAGAAGAACTATGCTAAAATGAGGGTGAAAAACCGCTGGGGCCGCTAGTGTCAGCCAAGGCGGCCATTGTTCATAACGCGCGGTTTGACATTAACAGCTACACATGCCGCAAATAAAGGAGGGCCAACGTATTGAAAATGCCAATGACTGCCTTGACTGGTAAATTATTTTTCACCTCACTGGCTCGAAAGTGGTCGTTTTGCAGCTTGATATCCGAGCGCAAAAGTTGTTTTATCCGCTAGCGTGGAAAGTGTTTTTGAAATTCGAACGACGCATGACGCCACTGTCACAATAAAAAAAACAACGATACGTTTTGAAACGCAATTCGTCGTGAGAGTTTTATTAAAATAAAGGTTCAATTTACTTAATATCATCATTAATAAAATTATATTAATAATACACCGTTTCAGATGTATTTCATTATTTCACTATGTTTTATCACAAAAATACTTAAATATATGTATATTTTAACTGTATTCAATGAATAATTGAATCTTGAAGTACGAGTAGGAGTTATTTGGAACGCAACCTCCGGAAAAAAAAACATAAAAAAAAATAATTAAAAATAAAGTTTTAGATTGCTGGTTTTGTAATTTAGATTACCTATACGGAGTAATAAAGAAAATATGAGCGATTCTAGCGATGAAGATACGAATTTAACTCCTCCAGAGTTAGCACAAACTGTACGTGACGCCGAACTAAGTCTTCTTCCCGAGAAATCGCGCGTGAGGTGAAAAATTTTGTGTTGCGCTCAGCAGCAAAGTCGTTTGCTGTCTCGTGCCTTGAAACCCTCGTTACACTCAGGATTCTATATTTGAACCACTCGCTTCGCTCGTGGTTCAACCCTAGAATCCTTCGCTCACTCGGGTCTCAATCACGCACTCACAGCAAACAACAACTTTGCAGCCTTGCATAACAAATAACTATTTCTGACGTGTAAAAGTGCCGCTATGTGGCCAATTTGCTGAATAAATGATTGAATTGAATTGAATTGACCGACACCAACGCCACTAGCGCTCCTAGCGGATTTTTCATTCGCGGTGACACTCATTATAGAATCTTGAAATAGTACATTTTGATGCAGGTGCGAAAAGTTTTTCGTTTTATCACGAGCACCTAGTTATGGAAGTGCGAGCGTTAACATTAGGGGCGAGTAAAAGGGACAATTTCGCACATGTATCAACCGACATTTTTAATACATGTGCGAAAAAACATAATAAAATGACAAATTCAAAACAGGCTGAAGTTCAAAAAGTAAAAAGCACTAGTGCCCAAAAAACTTTTAGGTACGCACGCTCAATAAGTGTCAAAAAACGAAAAGCACTCATTCGGAAACTACAAACTTTTCGCACGCTAAACAGGTATCGAAAGAAATGTTTACTTTTTGAGCAACTGTATTGAAAATGTTGTTGTTCTTGTTTTCAGGTGCATGTTGAGGGCGCCAGTTTAGAGCCTCTGCGGTCAGTGCTCCCGCGGCGATGGGAGGTGGACGCCCTGCTGCGTCTGCGCGTGCTGGAGCAGCTCGCCTCCGCGCAGAACACGCTGCAGTCGCTTGCGCAGCTGTTGGGTATGTGCTCAATCGACCCATCCAATTATCAACCTACTAGCTTCTGCCCGAGTCTTCGTCCGCGTGTAATTTGGTAGTAGCGTTCCCGCGGGAACTATTGCGTTTCTCCGGGATAAAAAGTAGCCTATATGTTGGCCAGTGTTATAAACTACCCCCATACCAAATTTTGTTGCAATCCGTCCAGTAGTTTTCGAGTTAAATCCGGACATACATACAAACAACTTCTAAAATTCTTTTTTTTTATCAGTGTCGTTTATATAGTCCCCTCGACTTGATAGTTTCTTTTAATTTTCAAGTTACAGACGCGATGCGACTTCTTCTACAGACATATTATTAGTATATATTGGTCAATGAATCATCATAAGGCGATCCGTCAAGTCCGATCTCTCAATCAGTCGGGCAACTGACAAGTCAGTTCAAAACCAGTCCCGCTGACTGCCGCTAACTAACCTAGGGTGCGTTCCGAATCGCGCTCACAGCGCTTTGAGCGCATTTCGGGACACTTTGTGAGCGTGCTCACAACGCTCAAGAAATTGATAACGTCATCGATCGACGCTCACGGTGCTCACGCTGCGGCGCATGGGCGCTGTGAGCGCAAACGTCAAAGTGACATTTGACTATACATTAGACAGGACATGATTCCCTATTTTAAAAAAAAGATTGTCAGTTACTAGTGTTGGCGCCGTGAGCGTGCTTATGATCATTCCGAATCAAAAACGCGCTCACACGGTCGTGAGCGTGACAATCAATTCGGGACACTTATGAGCGTTGTGAACGCTATGAGCGCTTTGAGCGCTATTCGGAACGCACCCCTAACTCTAGCTCTGTTAATATGCCGTATTTCCAATCACTTAATAAATCAATTTATCACAGACCTTTGATCAAACGAGCAATTAATTCAAACGCCTTAGATTTATTTACAAAGTATAGGTTTGACCACGATTTTTTTCAAGATCATACAATTAGAGGGCCCTTTTTACGTAAGCGATTCCCGAGACTTTAAAAATATTTTCATTTTATCCCAGGCAAAATATCCAACATCGTGATCAATGACGAAGTGGGCGCTTCGATCAACGCGGCCGTCGCTAAAATAGAGGCCGCCACGCGGCTGATGGCCGAGGGCGCGCTAGTGGAGGCCTACCGGACCTCGCTGGAGGCCTACACGGCTGCCGAGACCGCTTTCATGGAGCCTAGTCTACTCGCGCTGCTGTACTTCCCTGATGACCAGAAGTAAGTGTTTTGGTAATTCGGGAAAGCGTTGGAGTGGAGGCCTACCATATCCTAATGTGGTTTACTTGGAGTCGAGTCTGTTTGTTATTCTGTATTGCTCCGATTGTCAGTCTTCCTAACGAGACATATTATACTCGATGGAGACCATGGTCTAAGAATACAAGGTCTGTAGATCCGGGTGACGTGTCACCGTAACGTCAAAGTCGAGTTGCCACTTTATTGCAATAAAACAAAAATCGAGGAAATATTTTCTGCCTTTATAATGCAAAATGAATTATTTGCGCATTACAATTGTCATTTACTTGTTTAAGCACACAAAATGGGACAAGTTAAAAACAAATGAACGTAATAATTTAATTAAACACACAGCATACGTGAGGGTCGGGGATTACTTTAATACACCACTTGCAACACACAGCAGTGCGAATGACGTTACAAAGCGTTACTAGTAACCGTTTTAAGGTTTGACTTGACTTGTTTGGTATCCTAGTGACGTCACAGACAGAGCTAACATGGCGGCTAGCTTTTTAGCACGAAAACTGAAAACGAAAATTTAAAATTACTTTTTATCCTATTCAGAAAATCGAAATAAAAACCTTGTCATTCAATCCGACATAAGGATCATTTTAAACCACATTTAAAAAAATGGTGTTATACCCTATTGAACTTTGAAAACATAAATAAGACTGAAGTAAATGAACTTTTGAATTTTATATTCATCTTCTTTCTTACAGATACGCCATCTACATTCCGCTGTTCTTACCAATTATGTTTCCTGTCATATTGTCCATGAAGAATCTGCTGCTTTGGATGCAAGGAAAGCCTCTTCATAAGGAGAAGAAAGACTAAACCAAATAATATTAATTTTATTTAGCTAATAAAATGCTATTTTAATTTATTTCTATTTAAATATATTGCCGCCGCGACGCGTATACTGATGGTGATGGCAGTCCCAACATGTTCCCGGTATAATTTATTTTACATCACCCTTGGCCGTAAAGTGGGATTTTCTGCCCGCTACGCGGAGAGAAAATCTCACTTCTTGGCCAAGGCATGACGTAAAACTTTTGACAAACCACGGGCGGTAATTCGTAAAGCCCCAGATCGCATATTTATGGCCCTCACCTTCGGTTCGGGCCACAGAAACCTGCAATCTGGGACATTTACGAATTCACCACCCTAGGTCTGTAATGTACTATTATGTCCCTCCGAGATGTTTTTCGTTAAAAAAAGAACTTTTAAATGATAACAATGGCATGGCAATATTATGAGATTTTGATTAAAGATTTGTTTAAAGCATTTCTATTGTCAATACTCAGTGGCGTGAATAAACCCATGCAAGTTTTGTAATTTTGTATTTTATTTGTGTTATATTTCCGTAACTACCTATTTAGAAATCATGAAAATATAAAGGGCTTACTTACATGAAAAATTCAAAGCTATCATTGACCGTCGGACTTTGACGTATCAATAAATTATAACTGGGTTGAAAATGTAAAATAAACAACAAATAAATCATAATATTAATTAAAGACAACATTGCTTCACATTATAATATATTAGAATGCGATATTGAGGTACTTCGTCTTTAAAATTCCAAATATACCTAACGTGCAGAGTTACAAATGCGTGAATGCTTAATAATATGATACGAGCAATTTTACATACAATTATTTCGAAATCCTTAGCGCATGTCGGCTGGGCCTCCTAAATAGACGTACGGTGGCATTTAAATTATTTATTTTAATATATTTAACTTCGAACCAACACTTGATTTTCAAACTGAACACTATTACAGCACTACACAACTTAAACGGCGCGCGGTGGAGCACTTAAGCCGTTGAACCAGAGTCTATTTTTGCTCAATCCACACGCCTTCTAAGTTCTGTAAACCTGTACCATTCATATGATATGAACAGAGTGGAACCACGATCTTGTTGTCTGCTTATTAAGAACTTTACAAATCACAATGTTCTTGTATTGATCGGGTATTTATATTAAACCTTACGTCTATGATTAATGTATAAAATGGATTGTGTGGTGATGAATGTGTTGATATGTACCAACAAGTCAGTCTATATTATGTGATGACTTAACGTATACACGTATATTATTCCAAAACGATTATTTATTTTTATAATATTTGAGCTAATCTAAAATGCATTGTGCACATGATTCAATGTTGCCAGTTTTTAAAACCTAAACTTGAAATTATTAGAGTTCGATTGAAATTCGATTCATACTGATTTGAGTGTTTTGTAATGTGAACTCTATTGTCATTCAGTAAAAGACCTGAAAGTTGATTAACATTGAATAAACAGCTCATATTCATTACCATTAGTAAACAAACATTAACTTAACATACACTCAAGTTTTACAGCCAGATTTTACACGTACTTTGTACTTGCTTAGTTACACAACCATAAACAATTTCAAAACTTCCGACTCACAAATTCGATATTGGCAATCATTTTAAACTGTCGATAGTTTTTTTTTCAAGTACCTCATAATCATAATGTCGATAAACTTAAATACACAAAACTATGGAAGGTTGAAGTAAAGGAGCGCAATCTTTATAGTTCCAAAAGCGGACACCAAATCGGGTAGGTTGGGGGCGCTGCGGTCGCCACTCCAGTCAAGCCACCTGGGCGGATAGTCTGCAGTAGCGCCTTCAGATGGCGCTGCTGAGGCGAAAACGCAGCGAAAACGGTTGTGAGGAGAGCGTGTTTTGTTTTGTTGCTTATCAAATCCGCTGGACACGTTTTCAACTGTTTCGCCATATAAGATTGCGCTTCTTACCAAGACACATTCCACACTCCAATACACAACGATGACGATCATAGACAATTTTCGTACATTATGACTCGACCCAGTCCGTTTCCGTGAGCATGGCAACATTCTCTCCCTTTCCGGGTAAATACTCGAACTCCCACAGGGAATTACCCAGGACTAAGGTTTCTCCTTCTGCGAGTTCTAGACTGAGGGTGAAACAGTCTTCCTCGCAGGGTGCTCGCGGTTTCAGCTGGACCCAAGACTTTCCTTTCAACTGGGACATGACAATCAATCCTATATCGAGCTCCAAATATTTATATCTATGCGTGTCATAGTTTTTGGATAGCAGCAGCCAGTTGAAATGGGAAGGGGGGATGTTAGGGGAGAGGAAGTAAGGACGAGGGGCGAGGATCCTGAAGGATTTGACCGCTCGGATGTCGCAGTTTTGGAAGTGGACGAACCAGCTGGGGATGTTGGTGTTTGTTATGCGGGAGACTATTTCCTCTAGGTCCATGGGTTGTCGGCCTATGCGGATGTTGGTAAGGATCCTGCACGGGACCGAGTCTCGGAGGCGGTCGTCGCCGGAGATGAGAGAGGTGAGATTGAGCTCGGCTCTGGAGATGGACCAGTCGCGGTGGGCGTCGGTGACGACGACCGGGGCGCCGCGCAACAGATGGTGATTGAAAACTTCGTTGTAGTTCGTGTCGGATAAACGGACGACGGATTCTGGAAAACAAAGATAATAATAAAAATAAAATAAAAAGCCTGTTTATTACACAACCACATTATAACTAGATTTAGTTATAATGTGGTTGTGAACATTTTAAGACTTAATACTAGGTTTTTTGAGGTTTGGACCCCTTTCTGAAAAAGAAACATGTAGAATCATTTTTTCTTAGTAGGTACCTAGTTTGTTAGTTTACGGTACGCCTTAGACTTACCGTCTACTTACTACTAATTCCTTCTATTCTACGCAGATTTAATAAAGTTCGAATTCGGCCGGATTCTTGAAAGTTGTATTGAATTGAGTTGGAAGTTTACGAAGCGATCCGTTTGTAATAAGGCCGCTCACTTTGGGAATCTAAAATCTCGAGGAAACCGAGGTTTATCGCAAGGCGTTCACGAATTGATACACCAGCCATCAAAGTAGAACTGGGAATACCTAAGTGTTTCCTATATGATAGTTTTAAGTGAATCACCGTGTAATAGTACAGTTCAGTTCAGTTTATTTATCCATAACAATCTTACAATCGTGTCGGACAGTATTTACAAAAATAAAAAAAAACATTAAAATTAACAATATACCTAAAAAAAACAAAAAATAAATCAATAAAAAAATAAAAATAATAATATACAATTTAAATAGAATGTCACTAGGCGGATAAAACATATTGAAATCAATTAAAGTTAACAATAATATCAAATCATACAGCAAAATACATGAAATAAAATTTAAATAGAATGTCGAGGCGGAAAATTATATCATCACATTATTCTCTATCATTTATAAAATCATTAATGTCATAATAACACTTCTTAACTAAAAAAAATCTAAGACGACGTTTAAAAATATTAACATTATTAATGAATTTTATATCAATGGGTAAGCTACTCGTATTATATAGTTTTACTGCTTGATGCCTAACGCTATGTTGAACAACTTTAAGTTTGGGAATGAGTGTATGAGCAAAGTCCTTCCTCCGTGTATTCAGTCTAACATTTCGTTCTTCATCGGTCTCATATCTTTCTGGGTATCCCACAACACTAGTCAATATTATTAAAATGTAGAGACAGGGTACAGTTAAGATGTCAAGTTTGATAAAATGCTCTCTACACGACTCCCATGAAGGGATGCGTACAATTATTCTGATAGCGCGCTTCTGTATTATGAATGCTTTCTTTATATTGTACGCGTAACTCTGCCCCCAGAACTTAATACTGTAGCGCAAGCGAGACTCTACTAATGCGTAATAAACAGTAATTAGTTGCTTGAGGGTCACTTCATCGCGCAGGCTCCTGAGTGCGTAGCAAGCCGAACTAATTGTACTCTCTAAAGCCTTAAGCTCATGCTTCCAGTTAAGGTCACAGTCTAAACGTACACCAAGAAATTTAACCTCATTGACGCTAACAATATCAGAACCTTCCAAATTAGCAGATAAGGTGTCTTTGTTTCTTGAAGTAGTTCTGAATAACATAACTTGTGTTTTACTCATATTCAAGGATAAATTATTTACTCTAAACCAGTACTGGAAACATTTAAGAACAGCATCTACTTTGGCATTAAGGTCGTCAAGGTTTGACGAGGAAATTATGGCATTTGTATCGTCAGCAAATAAAATTACTCTAACTTCACTAAATTTAAGGTTAATGTAGTTTACCAGGTCATTTACAAAAATAATAAATAAAACTGGACCCAAAATTGATCCTTGGGGAACCCCTTTGTCAATTTTAGATAATTTAGATCTATATATTTCCTGAACCCCATCCTCGATTGCTTTAACTTCAACAAACATTTTCCTATTTTCCAAGTACGATTTCATAAGCTGAAGTGTTTTTCCCCGAATGCCATAATGTTCCAGCTTGTATAGCAGTATCTCGTGATCGACATTATCAAAAGCAGATGTTAAATCTAGAAATATGCCAGCAACCTTGGTTTTATTATTTAGTCTTATAATTACATCATCAATTAATTTTTCTATAGCGTCTCCAGTACTTATGTTTTTTTGATAACCATACTGTCTTTCGCTAATTACATTATAAGATTGTAAATGTTTTATTATTCTAGATTTAATTAGTTTTTCAAAAATCTTTGAAAAGACTGACAGAAGTGATATGGGTCTATAGTTCTGTGGATCAGTCTTGGAACCTTTTTTATGCACTGGTACCACCTTAGCTACTTTTAGTTGATCTGGGAAGATTCCCTCCTCATAGCAGTTATTGTAGAATATTGATAGAGGCACAGCTAATAGATCGATATTTTCTTTAATCACTGATATTGGAAGTTCATCAGTGCCTGTAGATTTCTTTGTCTCTATGTTTTTTACACATGAAATAATATCAGTAGGTGTAATATACTGCCATGTCATATCTAAAGGCACGGCCGAGCCAAAATCGTGTAAATTCCCAATGGTTTCCCTTATGTTACTGCCAGGCTTAGAAGATGAACTTAAATCAAACTTAGACGAAAAAATCTCTACAATGTTGCGTGGATTATCCATCACTCTGTTATTAACCTTCAACAGTATTTGTTCTCGTGAACGTAGAGTTACTTTGTTGCGATGTTTATTTACCACTTTCCAAATTGCTTTAGCCGATTTTTTGGATTTCTTAATTGCGGATTGGACTGCTGCTTTTTTAGCTATTTTGAATGATTTGCTATAGGCCTTACATAATTATTTTTATATGATATTATTGATTCATGGTTTGTTGTTAAATTAGAATTCATTAGACAACGTTTCATATGACTGGAAACTTTTATGCCTGGTGTGATGTACATTACAGACCTAGGGTGGTGAATTCGTAAATGTCCCAGATCGCAGGTTTCTGTGGCCCGAACCGAAGGTGAGGGCCATAAATATGCGATCTGGGGCTTTACGAATTACCGCCCGTGGTTTGTCAAAAGTTTTACATTACAGAAAATCCCACTTTATGGCCAAGGGTGATGTAAAAGTAATATAATACAGCTGGATGAAACTTAATAATAGTTTGTGGCCGAAATTCAATCTTGATACATCACTTAAAGAAATAAGATATAAGTACAGTCGTGTTCGCCAATATATACACATTTTTGCACATTACCACGTTGTAATAAGGTCCTGAAGTGTACACATATTAATGAACTCGACTGTACCTAAGTAGTTTCTTTAAAAATGAATTTCATTACTTACACTTTTAAGACACCTAGCTGGGATTTTTAATCTAAATATATAAAACTCAAAGGTGACTGACATAGTGATCTATCAACGCACAGCCCAAACCACTGGACGGATCGGGCTGAAATTTGGCATGCAGGTAGATGTTATGACGTAGGCATCCGCTAAGAAAGGATTTTGCAAAATTCCCACGGGAACGGGAAAAATCGGGATTTTACTTTTTAATATTTCTGCGCATACGAAGTTGCGGGGAAAAGCTAGTAATTACCTAAGTTGGTACAGAAAAACGGTGTACCTAGCTAACACGTAAGGAAAATTGCCAAGTCAGCTGCAAACAGAAAATTAGGTCAAGTGGTGACCGTACTTCTAAATACTTACTGACTGCTTCGCAGGCTATGCAGTCCGCGGCAGACGCTACGCTCTCCAGGTTCTGCGGCTGAGACCGCTCGATCAGGCACTTGTTGTAGTACAACGGCGTCCAGTCCCAAATAGGCAGGATCTTGATCATCACGATCCTTGCCACGGCCGAGGCGTGCCACTGGAACGTCTCCGTCTGGCTCACAGTATACCCGATCGCCACCACCATCACCAGAAACATGAAAACCCTCGTCCATCTTTTTATTGAAGCCTTCCGCACCGCATTCGTCAGCGGCCGACATATTATATCCATCTCCTCGTCCGTCATCCCCGCCTCTTTACAATATTCGTAAAAAGAACGCACCTCCGAGTTAATTAACTCGAATTTCTCGCGTTGGGACATTTTTGTCCCATTTTTTAGACTCATCTTGTGTCTGACCTATAAATTCGCCCACGGCGATCAATATAAACTACAGACGCGTTTATCGATGGATGGAAATTCGCGCGCGCGCGCGAATGTGTCTCGGTCTTTCTGTTATGTTGCCAGCTGGATTTATCGGAGTCAATGACATTGCAGGAATGGCAAATATTTCTGTAAAATATGGGAGTACAAATAAGTGAGCTTTTTTACAAAATTGAAATCAAGAAACCACGGTTACAAAGGTACGTATGGTGTTGTATTTCTAATATATTGATTGATGACAAAAATTAGGCAATTGTTTTGTCCAGTTGGAATCAAGGTTGGAACAAGTCTACTGGAGAGAAATGCAGTAGAAAATGTTTCCACTCCAGAAATGTTACAGACTTTGTTCCATTATAGGTAGCATATTATAAAACATTATTCTATAGTGCTAATCTTCTTTGTATTTACTTTATACACTAGGTTTTCATGATTTTTGCAAAATTTTGACAACCATTTGTTTATGAAGTAAATAAAAACACATGGCAACACCAAAAGTCAAGTACCTTTCGTCCGCCATATTTGATGTGCTATAAGTGGAAGTCACTCAAACGTTGACCTTATATTTTATTTCTAACTAGCGTGTGTTAATATTTATCTTTTAAAATATCTTAAATTTAAGATATATTTTTTGCGATTATTGTGTGGTGACACGTTATTATAAGAGTGCGATTTTATTTTTTTGCAATTCGTTTGATATACGTCACAGCGCCATGTTGTATTCCTGCGCTGATTGCAGGCACGAGAAATCTGCCAACCCGTTTATTTTTCGGGAATAGTTCCCGAGAATAAATCGAACTGCGATTTTGTACTCAAATATATATTAATTTATATATGTTGGCAAATGTAAACCAACATTAGTGAATTCGATGAATCCCTGTTGTCTCCTTTCGAGTGCTAACTCCTAGTTTCAACTGCAGTTTTGTGCATCCGCGAAAGTTGAAAGGACTGTGTTGTAAAAGAAGTGATATTAATTAGCCAAAATTCCGGTCCCTACGCGTAGACGAGAAGGTGCCTACCCGCCGGGGCAGTCGGGCGAAGGAGATATGAACAACAAACGCAAAAATCGCCAAGGGCCGCCGAGGTAAGTATAGTTTAAGTTCAGTGAATTGACATGTCTTTGTTGTTCGCTCCTTTCGCTGTTCTCACGTTGCGAAATTGGTGGTTCGGTGTTGTCAGATTGACAGATTTTGGGTGAAGGAGCACTTAGGGTTGGTGGTAAACATGGTAGTGATGTGTTTTTGTGTCTGGGGGTGATGGCCCGCCGCGAGGCGTGCGGGACGGGGGCCGCGCGCCGCGCCGACCGACTCGTGTCGGACGCTGCTAGTCTAGATGTTTGCCCTACTTAACCGTGTACTCTTGATTAATATAGACGCGTGCGATCAGCTGATCCCCGAGCCTGGGATAATAATTACGTTAATTAATCGCGTTTACAGTGAAAACACGACGTTAGCGGAAGCGAGTGTAAATAAATCGTTTGTTGACGATCGTATCAGCTAATGGCCAGAGTGTTGTGTCTGAGATTACTCTAGGGAAGAATTTCAAGCTTGGATTGGTATGTACTATCATCGGTAACCACTTTCACTATTGTTTGAGCCCGTAGGAACTAGATGATGTATTTGGCAAACTCCCAATGTTGTTAATTAGAGCGCTTTCTTATCTCTAGCTTGGTCTTGGTCAGATTTAAACTTTGGAGTGTTTAAAAGGTTTATTTTTGTTTTGTCCGAGCAAGCTATTGACAGACATGTATGAGGTGATTCTTTCTTCGTCTGGTCTCGTAATTTTTTTAATTGCTTTTGGTATGATTTGCCTTTTAATACTCAGATAGGTTATGTATTAACCAAGTAAGTATAAGGTAATAATAGTGACTTAAAATTTATTTTTGTTTAATCCAATACAATAATTTGAGTTTTATACCATACCATGCTGCCCCGTTATTCACCTTATGTCACCCATGGTCTCTTTGTGTACATAGCTAATCTTTTATCACAAAAATCAAACTGATAAGAAGTTTTCCCTTCTTAGCTCTGCATGTTCCAAATTGTGTTTCATGTTGCATAAGAAGTCAATGTGTGATGTGATAAAATTTGATTTTAAGAATTATATTGCTCCTGTTATGTTTCCTTGGAAACTACCATAACCCTTGACTGGCAAGTGGATGAATATAGAGGCTCCTGTATTCATAATGTACTTTATGGGTACTTTATATAAGGGGCCTATTATGTAGATTTCAAAATCATTAGGGTTATCATTAGACTGATTTTATCTGTGTAGTTTGTACAATGATGCTAGTAACAGGTTCATGATATTGAGTATGATATTCATTTATTGCCATAATAGAAATATTCTTGCAGCAGAATATAGCCACAATACTGAGACTACTACAATGAAATGTTAATGTTTTATAATATTAGTTTAATGTATCTTAATTTAATGATATTCCTCATAACAATACATCACTATTACTTGGGCAACAAAGACCCAGGCCTCCTGATAGAAACCTGACCCAGGGTCATAAGGAATCATAAGGTAACAAATGCGTTGACAAACCTGAGGACTAACATCCTCTGTGCTGCTAATTTCACCAGCTCTCATACTCTCAGAACACAAAAGTGCAAGCACTGCTGCTGTTGGCAGTATAGGTAGGTACAAGATATCCATACTAATATTATAAATCTGCTGTCTACAGTAGTAGACAGCAGATAACAGAGTAGTAACTTCATGACACTTAAACCACTTACTACAACAGCCTACCTATATACGGCCCACTGCTGGGCACAGGCCTCCTCTCATCACGAGAGGGTTGGGCTATAATCCCCACGCGGGCCCAGCGCGGATTGGGGACTTCACACACATCCTTGAATTACTTCGCGGATGCGTGCAGGTTTCCTCACCACGCTTAAACCACTTGCCTGATTTAAATGAAATTTGTTTTCTTTTCAATGTCAATGATATAGGCAAACGAGTGCGCAGCCCACCTGATGGTAAGTGGTCACTGCGGCCCATGGACACTCAAATCCTATGATCCTCCAATAAGAAACCATAAGATCTCAAATGAGTTGCTTAAGATGGAATGTCTATGGTATGGAGATAGTTTGAGTCCCAGAGAAGGACATAGGCTTTGTATCCCGGATAAGTAGTTCCCTCAGGAATGCGATAACCAAATTCCACTCAGGTGAAGACGCGGACAGAAGCTAATAAAGAAATATTTGTGCCAATGAACTTTACTGCCTATTGAAATTGATCACAGTTTGATGGATGTGTCCGAGAAAATATCAACAACTGAACAAGTAAGACGTGGAGTTCATTATAGATTTTCAAAGTCAATGTCCTGATGTTCGTATTTGAATACGATCTTTTATTGAAAGATTTATTTATGGTATTCAGTAGGAGCTCTAAATCGTGTAGTTTAAATTTTCTATTCAACAATGTTATTGTAATGTCTGTTGATTTTAAAGTTTACTTCGTCGTATAACCGGGTTACCTAGTCCTCATTTTGAAATCGTCTCTTTGTCTACACTCCCGAATATTCCTACATGCCAAATTTCAATTTTCGGCCGAGTGATGCCTACTATCTACTATTGATTTAACCTGTTATTTTAATTGAATGTCTGCTGTGTGACCTAAATAAATATATTTCATTTCTTTCTCTTTATGCCTACATTATTACTACATTTGTTGATATTTGCGTTGGACTCTGGAAACCAAAATGTTTCCTCGAATTTTGCATTGGGATAAGCTGGGATGAGCTCGCCTTTTTTACATTGTCCCTTGATCCCTTCTCTGTTTTGAAAATTTGTATTTTTGTGTTTATGTATGACAAAGTGTTACTTACTATGGATAAAACTTTTTATTTCCTTTTGGACCTACTGGTTACGCTGCACTTTTCCATTACCATAGAAATGAGAATGAGAAATTTTTATTTCAAATCTCCACATATCCTATTCGAAATCGTGGTATATATACACTTGCACGTATAATAGGCGCTAAAATGCTGTACTTTATAGATTTGCAAGCTGTCATGTCAGTCGCTGTTATACGGGAAATCTCTGTATGCAGCCTTGCTGCGTTCCGGGCTTTGTCATTTGAGAATGGAAGAATGCTAAAAAGGCTATGCTCGGGTTTTCTCTGCGTGATAGAATCAGAAATGAGGATATCCGCAGCAGAACTGGGGTCACCGACATAGCCCGAAGAATTGCGAACCTTAAGTGGCAGTGGGCGGGGCACATTGCTCGCAGGACCGATGGCCGATGGGGCCGGAAAGTTCTCGAGTGGCGTCCGCGAACCGGGAGACGAGCTGTCGGTAGGCCTCCAACAAGATGGAGCGACGACCTCGTGAAGGTCGCGGGAAACCGGTGGAAGCAAGTAGCACAGAACCGGTCGGAGTGGCGAGCCTTGGGGGAGGCCTATGTCCAGCAGTGGACGTCTTTCGGCTGAAATGATGATGATGATGATGAATCATTTATTCAGCAAATTGGCCACATTGGGGCACTTTTACACGTCAGAAATAAATTCCATCAAGACCAACTCGATCGGAAACTCTGCTGAGGTCAGCGAGCATAGTACTGAGTTCTTCCATGGTCTCAGCCATGACTACAATATCATCAGCAAATCGAAGGTGAGAGATGTACTCGCCATTAACATTGATGCCTCGACCTTTCCAGTCCAGCACCTTAAAAGCATCCTGCAATGTAGCGGTGAATAGCTTCGGAGAAATCACGTCTCCTTATCTGACTCCCCGCTGCAGTGGAATAGGCTTAGTGGTCTGGTCTTGTAGTCGGACGGACATGGTGCATGCAGCACAGCCCAAGTCTCGATCGAATCGAAGGCTTTCTCGTAGTCCACAAATGCAAGGCAAAGGGGGAGGTTATATTCTTCGGTCTTCTGTATAACCTGCCGCAACGCATGTATGTGGTCTACGGTACTATAGCCTTTTCGGAAACCGGCTTGTTCGGGAGGCTGGAATTCGTCAAACCTGCGCGCGAGACGGTTCGTGATGACTCTCGAAAACAGCTTGTAGACATGACTCAGAAGTGAGATGGGTCTATAATTCTTCAGCAAGGTGTTATCACCTTTTTTGAAGAAGAGCACCACCACACTTCTGTTCCATGCTTGCAGCGTTCTCCCTTCGTGGATGACGGAATTAAACAGCGTCTGAAGGGCCTTAAGGACTGGTTTACCACCCGCCTTCAGGAGTTCAGCTGTAATTCCGTCATCACCGGGAGCTTTGCCGTTCTTAAGCTGTTTGAGAGCCATACTAATCTCGTACAGGCTGACGTCCGGGATATCTTCGGTATAGTGTCGGGTTAGTCTAGCTCTAGGGTCTTTAGCTGGATCAACGACGGGTGATCGGGTTGTCGTGTATAACTGCCCATAGAACTTCTCAACTTCTCCCAACAGCTCCGGTTTGGATGAAACGATCCTGCCGTCTTCGGTCTTCAACTTTGTCAATTGGCTTTGGCCAATAGACAGATCTTTGGCAAACACCTTCGAGCCTCTGTTACGCTCAATAGGCTTTTCAATACTGTTGGTATTGAATCGGCGTACATCACGCTTCAGAGACTTCGAGATCCGTCTATTGAGCTGCCGATAATGACTAGCGTCACCTGAAGACTGCAGAATCATCTCATGCCTCACCTCCATGAGCTTTAGGGTTGAGTCTGAGATTTTCTTGGTTCTTGTACGGCGGGTCTTGAAGAACTTGAACCCGACCGTATGGACAGCTTCCACAAACCCGTCGTTGTAATCGTCCACGTCGCTTTCTAGGCAAGCAGAACGGTTTTGGAGTTCGAGCTGAAAGCTCTCGGGGTTTTGGAGTTGGGCCGGTGCCGGGCGGAGCGTAGACTCTTATCAGTCGAGATCTCTCAAGCTTCACTTGGATATTCAAGGTGCCTCGTACCATACGGTGATCGCTCCCGGACTTAACCGAATTGATCACTGAGACATCATCGAATATCTGCTTCCTCGTCGACATGATAAAGTCTATCTCATTCCTCGTTACACCATCAGGGCTCATCCAGGTCCACTTTCCGTGTTCACGTTTCTTGAAGAAGGAGTTCATCATATAGAGTCCCTCCTTCTCCATGAAACCAGCCAGTAGATGGCCCCGGTGATTCCTACACCCTATTCCAAATTTCCCCACTCTCAGCTCTTCACCGTCTCGTTTTCCCAGTTTCGCGTTGAAGTCCCCCATAACAACTGTGAAGTGAGTTCTGGAGTTCTGAATAAATGATTGATTTGATTTAACTAATAACTGCTATATAGACCATTACAACTTTTATATGAACGGAAAACATTGGCACTATCAACGATGATAGCGAGCCTTAGTTTAGGGCAGATTACGCTGTGCCCGTTTTTTAATAATTTGTTTTTTTTTTTCATTATATTTTTGGTTACTTTCGAATTGCGAGCAGCTTATGAATTTGTAGTCTTTCAGTTGAATTTGAGTAGTAGTTATAGGAATACAAAGCCCGTACATACATGATCAATGGGCGATTTCTTTCTAGAAATTCTATTTCTATTCTTGGAGTATCTGGAAATCCATCTCAATTACCTTTTCATGGACTAATATCGTTGTGATAAGATATCTTCATAATGGATTTTTCCTTGAATTCTCTATTGATACCATACCAACCCACGGGCCGCTATTATCCTACCGTATAACTAGAAATTGTAAATTTATTCAATATCAGAAATGGGCTGATAATTTTTATATCACTGAGGCGTTTTTCTCTAAATATCGCCAAAAATCTGCCAATTAATTCACACATCAAATGACAAAAAAGACTACGAAATCACAGACTCACACGCTAAACATAAAACTACCACAACAGTCTATTTGCGTCCCACTGCTGGGCCAGGCCTCCTCTCATCACGAGAGGATTCAGGCTATCCACACGCGGGCCCAGTGCGGATTGGGGACTTCACACACATCCTCGATTTACTTAAGCAGATGCGTGCAGTTTTCCTCGTGATGTTTTCCTTCACCGTAAAGCCCAGTGGTAAAATTCAAATTGAAACTTATCAGTTATCACACCAAGGGGTGTTGTGTCGAGGGTTAAAATGATTTTATTGTTTATACCAATGGTATAGGCAAACGAGCGCACAGCCCACCTGATGGTAAGTGGTCACTGCGGCCCATGAACACCGAAATCCTATGATCCCCCATCAAGAAACCATAAGACCTCGAATGCGTTGCCTACCCTGAGGCCTAAGATGGGATGCCTCTTGCCAGAAATTTCACTCAGCAGTGCGAGCACTGCTATTTAGCGGCAGGTTAGCGGGGAAAGACGGTGGTACCACCCCGGACGGACCCAGCACTAGGTCCTACCACTAACTTGTTTGATGTTTCTTATTTTATCGTTATCATTATTAAAACTAACTGGACCGTTGTTCTTAAACTTAGTATTTATTTTATATTTTACCATTTTGAATTGCTTTTCATTACTAAAACCAATCACGAAATGTAAATTTGAAGGTTTATTAAATTAAGACCGTAATTATTAGTTACTAGTCAGGCTCCGTTTACTATGTTAAAATGATTATATTGCGGTACTGCTATGAAATTATGTACCATAATACCGTGTTCTATGTTTTTTATGGGATCAAACGATCTCGCATTTAGCCATTAGGTACCTAGAGATAATCTACTAGGAGGAAGTCCCGCCCTTCCAAATTCAAAATGCTTCAATGTATTTAAAAAGCACTACCAACACTCTCGACGCATGTTTGACGGCTGTCTCAGCACGCACACATGTGTTGAGATTGGTGGTGCTTTTTAAGGTGATAACTCACGGGTTTATGTAGCCTCTACGATAATAGATGGCGCGGGTGGTAGATATTGTAATTTTCAGGATTTACGCCAAATTCCAAGCCCAAAGGTACACTTTGATGGACTATGCGATTGAAGGGATATATTATACATCTCAATTTCACATAATTATCCGTACATCACCTTTCATTTAGGAAAAAAGGCGACAAGTCTGCCGAGAATGAACTCACGCACACATACTGAGGTAGTGAAACGTAGTGGAAACCAAGGCTTAATTTCGCCGAGAATCACAGAGCTTCTGTGGCGCTGTGGTTTTTGTGATTTCTTTTTATGAAGTATAAATCGTGGAAGTCGTGGGTTCGATCCTCACTTTTTCAACTTTTTGTATTTTTTTTTTCTTTTTTCTATAATAAATATTTGTAAAGGGGAAAAATAAAACTAGTGAAACTTTTGATATATTTTACTTGACATTATAGAAATATTTTTAATCTAGATATGATTATTTATTTCTACTACTATTTTTAATCAAAGGATAAAAATCCGTGTGTATTTCGTTACATTATCCTCCTCCTCCGGCACATACTTCTTGTGACGGTCTTCCATGTGCAGCGATCTTCGCCCTGGTGCATCGCCGCATTTACCGGCGGCACCTGTTCGGCCTCCTCTCTCTGGGTCTTTTCCCTTCAGCATTAGTCTCTCCAACTTGTCGGATTTCCACGAGTTATGTGACTGAAGGTAAGCCGTGGAGGCCTAGTGGTTCGACCCACCGCCTTTCATGCAGAGGGTCGGGGGTTCGATTTCGGCTCGCACCTGTAAGTTTACTTATGTGCGAAATTCAATTTGAATTTACCACTGAGCTATTCGGTCAAGGAAAACATCGTGAGGAAACCTGCACACATCTGCGAAGTAATTCAAAGATGTGTGTGAAGTCCCCAATCTGCACTGGGCCCGCATGGGGACTTCAGCCCAAACCCTCTCGTAATGAGAGGCCTGTGCCCAGCAGTGGGCCGTGAAAAGGCTGTGTAGTAGTAGTAGTAGATGTGACCGAAGTATTTGACGATTCGGCTTAGACGAACCATGGACGGATATTGTTGGTCGAGTTTGAGTTCATTGAGCACCGAGATGTTGGTGCGATGAGCTGTCCAAGGTATAGTATATAATATTATCAACTAAATAGTTCAATTCAATATATCATAATTTACTTTACAAATTCCTAATATTGTATTATTTTATCAAAATATCTAAACACCTACACGACTGACAGGGTACCTACCTACCTACCTATGATGAGAATGAATATTTGTACTCATGTCATGGATCTTTATTTGCATATGTATTTATCCAGTCCGTCTCACAGGTAATCCTAGTTTGAGAGTAGACAATGTTGTGTTGCATTCCCAATATTATTCATTTTATCTTCATCTTTTTATCTTATCTCAGTAAGTAAATATTCTCTTTCTTGGTTTACATTTTATTGCCACACAGCCACACGAAAATAAAATTGCTACACATGTCTGACAAGTTTATTAAAATAGGTATAACAAAATATATCACAATTTTACACATGATAAGGTTGGTTCTGATTAGCAGTGATTGGTTTCACAATGTCTCTTCATTGTTACTCACAGGCCGCAGACAGGCAGGCACAGGTAAATGTAATCTCTTCCAGAAAGCTTACTTCGTCCCTCCTAGGAAGACAGATCCAAGGCATTCCAGAAGATGTTTGATCTGAAATAGAGACAAAAGATTACTCGATCACACTCTACGGATAATAATAATAAATCTGGCTATTCAGTTTTTTTAGAGGATCTCTCTGAGATGATATGACAGCGGGTTGTATTGCCGCATTCAATCCTGGTGATCAAAAAAATAGCGGTTATATCTATATATATAAAACAAGAAACTGACTGACTGACTGACAGATCGATCAACGCAGAGCCGAAACTACTGGTTGTAGAGAGCTGAAATTTGGCGTGCAGGTTCCTTAGGGAACGTAGGGGAGCACTAAGAGAGGATTTCCCGAAATTCCCACGGGAAGGGAAAAGAACGGGATTTTACATTTTAATATTTTTGCACATAGAAGTTGCGGGGAAAGGCTAGTTATTTATAAAATACAAGCTTTGCCCGCGACTTCATCTGCATAGAATTCGTTTATCGTGATTCCCCAGGAATTGTCCACTTTTCCCGGATTAAAAGTGACCAGTAATCTTCCCCGGGGCTCAACCATTTCCAAACCAAATTTCATCAATATCGGTTCAGCGGCTGAAACATGAAGTGGTAACAGACAGACGGAGTTACTTTCGCACTTATAATATCAGAAGGTATTTGGCATGGAGGGCAGGGACATGGCTACTACCGAGTCGAACGGACGCACTTCACTACCGAAACACGACCGAGACTAGATAGAGATTTTCTACTATCTAAAGTCCCGCGCCTTCACATTTCAAAACACTGCATTTTTTTATTATTATTTAAAAAGTACCACCAACACTCTCAACGCACAGTTGATGGCTGTCTCAGCACGCACACATGTGTTGTTTTGAAATGTGACGGCGCGGGACTTTAGATAGTAGAAGATCTCTACTATAAAAGCTTTGATCACTTTTATTTTTTCACTGATAACACGTTGTGCGTTCGCAAAGCAATTATGGGATTTGGTCTCGCCTGGGTTGACGCGGGCGTCTAGGCAGTCGGCGCGGCCGAAGCTGCGGCGCCGCAGCCGCCGTGGGCGCGCAGGGCGCCTTGCTAGCTTTCCTCTCCCTCTCGTCGACAGAATTCTCCACACTTCTCGCACGAAAGGGCAGCTCCTTGAAGTTTGTGAAGTCCTCCCTCCGTACTCTTTTCCTTATCTTATTAGAAAGGAGGGCGTAAGTTATGTCCAATTGCGCTCTTTCTGAGATATCATTCTCCGTTAGTCTCACAAAGAGCGACCGCAGCCTCACTATAAACATGTCAGTTTTGTCTTGCGGCGTCGAAAATATAATATACCTATACGCACGGTGGAGTCTTGGCAGATGTAGAAATGAGAAGACGGTGTGGGGCGAAGCCCTAATCACAAGTGACCGTGAATTCGTGGCAAATGTAGCGTGTGCGTAGCGATTGCACAACTGACTGGCTGGGTGGCGCGCGCGGCGCGTGGGCATAGGGTCGGCCGGTAGGAGAGAGCGGGACAGGGCTATTTTCCGAGACGCGCGTCTATTCCGCGAAACGGTATGGCAACCGAACCGAGTAAGGCCCAAGCGGGTTAGTGTTCCGCGCACGGTTTGCTATAAATTGTACTATTATGTACCCATCCCAACAAAAATATGTACACATTTTAGTACCTATACCAACTTGATTCTTTAGATCATTGCTTTTCATTGTTGGTGGTGGTAAATTGTTACTGCTTTGCGAAGCAACCAAAGTAAAATGTCTACACATTTGACATCAATTTTTTCAAGTAGGTAGGTAAGGTAAATGTAAAGAAAAGAATACATTATAATATTATTATTAGTAAGGATCAACTAAATAGTTCAATAACATAGTTTAATTACTAATAGTTTAATTTACTTTACAAATTCCTAATATCGTAATATTTTATCAAAGTATCTAAACACCTACACGGCTGACAAAGTATGATGAGAACGAATATTTGTTCTCATGTCATGGATCTTTATTTGCATATGTATTTACATATCTAACTGTCTAATACATAAAATTCTCGTGTCAGTGTTTGTATCCAAACTCCTCCGAAATCGCTAAACCGATTCTTATGAAATTTGGTGTGTAAGTTTTGTAGGTCTGAGAAAAGGAATAGGAAGCTATTTTTCGTACCCATCCAAGAAAAAAATTCAAGGCGGTAAGTTTCTCTATATAAGTATTAGCTGACCCAGTGGACTTCGTACCGCCTTGGATTTGTTTTTGGGTGGGTAAGAAAAATAGCTTACGTCCTATTCTCAGACCTACTGAACATACACACCAAATTTCATAAGAATCGGCCAAGCGATTTCGGTCGAGTTTGGTTACAAACACTGCGACACGAGAATTTTATCATATGAGATTTACTTATATCGTTGTCTAGTACCCGTATCACAGGTAATCCTAGTTTGGGAGTACATCAATAATGTCGAATCCCAAATATTATTCTTCATTTTACCTTATCTCAGTAGGTACATATCCTCTTGGTTGGTTTATATTTTATTGCCACACGGCCACAGGAAAATAAAATTGCTATACATTTCTGACATCAGTTTATTGAAATATAACTAATATATATCACAATTTTACACGTGATAAGGTTGGTTCTGATTAGCAGTAATTGGTTTCACAACGTCTCTTCGTTGTTACTCACAGGAGGGGCCCGAGATACTGTTGAAATGTGAAATGTAATCAGTTTCTCTTCGAGAAGGCTTACTGCATCCCTCCCAGGAAGACCAGGTATTCCAGAAGCTAGATGCTTGACAGTTTGATCTGAAATAGAGACAAAAGATTACTCTACCGCAGTCTACGGATAGTAATAAATGTGGCTGTTCAGTTTATTTTTACAGAACGATATGACAGCGGGTTACAATGTGGTCCTGGTGAACAAAAAAATAGCGGTTATATTCTTTATAGAAAACAAGCTTTGCTTGCGACTTCCTCTGCGTAGAATTCGTTTATCATGATTCCCCCAGGAACTGCGAGCTTTTCCGGGATAAAAAGTGACGAGAACGTGAAAAGTGAGTATATTCTTCCCCGAAACTCAACTATTTCCAAACCAAATTTAATCAAAATCGGTTCAGCGGTTGAAGCGTGAAGTGGTGACTGACTGACAGACAGACACAGTTACTTTCGCATTTATAACATGCTACGGACGGACGGATAGACGTAGCGTTATATATATGTATATAGAGATCTCCTTCGTCTTCAATTACATAAAAGATGTATAACCTTCTCCGGTACCTATTCTAACTAGAAAGACAGAAAATGACTTACATGCAAAGGCGGCTTGATGAAGACCTATAGTTCTGTTTGAGGCATTGGATGAGAAATGGGTATCAAGACATGCCTTTCACGATGATTTGACAAGGGACCGTGTTGTCGCATTCAATCCTGACGGACGAAAAATAACGGTTATATTATTTACAAAGTGACCTCCCTATATTCTACGCCAAAACCATCAAATTTCATCAAAATCGTTTCCACGGTTGAAGCGTGAAGTGGTGACTGACAGACAGACAAAGTTATTTTCGCATTTACGACATGCTACGGACGGACGGATAGACGTAGCGTTGTATATATAGAGATCTCCTTCGTCTTCAATTACATAAAAGATGGATAACCCTCTCCGGTACCTATTCCAACTAGAAAGACAGAAAATGACTTACATGCAAAGGCGGCTTGATGAAGATCTATAGTTCTGTTTGAGGCATTGGATGAGAAATGGGTATCAAGACATATGCCTTTCATGATGATTTGACAAGGGACCGTGTTGTGTCGCATTCAATCCTGACGGACGAAAAATAACGGTTATATTATTTACAAAGTGACCTCTCTATATTCTACGCCAAAACTACCAAATTTCATCAAAATCGGTTCCGCGGTTGAAGCGTGAAGTGGTGACTGACTGACAGATAGACAAAGTTACTTTCGCATTTATAACATGCTACGGACGGACGGATAGACGTAGCGTTATATATATGTATATAGAGATCTCCTTCGTCTTCAATTACATAAAAGATGTATAACCTATTCTAACTAGAAAGACAGAAAATGACTTACATGCAAAGGCGGCTTGATGAAGACCTATAGTTCTGTTTGAGGCATTGGATGAGAAATGGGTATCAAGACATATGCCTTTCACGATGATTTGACAAGGGACCGTGTTGTCGCATTCAATCCTGACGGACGAAAAATAACGGTTATATTATTCACAAAGTGACCTCCCTATATTCTACGCCAAAACCATAAAATTTCATCAAAATCGTTTCCACGGTTGGAGCGTGAAGTGGTGACTGACAGACAGACAAAGTTATTTTCGCATTTACAACATGCTACGGACGGACGGATAGACGTAGCGTTGTATATATAGAGATCTCCTTCGTCTTCAATTACATAAAAGATGGATAACCCTCTCCGGTACCTATTCCAACTAGAAAGACAGAAAATTACTTACATGCAAAGGCGGCTTGATGAAGATCTATAGTTCTGTTTGAGGCATTGGATGAGAAATGGGTATCAAGACATATGCCTTTCATGATGATTTGACAAGGGACCGTGTTGTGTCGCATTCAATCCTGACGGACGAAAAATAACGGTTATATTATTTACAAAGTGACCTCTCTATATTCTACGCCAAAATTTGGATAAAAGAGTAAGAATATTCTGTCGTAACCATGTGTATAGTATCATCGGGTACGCATATTCTGAGTCTACGCGGGACGAAGTCCGCGGGAAAAGGCTAGTAATGAATATATTCAAATGCCCCAAGAAGTGATATAGTACATTACACACCTAGGGCGGTCAAGTAAAGAAAGTCTCAGATCGCGGGTAATTGAGGCCCGAGCCGGAGGCGAGGGCTATAATTTAGCGGTCTGAGGATTTCTTTACGACCGCCCGTGGTTAGTATACGATTTTACGTCACCACCTGGCCGTGAAGAGGGATTTTTCGTAGCGCCCAAGGGCGGTAAATCCCGCTTTTCGGCCTGGTGTGACGTAATATATCTTTTCTCAAACATGCTCGGAAATGTTCGTGTTACTTTCGAAAAAAGAAGACGCGAGGCTGTCCATTGCCGGCCTTGGCCAGCAAAAACATTATTGTCGTGTGTGTTTTTTTTTTATTCGCTTGCTATTTGAGACACCTCTGTAGTTCTCTATGTCAGTAATAAGTACAACTTCCATGGCCAAATCATCCACGATCATGGAAGTAGTAAATACTGATGTGGGGTAAGTGCGCCTAAATTTATTTCGCCCCTATGCCTTGTAAACAGCCAACTACTAGTTGAGTAATATTTATAGGTTTCGATATATGTTAGGCGCACTTGCCCCGAAACTGACAAATCCATGGAGGTAATAAGTACAACTTCCATGACCAAATCATCCACGATCATGGAAGTAGTAAATACTGATGTGGGGTAAGTGCGCCTAAATTTATTTCGCCCCTATGCCTTGTAAACAGCCAACTACCAGTTGAGTAATATTTATAGGTTTCGATATATTTATGTTAGGTGCACTTACCCCATCCTGGCGCACTTGCCCCGACTGACCTTACGTATTTCCTCGCTGTTTGAGAAAAGCATTATATATACCTCGGCCGCAATTGCGATTGCCGGACTCGTACTAATAGAAGGCTTCGCTTCGCTTAGCCTTCTAACTGACTCGTCCGGCAATACGCTACTTGGCGGCCTCTGCAATAATGTACTATTACTAACGATGTGACTCCATTATAATGTCGCCGCAAACTAGCAGCTACTTTTTTCCATTTTCGTTTTCCTCCCGACCACGTGTGTTTTCTGTAAGCGGTGCGGTTCGTCTTTGGTGGCATTGATAAAATTGATCTGAAACAAAAAATACAACGCAAAATACCATGCACAGAGAGATACTTAGATAAATGCAAAGTGAGAGGAAAATCAATTGAAAAATTGAATAAACGATGAGATAAATATATTCGATGCAGTTTACCCAAGGGGATGGCATGTCGAATCTGACAGCGTGCGAGTGGGATGCATTTATACATTTCTTAATGTGAAAGATGAGAGAAGTAATAGATTTTTTGTCCTTATCGGCGTACCAGCTTTTTTGTGTTTGCCACAGCTCAGCTGTGGCAAACAAAAGAGTAGTCATTATGTCAGTGTGACTTCGTGTAAACAACAAAATTATTTGATATAAGAGAAATATTACATATATTTTATGATAGTGCACTGTTCTTACTAATATACGTTTGCCCCTATAAGATAGCGATTATAATTCGCTCGACCATCAGGTATAAAAGACGTACCCAGCAAAATTATGAAAACATAACCTTTCGTGCGTAAGTATTTCATTTTGGCCATTTAAACTCATCTTGTTCGGTATGATAGCGTTACGTAAGTTATATTTAGCTCATGTTCTATTAAATTGACCAACTATCTTTGAATAATAACATAAATGAATCATTTTCAAAATACCGATGTTTTTAATATTATCCGCCCAAATTACGATGTTGCTTACTATGTATGGCACCATGAGTCAAGCTGTATTTTTAATTTAGCCACGGTTCGGGATACCAGCTATGAAATATAAGAGTGCCCACCAGATACCCAATATCTGGGGAAAAGCTATGCTGCAAAAATAAAATAAATAAACTCAGGATATTAATATGAATGTGTAAGTCACTTTGTTAGTAACGCTTTCACACGAAGTAGTAACTAGTAATGAGAAATAATGATGATCAACTGAGACATTTTTTACCGACTTCACTAAAGAGAAACGTCAACATTCGACGGGATCTTTTTTGGATTTATGTACACCGAAAATAAATGAGTAAACGTATACTTGCATTTTCATTTCTTCTGTAGTAGGTACCTGGTATCTACCTAGCTAGAAATACAGGGAGTCCATTTTGGTGGACTAATCTGGGAATCTCTCAAAACATGGAAAAACCTGTAATAAAAACTACATGTCTTTATAACAGGTCTTTCCGTGTTAGGAGCCACTCTAGTAAATATCTTCTGTATATATAAAAGCCATGTAGATGGCTGAAATTTGGTAAGCAACCTACATTTACCACTATTGTTTCTCTAAATCTTAACCGTCAGTCAAAGTCGCGTGTGATAGCTAGTTATTGGAGTGGGGTAATTTTTTACCCACCTTGCCACCCCATGTACTTGACGCACACATACACATTTTATATGCCTATCCCTTACCGGGGTTCGCTATATAGCGCATCTAGGAGATACTTAATCTAAGAGTTTACCAGACGGTCGAGTTGCAAAAGAATGTTTCTTTTTTCTAATTAGGTACGTTCCGTTTTAGCTACGTTCCGAATCGCGCTGTTTTGTCTCTCGCGAGTCGACTTTCAAGCGCGCTGAGCGCGATTCGGAACGCAGCTTATGAACCATACGTATTTTTTTTTCTAATTACGTTCCGTTTTGCACGCCGTTCTATGATTTATAACTGAATTGAGAAAATACGTAGTTAGTATCTAAACATTATCATTACCCAAAACAATTTGATTTTGTGAAATGACACTTTTTAAATGAAAAATTGTTTGTATATATCTAGGTAGGTACCTACTATTATTATGCATATGATCGGTAACTTCGCAGCATAGATATGTTCAGGTCAGCCTAGCTTCTATAATACAGGTTTTCTATGCTCGTGTGAGCGAGTTCGAATCTGGTCAGTTTACTTTTGTTTTTCGTTTTTCATTCTTTAGTAGGTACCCTAGCCTATACGGCCCTACAACTAGGCACAAATATTTTTTATAGACTAATAAAAATGCCCTGAGCAGAGCTCGATCGCCCAGTTATAAGTAAATATATTTTTATTTCTTAGAGAAATGAATAAAATACTTACAATAGATATGATATATTTTTTCTAGCTGTCTTCTGACATGTTATTACACGTTTTTATATCTGATCATTCTAAACAACAAAATACTTGTACAGGTACTTACCTATTTCGTTCAATCATTTTCCAACTCATAAAACGCCACCAACTACCGGCGTGCTAACGCCATCTTGTGAGTATTTTGGAAATTACTAGGAATCGAAACTAGCATATCAGCTGTTCATAGACCACGACGCCATATTGGCCTGATGCTTACAGTGTAAACGTTCTCTCACACAAGCTTGGTTCGACCGAAATTTTATTGGTTTTGAAATGCTTATAATTATTTTATTCATTGATTTTTTGCGGTGTTTTTGATCTATGCGCGCTCGGGGAATAATGTAATATTTTATTAGAACGATAAAAGAAACTAAAAGCAGTCGTAGTCGAAGATTACGCGACCAGTTTTTTGTATGGGGTTCAGCCGTGACGATTCACCTTAAGTACTTTCCAAATAAATTGAAGCGTTTTGAACTGTGGAGGGGAGGCACTTTCTATAGTAGATTATCTCTACTATAACGTAATTTATATCACAACTAGCTTTTCCCCCCAACTTCGTATGCGCAGAAATATTAAAATGAAAAATCCCGTTTTTTCCGGGAATTTCGGGAAATCCTTTCTTAGCGGATGCCTACGTCATAACATATACCTGCATGCCAAATTTCAGCCCGATCCGTCCAGTGGTTTGGGCTGTGCGTTGATAGATCACTATGGCAGTCAGTCAGTCAGTCACCTTTGAGTTTTATATATTTAGATATGTAAATGCGAAATGAACTGCCTCCCTGTCTGCTACCTCTTCACGCTTAAACCGCTGGACCGATTAAAATGAAATTTCGTGAAATTTAGTGTCCCGGGAGCGGAGTAAAGCTACTTCTTATCCTGGAAAAACGCATAGTTGAACGCGATAACCGAATTCCTCGCTTGCGAAGTCGCGGGTAGAAAGAAGCTAGTATAAAAGTACAGTAGGTCGACGCCTTTGATCTCGAGATAAATGCCGCCCGCGGGGTGAGGGACAAGACAGGAGAAGAGCGGTGCCGTTCTGCATACGCCACCGTGCTTATAACTCATAGTAACTTATAGTAGCTCGGGAACACTTTCCCCCTCCTTCACGCCCCTCACCCCCCCCCCCCCTGCACGATTGCTCTGCAAGACGGTTTCGAACTACTGTATGGTGTAGTGCAGGTCACGGCACGGATCTTGAGCGGTGGACGAAAGTAGAGGGGATTTCTGCGCATGTTTACGACTGAAGGGCCAATAAGCGTGCGCGCGTAATTCAGGCAGACACGTGAAGTTAGATATGCCGATGGGCCATAGAGTCCACTTCCCATTAGGTAGCCTATGTGCTCGTTTGTCATCCAATGCCATATAAAAGAAGCATTATGTTATGGAGACAATAATAACACACTTGAGTTGAAAACTAGTGTCTATAGTACCAACTGAGAATAGAACCGTGATCAAGATTTGTGAGGCGGTAGGCCAATGAATAGTCTAGTCTACCACGACTTTTTCAAAGGCCTATGCTCGCTTACGAGTACCTAACCGTGCGGCCACGACTTCACGCGATAGCGGTAGCGGCGACCGTTTTACGGACACAGCGCGATCGTGACGCCCGCCGCGCGTCGTACGTAACCGTAGCGCTATGGAGGGTTGAAGTAAAGGAGCGCAATCTTTATAGTTCCAAAAGTGGACACCAAATCGGGTAGGTTGAGGGCGCTGCGGTCGCCACAAGTGCCAAGCCACCTAGGCGGATAATCTGCAGTAGCGCCTTCGGATGGCGCTGCCAAGGCGAAAACGGTTGTGAGGAGAGTGTGTTTTGTTGCTTATCATATCCGCTGGACACGTTTTCAACTGTCTCGCCATATAAGATTGCGCTCCTTACCAGACACATTCCACACTCCATACTATCGCCAGCACTTGCGCCTTTCCCTTTTTTCGACAAAATCGTTTGCAAGCAGTTATTTCGTTCGCCCCGCCCCTTATTAAGTTAACGAATCAGCGGCTTCCAAAATAAGAAAGGATCAGGCTTTATGACTGGTTTAATGGCTTTCGGGAAGTTTTCGTATCTGGTCAGTTGCAGTTAGCACATCTGTGTAGACACACACATCTGCCGCAATACGCAATTTAAGAACACATTTCCACGATTGAACGGTTTCAGATTGTAGAAGGTCCGGTCGGATAGCTGCCACCGTCTTGCCCACTAACCTGCCGCCAAGTAGCAGTGCTCGCGGTGAAATTACTAGCATCGGTTACTAGGTTGTCAACGCATTCCAAATCGTATAGGTAGTTTAGTACCTACGTAGCGCAATATGTCAGTAAAACGCTCGCCGCTGTCGAGCGAAGTTGTGGCCGGGCCGTAATCTCTCAATTCTAGCCTAATTAATGCATTTGCAATAGGATGCACCATCTACGGGGTGCATCTGTTTACGGCGTCATTAAAATTCTTCTCCGTCGATGGGGAATTAATTTCAAAGCCTGCTGGGCAACTAGGCCGGACATTGTGATTATGTTATGTGGCTTTACTTACGGTATAGTTCTGTTATTTGCGTACAGCAGCACATGTGTGGGAGCTGAGACAGCCATCAACTAAGCGTTCAGAGTTTTGGTGGTGCTTTTTAAATAATAATAAAAAAATGAAGCGTTTTGAAATGTGAAGGCGCGGGACTTTAGATAGTAGAAGATCTCTAGTTCAGTTGGTAGTGGCCCTGCCTTCTGTTCCGAATGGATTTGTTATATGTATTTCGCAATAGCTCTTAAACCACTTGAAATTTTTCTTTCATCTTTGTGTCAAGGACTTCGAGTGGCTATCCCAACGGAACCCCTAACACTTTACTAATAAAGCGTAAAACGAAGTGTGCTGTTACCGATTGTAATTAGTGAGTGAATATTTATGAACTCTAAGTGTATTAGGTCAAGGTACACATTTCAGCCATGACGTTATGGCCCACTCCTGCGCATAGCGGAGCATATCGAGGCGAGACTTGTATGCTACGATGAAATTAGGAAATTTATCGGTTGATAATAATTGATAACTTGCTAATTTTGAAAAAGGTATCCTCTCAGCTTTGGTCGAAAAACGCCTAGCGTTCCGACGCTGGTTTTCAGAGGACCCAGTGTGAGTGTGTACGTGTGTGGGTGTCCGTGTGAGTGTAGGCTAGATGTGATGGTAAATAGGTATGAATAACTGTAAGTATGTGTATGTAATGTAAGGTATGATATGGTAAATATGAATGACTGTATGTGTATCGTAGGATTTGAAGAATTTAATTACTGCTGTCGAAACGCGGGTTGAGATAAGAATCGCCCAAATATAAAATATTCTTGTGATGACACATAGATATCTTGCTCTCAGTCGTGATATTCCCATAGGATCGGGTTATATTTACGTTACACAGTTACATCCTTCTGAATGACTTTGCAGAGTGTAAGAGTCCTCACTGTCCATATTTTCCAATCACTCTACCTACTACCAAAAATGTATATATCAAGAAATCATCGTTATACAAAAAAAGAAAACCTCGTCTTCAACGATTCTTTCAAAGCTTTTTTAAGATTCTAACGTTAGCAGTTGGCACTCATATGAGGCAAAAAAAAATACTATGCCCGAGTTTTTGTCATTTGTTGAAAGAACGTGCGCAGGGTCGGTGTACGAAAGGTGAAAACGCGTTAAGACACGTGTCGTTTGTCTATTCTATTATATATAGCTTAAAGCCCGGGTCACACCGAAAGCGTCTGCGGCGCGTCTGCGTGGCGTCTATGCAGGTCGTCTGCGGCTCGCTGCACTGTAAACCATTAGTTCTGTTAAGACCTGTCACACCGCTTGCGAGCCGTGCGGCAGCCGCGCAGCAGCCACACAACAGCCGCGGCTCCATCCATATAAACCAGCCTAGTTAGATGGTTCGCAGCAGTGAAAGTATGCCTCATTTCCACTGGAAGATGTCCCTGGTTGATTATAAACGTTTCCCGAAAAGCCCCCAAGAACTTGCTGGCCGCAGCGGCCTTCAGTTCCACGAGCAATGTGCATGTGTGTGCTCCGCATCCACTAAGGTCACTCATTAGAACCACCCGGCACCCGACTCGCACCGCCTAGCCTCGAGCGGTTAGTATTCTTGTATGAATTTGTATGTGCATCTCACTACATCAATTCCGTAGCGTCACCGGATCAAATACAAGCTCGAGGCGAGGCGATGTGAGTCGGGTGCCGGATGGCTCTAATGAGCCGTGATCTTCATACTAGTTTTTTTTTGTCGCAGGTCGCCGCGTGGACGCGTGGTGGCCGAGGGCGTGTACAACAACGCGCACTTCATGCACGCCGCGACGACCCACGTCGGAGACATCGTGCAGGTGCTCACGCAGTCGGGGAGCCTCTGGGAGGGCGTGTTCAAGACATTCAGCGCTCAGTTTGAGGTAGAGTTGTGCGTTCGATCACCTGGTGGATCGCTCCACGGAGCTATTCCGCTCGCGGAGTACAATCGTGTAAATGAACTAGTTCGGTCTTTTAGTTTTTAGTTCATTTAGTTCACTAGTACAGCAGATACAAAGAATCTATGGCTGTATGCATCCGCCCGCTCCGCCGCTCCGATATTCCTAACGAACTGAACCGATTACGATATTTAGTGCAATCATTCTTTATAGTTTAGCGCTCAGTGAGTTTTGAATCGGCTGGCGCGGTTCGTTCAATCGGAGCTATTCGGAATGCTTCGGTTCGATTTCGCGCAATCGAGATAGTGTGCTACATGAACTAAGAGCAGGAAGGTGATGGGAATAGTTCATTCTAGTTCAGTGAGAAGAACTTATTCCTTTTAGTTCTTAGTTCATGAACTACACAAGCCTAGTTTGAGGTAAGCGAGCTGTAGGCGACCGCCGGTGACATCGTGTATGTGCTCACTTAGTCCTAGCTCAAAAAGATACATCTTCTATCCAAGCATACCTCCTTAGCGACAAACCTCGATACTCACCTCGAACAGGAACACGCCCTGGCTTTTTAGCCTTCTGTTTGAGGTGAGTATCGAGGGCAGAAGCTAAGGAGGTATGCTAGGAGAGTAGATGTCGTTTCTTTTTGCGGTGTGCCTACCGCCTGCCCCTACGGGCTTGAGGTGAGTCTTACAGTGTCGTCACATTTGGACTCGGGGTGACCACGGGGCAGTTTGTGGGAGAACGTTGATGACTAGTGCTTAATTTGAGGTGAGCGGGATCCGGTCACCTACGGCCACTTCCTTCTACGGCCATCGTGGAAATTCTTACATCGGCCATATCCCTGTTCGGTCTTTTCCTATTACGGCCATTTCCCCAAAGGACCACAATACAGATTCCTACTAAGGCCATTTCCCCGAAAGACCACTGTGCAAATTCCTAGTTCAGTCGATTCCCCGAAAGACCATAAGACGGAGAGCCGGAGCCGAATTAGCGTATCACCGGTCACTTTCCTAATTCGTCAATTTTGCTGATTCAACAGTTTACCTTCTGGTCATTTTCACTGGGTTGTCAATTTTGCTAGTGGGTCATTTTCCTAAACCTTCAGTTTACTCTTTCGCCAGTTTTGCAAGGCTTCAGTTTCGTAAATTTACTAGTTTCCTTATGTGCTAATTTAATTATTCGTCAGTTTGGTCAAATGGTCATTTCCCCTAGATAATCGGTTTCTATATTCGCCAGTTTCACTAGTTGCCAGGGTCTTATAGTCATATATGTAAAATGTAATATAATAGGTCAAAGGTGTGAAGTAGGTTAGGTTCGTTAGTTATCTATATACGCCCGAAGGGCAAACTACAAAGAAATAGGGGCCCCGCGTAGCGGGGACCCGTCGACCCAGTCACATTCCTATTTTATATCGGCATTTTTATACTTAGTTAATAATATATCTTGTTTGAGGATGTGACCATAACAGGAAAAGGTCGTTTGAGGAAGTGGTCATAAGAGGAAAAGGCCTTTAGCGGATTGTGGCCTTTCGGGGAATATTGTTTTTAAGTGGCCATTAAAGGAAGTGGCCCATTGGGGAAGTGGCCGTTCATAATACTTGGCCTTATAAGGAATGTGGCCGTAAGTGACCAGATCCGCTGGAACTGCTAAGAACGGATACAAAACACAATATAATTAAAAATTAAAAATCAAGAGCTTATTTAAATGTCATTATTCAACTATTACTTTTTACTTGACAACTAACACTTGAAATAATACTCACAATGTCCCCTACATTACTTGAAAATAATTAATTTACTTCATTCAAATCAACTCGATTTATTTCTAATAACTTTGAATCATATCGTATCAAACACATCACTGCACTTACAGCTAATACAAGCCAGTGGTTAAAATTAACTACAGTGGCCGATATAGGTTTCCTAGAACCGGCGGCGCATGGCAACTACAGGACCTGTAAGGAGCCTAGACTGCGGACGGCCTAGGGCGCCTGAATCGATTACGTTGTAATTGTAAGGCGAGCGTTTATCAAACCGTCGACGGATGAAATTATCGTTGCAAAATTAGCAACTTGCTTGCGCCTGCGACTTCGCCTACATCAAATTTGACTTTCATGGATGAATATGCTGTTATGGATGAATGGACTTGCATAGTCAAACAAATTGCATAGTGGAACAAATTGCAGTCAAAACCTGGCCTAATTTTAAATCTCAGTACTTCAAAAGATTGAAATTTTTGGATAGGAACTTAGGCTTTATTTTACATTTAATGTGCTTTTGGAGGGATAGTATAATAACAGAGTGGAGTTTAGTGGAGCTGTTCTCTCCCACTAGAAGTGCATGGACGTATGGTAGGATGAACTTGCTAAGTTGAAAAATAATGCAACTAAATTGGCCTAATTTTAGAACAGAGTCAGTAGTTTAAAAGGCCGAGATTTTTGGACAGCAACTTTGGTCTTATTTTCAAAAACTATCCTACTCGCTACACTATGCTTGCTCGCTGATTTTATCATGATCATCATCATCATGTCAGCTGAAAGACGTCCACTGCTGGACATGAGCCTCTCCCAGGGCTCGCCACTCAGACCCACTGTTTTTATAGGCGAAAGAATTTACAAAATACAGTTATGTAGTGCTAATTATACCTATTATAACAAGCCGGTGAAAATTCTGGCACAGATGCGTTCCATCTTAGGCCTCAGGGTAGGCAACGCATTCGAGATCTTATGGTTTCTTAATGGGGATCATAGGATTTCGGTGTCCATGGGCCGCAGTGACCACTTACCATCAAGTGGGCTTTTGCTCGTTTGCCTATACCAAATCAAATCAAAAAATCAAAATTTATTTATAACTGTATAGTTACATGTCAAATATTTTCATTATAAAACTGTATATAAAATAAATAGGTACATCATTAAACTGTATATGATATAAGTTAGATAATTACATTTTATTCTTAAAATAAACTGATTCCAACATTTTTCATTAATTATATTATTTATTCATCAAAGAACTCAGATAAGGCATAGAAATTACACTGTGACAACCATTTCTTAAGTCTTATTTTAAAATTATTGGAGGAAGATGCGTTCCTTATGTTTTCCGGTAGTTGGTTATATATTACCATTGCTATTAAAAAAACATTCAAAACTTTTGTCTCCATAACAATAGTGTTTTTGGTTTGATTGTATATTTACTCTCCCGAAAGTGCATGGATCCCGTCGGGGTTATCTGCGTGACCCGCGAATGTAGGTCGAATCAATAGCGCAGCGCACTTTTAACATCTTACTTCCGCGTATCGTGATTCGGTTACGACACTTCCGATACTTTTTAACACCTAAATATCACTTTTCTAGCTAATGAAACGGATCAAAGTCAAAGTAGTTTATTTGTAAACATAGGTTCATAATATGATGTTACAGTTTTTATCGTGATGAGAGGAGGCCTGTGCCCAGCAGTGGGACGCAAATAGGCTGTAGTAGTAGTAGTAGATTTTTTTTTATAGTACGCTATGTTTCGCCAAAAGGCATACAATAAAACATTATGGACAATAGGTTACATAAAATTAATAGAACAAAATAAGACAAAATAGACGATACAAATTGTTGCTTAATATTAAGTAATATTAACTGTTTTTACTTATATTTACACTTCAAATTATGCATCTGTGAGATATTCTTCTGGCGTATATAAACATTTTTCTATTAAGTTTCGGGTTCTGGTAAATTCATTTCTGACGTGTAAAAGTGCCCCTATGTGGCCAATTTGCTCAATAATTGATTGATTGATCTATTGTACGTACTACGAGAAAGTAACTCCATCTGTTCTTAATACGGTTAGGTATAGTTTAGAATGTGGAGTAGGAAGGATACCTGCTTTTTACGTGTACTCCTGGATAGAGAATATTTCTTCACTTAAACGAGCGACGATGATTACCACGACTTACAATTACATAGGCCTTCAATGAGATGGAGCGACGACCTCGTGAAGTTCGCGGGAACCCGGTGGAAGCGAGTCGCACAGGACCAGTTTGAGTGTCGATTCTTGAGGGAGGCCTATGTCCAGCAGTGGACGTCCTTCGGTGTAGATGATGATGATGATTTACTTATGGGTTGAAAAGAGAGGTGGAGAAATAGTCAGACTTCAAATAACGAATCACGTTTTTACGAACGGTTATTGTGTTTAACGATTTAGAATAAAGGGGTAAGAAGGAAGCCTTCTAGTGGGGTTTGTAGCATTGACATCTATCGGTGATGTTACTATCTGGTCAAGGTTGCGGGCAGTCGGTGACTGCGGGCGGGATAGTTTTCCGAGGCCCACAGGGACGGCTTGGGGACTAGGCATATCCTAAACCGTTATGGGAGGCTTGTGCCCAATAGTGGTTATTAACTGCTACTATGGACTTGCTTGGTTTTGATAACAATATAGAAATTTCAATTGCCCTTACATAAAATCCAACCGGAAGTGCAGAATAAAGATATCATGTCACAATAAAATAGCTTCCGCTGAATCGCCTCCTAATGTTCCGAACGACATTTCTATGTCGTAACTGCAGCGCACCCTACAAAGTAAAGTGAACTTTGAAACAATGCTGCCGAGGTCCGTATTCCGATGGCGCTTGGCGGGAAATGGCCGTATTCACAGATAGTGTAACGCTGATAAAGGAAGCTATAGTTTCAATAGTTTTTTAGGGTTCCTTGTGTATTTTATAGCTAGGCTATATAGTTGTATTATTTACTTAATGCTTCAGTTGTGATTCTTCTATGGTTACTTAAGTTTTTTAAAAATAATAATAACCCATCCAATTTCTTCCAGCTTCTTTTTTGTTCAATTTGTTCATTCTTCGGCTAGTCCTAGAAAACCATGTCAAAATCGGTTCTTCTTTGAGCAGTTCTAGTTATAATAATTATAGTAAGATACCTACGACTACACAGTTTGACCTGTCTTATAATAAAAAAAATAGAAAGCTCTTAACAACAAGCTTCTATTTCAATGCGCTAACAAGAATCCAATATTATGAAGATCGTTTTCCTTTGCGTTCGTTTGTCACGTCTTATCTACATGTACGTTTGCACACACACGACAGAACTACACCAAACAACGTAGTGCATTCTCATTGGAAAAAAAATCTAATACCTACCTAGAGAAAAGCCGCCATTACCTAGCGAAGATCAGACACAAGTTATACCTGGCCACAGAAATGCTTCTAGCATTAAGTCCGCCTTTTGTACACTGCATTTTTTTTTGTTTGTGCAATAAAGAGTTTAATTAAATAAATAATACCTGGCCACAGGGCGGACACGGCCTATAAAAGCACGATTTCGAACACAATTCGAATGAAGTGTCAATGTTTGCGCGCGAGGACGTATGTGTGCATGCGAGCACGTCTGTATACTTGTTAATGTGTATGTACTTCTACGCGGGCCAATGATCCACTCACCATCTTCGGATGAAACAAACGACGGTAAGGGCGAGTTGGTCGCGAGTTGCGCGCCGGCTAGATTCAGGCGGGTGATTCCGTGGTCATTCTGTATGTAGTACTATTAAATATTCTATGACTTGACGGTAGAAAACCTGCAGCGTGCATTAGTGTAGATATGCCAGTGAAAGTGCGCGAGACGCAAGGACGCAGCTGTTATATCACGGCGCGGGTTTGTTGACTCGGCACTCGAGTCCTTGGTCGTGCCAAGCCAATCTCTCCGTTTCTCACACAAAAAGAACCCGGCTAGCGGGCTTGGGAAATTGACACTATGTTTAACTTCTCGTATATCTATGCACTGATCAGTGCCAGACCAAATAAATAAATATCTCGGATCGACTGCTTCGAGTGTACTGCAGCGGCTAGAGTTTTCCAGATACATTGCGCGTAATGGTAGCCATAGGACACAGCAAGAACAACTTAAGGCTAGCTATCGGAATAATTACAGTACACTGAACAGACACCTAACTATTCTGAAGATAAGAGATGACCCAAGATGCCCAGAATGTGTCGAAGAAGAAACGAGAATACATCTACTAGCGAAATGCCTATCATACGCAATGGCGAGATGGAAAAGAATCGGAAGGGACAAGCTAGATGAAGATGACCTACAAGACCTAACGATAGGGAAGATAATAGCATTATGCAAGCCTACAGGAAGGTTCAACGGGGCAACGGCGCTGGGAGCGGATAACCCGTAATCCCAGGGGAGACCGGGGAAATGGGTGAAATGGTTCCGAATAGAGGACCGATCACCCGACTGAAACCAGGCAGTCGTCCCCTCCTATAAATAATAATAATAATGGTAGCTAACAGCTGTGAAGCGGCCTATTCCCACTTCCCAGTTATCCGTACCCAGTAGTCCGCACTGTTGACTACTGGGATTTTTTCCCCTGTACTCCGCAGTCAATCTGCAGTGCGAACAAATGGGAAAAACATCCCAGTAGTCCGCACCCGCATGGTTACTTTCGCATTTATAATATCAGTATGGATTTGGTCGCACTGCGGACTACTTTCTTAGTAATATTTTCTTTGATAGTTTAGGTTAAACTAAAAATGCTTATTAGTCTTATTATGTTTGTAAAATAGGGTAACTCATTTAAAAAAAAAAGACTGCGGACTACTGGGAAAAAAATCTCTGTAGTCTACAGACAGTGCGGACTACGAGGTGCTGACAACTGAGAATAGACATAGACATTTATTTCTCAATATCAAATTACAGCATATTTTACATGTCAAAATAAGAGGATTTCACATTGAGATCGTCAGAAAGAAAACAAAATAAAAATAAAATGAAAATCAGGAATAAAATGTTTCACCGTTAGGATCGTCTTTTCCTATACCTAGACATGTGAAGCGAGCATCACGATGTCACGTATCACAGTCTGACCACGACTTCGCACGACCAGCAACAGCGAGCGTTTTCCATTGCACGATATGACCCGCTCCGCACATCGATTAGTTGGCATTGTACGCAATGTATTAGGACAAGGATGACCGCTCACACGAATGACTCCTTCAAAAATCATTGGTACATTTCTAATTAAGAAAGAAAAGGAACATTTATTCGAGACTAACACAGAAGGAATAAAAAGAAACTACAACAATAAAGAAAACAGAACATGATTCGTCACGAGATTAACCTAACTCACCATATGCCAGTGCTGGTCTTCAGTAAGGACCATAACTGACGCGTGAGTACCTCATTTTGCTGAATAGATCATTTAAAGTTGAGTTGCACTTGGCGGTAGGAAATGCGCAGCGCGCAATAGTGTAGAATTGTAGATATGCCAGTGAAAGTGCGCGAGACGAGCGCAAGGACGCAGCAGCTGTTATGTCACGGCGCGGGTTTGTTGACTCGCTATTTGCGTCCTTGGTCGTTTAAACTAGGTATATCAGAAGCGTATTTTCTGCTATAGACCTTTTTCATACATAAGGCCCCTGGCTGGATATAAGGGTAGAGAGGGGTGTACCCTAAAAGGTATGAATGGATGTGAAAGTATATGCTTAGAGAGGGCGTGCCTTCTGAGATGACGGCCGATGAAAGGTACATGTACTCGCCCTAGCTACTGTGGATTTTATTTTATTTATTTATTTATTAGGAGGGTTATGCGAATGTATGCATGTATATTTCTTTGGCACGCTCCGTAGCCTAAACCGCATTATAGTTCTTAGCTTAATGTGAGCTGTCATTTGATTCGGCTAAGTTGTAATAGTGACACTGGGTATGTCAAATCATTCATTTCATGCGTAGTACTTTTTTCAAGAATCGAAGAATCGATTTATTATCAACTCGCTTCTGCCTGCGACTTCGTACGCGTGGAATATAAAATTGCCGATAACTTTTCTTTCCGACATCCGATTTTAATCAAACATAGCTTATATGTTGCTCTATCTACCCTTGAAAACTGCATTCAAATTGGTTCAGTAGTTTCGGAGATTAATTCTAACAAACAGACAGACAGACCAACAGAAAAGATTTCTAAAAATCGCAGTTTTGTGGTCTACCATATACATCTTTAGACCCCCCGTTCCTTTTTTTGAACTTTTCTTCCTATGTACGGACACGCCGGGTTCTGCTCTTTTATTATAGTATAGATACATAGATAGATTGGTCTTCCCCAGCATTGCCAGGCGGTCGCGGCAGGATTTCCACTCGTAATACCGCGGCGCACTTGTAAAACTTCTTGTTTTATCTAATATATAAAAATAAGTCGGGTTTTCCTTCCTGACGCTATAACTCCAGAACGGACGAACCGATTTCCACGGTTTTGCATTCGTTGGAAAGGTCTCGGGCTCCGTGAGGTTTATAAAAAAAAATAAGGCGGTACGAAGTCCGCGGGGTCAGCTAGTTTTATTATACACGGTGGGTCAGAAAATATGGCAAATAATTAACCCACCGTATCGGCTATCGATTCTAAGTATATTGTATAGGTCTTTAATTTTTTTCAAGTTGGTGAAAAAAAAAATGTATATGGGATTGGTTGTGTGAGCGACGCCTGAATCCTATACAAAATATTTTTTTTTACCAACTCGAAAAAATTTAAAGACCTATACAATATACTTAGAATCGATAGCCGATACTGTGGGTTAATTATTTGCCATATTTTCTGACCCAATATGTATAAACTAGCTAGTGCCCGCGACTTCGTCTGCGCAGGATTAGTATTTCGAGTTGTTTATATACACCATATCTTTATAAATCGTAGCCTATGTGTTATTCTGATGTATAAGCTATATTATTGTAAAGTTTCATTAGAATCCATTCAGTAGTTTTTACGTGAAAGAGTAACAAACATCCAACCATATTAGTACTATAAACATCACACAGGGTATCAGTTCAAAACTGCTATGTTGTTAAAAGTGTACGGAGATGGAAGTGTGAATTTCGAGCTGAAAAACCCAAAGATACATGTTTACACAACTTAGAAGGCGCGTGGATTAAGCAAAAATAGACTCTGCTGCAACGGCTTAAGTGCTTCACCGCGCGCCTTCTAAGTTGTGTCGTGCTGTACTCCTGTTTAAGCGCAGACTACGTCTCATTTTCTGCAATACACCCTTGCAAAGGAGGCAGGTACTCAGGTAGTATAGTACATTATAAAATAGTAGATTGTGTGACTAGGGAGCAAAATGGTATATTTTACCGCGGGTGACGGATTGAATCCAGAGCGACGCGAAAGATTCCAGAATAGAATCCCGAGCAGAGCGAGGGATTCAAGGTATGTCACCCAAGGTTTAAATAATTTTGCTACCGTGTTGCTCAATCTGCTTTTCACTCCTATGAGAAATTTGCTCCCTATTTGCGAGGCAGAAATGGAGAGGGAGCAAAATCGCATTTTTCTCCCTCTAAAACGGGGAACAAAGTACTCCTTTTCGAATATGAGGAGTGAAAACAAGTTTTATTCGACCTTCAGTGAATAAATCTCATCTCATACCTAAAGGTCAAGAGTTCGGGCTATTTCAGCTGGTATCATGTGGTTTTCCCGATATAAATGTTATGAGTAATACTGCCTAGGCCACGTCATCTTGTATACGTACGTTGAACGTAGTGATAATGTGTAAACTGATTATTCCTGGGTGGCAACCACTGAAAAAAAGGATTACCAATGTTTTACTTAATTATAACCAATGAGATTGTACTTAATTAATCTTCTAAATATATAACGAAACAAAACGAAAACGAAACATTTAACGAAAGTTTGCTTATTTTTAACTTAACTCAAGTTAACTAGTTCGGCTAATCCTTTTTTCCAGTGTGGTACAGTCAGCAGCAGAAGTAGATAAGCTGTCCAGGTGTTCAAAATGACCCACACACGCCCTTAACGTCTTAAGAATAAGGTCGTGTGTAGGTCATTTTGAACACCTGGACAGCTTATCTACTTCTGCTGCTGACTGTACTCGGATTGATTGATTGGTTAATCAAGTAAGTCGCAATGCAGACATTTTGTGTTCAGACATTAGGCCGGAACCCCACGGTCGCTACGTGAGTACAAAACGTAGGCGATACCTTCCACAGCAGCGCCCGTGCGTGGCCGTCCACAATACAATGGACCCACGTTCTCATGCGTAGCGTGCGCTGCGCAGTGGGGCGAGATCGGGGTTTAAATAATAACTCAGGAAATGTCAATGGCGGTAACTACTTTTCATCAGGTCAAAATACTTTGCGCGGTTTCGAATAGGGATGACGACAGGGTGAAGAAATCGACATTCTAATTAGTCCGTCAGTCAGGTAATAAAAAAATATGAGACACGTATTTTTTGTTTTATCAAATTAACAAAGAATGACTAAGTTAAAACGCATTAAAGTTGGAGAGTGGGGGCTAACTACGTCATCGTTAGGTATAAATCGTTCCTAAGCGTGACGTCACGCGACATTTCAACTCAATATATCTCCGTATAAGTTTGATTACGTGAAAAAAGAAAAAATACGTGTCCAATACTTTTCATTAATCTTCCTGATAGACTAAGGAAAAAAGTTGTCGTTATCCCTATTGACCATGAATGCTTGAAGCGAAAAGGGTATGACAAAATAAATAGAAATGCGATTATTTATTTGTCCAATCTTTATTAACTAATATAACTAATGGTCCACCATCTTAAATCATCACAATGTTTCTGTTATGCGTATCGCAATGTAAACAAGAGCTAACCGCGGCGTACGCGCATTGTTTTAATTATGTTATTGTTTCCGATCATTTTTGTATGGCCGCATAAGTAAATTTGTATGAGGCGCTCGCTCGATTTGTACGCTATTTTGTTTGGATTCGAGCGCGTCTTTTGTGTGAGGGAATAGATGGACTTTGAAGCGTTTTTCGGTCATAATCAATCACTGTTGGCTTCAATTTTATTTCATGAGGAATTTTCTTAATATGAGAAGTAGGTTTATCACTTGAGCTCAGAGCACAAATACAGGCTCCCTATTGGTTGTGGAGACGTTAATAAATCAAGTGCAATTTGGTCTCCATTGACATCATTGTTCGCTAATAACTAATAAACGCATGCAATCTAAAAGGTCACTAAACAACTGACACTGTCTAAGCTATAGTACTGCTGATAAAAAGCTGTTGATTGATAAAAAAAACCGGGCAAGAAGCGAGTTAGACTCGCGTGGAGAGGATTCCGACCCTTTCACAGGATAAGGGAGCGTTCAAGTATTAAGTAACGCAACTTTTGGAGACTTTTCATCCCCCTCCCCCTATGTAACGCACCGTAACGTTTTTCTGTACGCCCCCCTCCCCCCTAGTAAAACGTTACGTAACCACCAAGTGACCATTTTTACCTAAAAATCACAATTATGTGGCGTAAAGTACCGGAAACAGTGTTACGTAACGCGTAGTCCAAACACCCCCTCCCGTCCCTGTAACTCATCGTAACGTTTTACAAGACACCCCCCCCCCCCCTCCCAAATTCGTTACGTAATACTGAACGCTCCCTAAGCTTTCAAATAATGGAAATGGACATCGCAGTCTGTCTAGTCTCGAAACTCCACGAGGCTGTTTTTATTTTTTTATTAAACTATTATTTTTTCCCAGGTGGTCTTAGAAGTGGCTCACCGCGTGGACCAGGAGGGCGTGGTGGCAGTGGACTCCGTGGTGGAGAAGCTGATCTTCAAGCCGCAGGATGTGGTCTCCATCCGGGCCAAGGACTCAGACCTGGACTACGCCACGCACGACGTGTTCCAGACAGACAGCGCCATTTCGAGCAAGTTTAATGGTGAGTCTTTAGTCCATCAGATTACCAAAACGGTCTGTTCAAGTTCCACTGCTGAGGCCTTTATGAAGTCACAGGGTCTCAAACGATGGGAAGAACATACTAGAGTGATATCAATTTAGGAGTGGGGAGGAAAAAAAAAACAGTTAAGAGAATATAGTCGTGTGTATCATTGGATCTGGAATATTTGAAAATGTCAAGTTTTTAGCGAGATATTGGTTCTAAAGTATTAAAAAGTGTGTCTGCCCCTCTAACATGAACTATGGAGAGAAAAATTATAAACAAATTTAGGTATATAGAACTCAACAAAATCTTGAAACGAAAATTGGTTTGAACAGAATCGGTCACGTAGTTTTTGAGATATGGGATACTTTTGGTAGCTACGGAACCATTCATATAAGGGAGTCCGACTCGTTTTTGCCCATTTGGTCGTTTTTTTGCCAACCACCGACCGCTAAATGTCAAACGAGTAACAGTCTTGCGATATTTGGGTAGATATGGGGGAGACAGCACTTTTTACACGATGTACTTTATTGTCGTCACATGTTACGTAGTTTACTTAATCTGTGCTTTGTGCACAGAATATTTAATAGTACTACGTACAGAATGGCCACGGAATCACCCGCCTGAATCTAGCCTTGCCGTCATTTGTTTCATTCAGAGATGATGGTGAGATCGTTGGCCCGCGTAGTGGTACACACACATTTACAAGTGTTCTTGCACGCAAATATTGACACTTCATTCGAATTGTGTTCGAAATCATGCTTTTATAGGTCGTGTCCGCCGTGTGCTTTGGATTAGGTCTGATCCGGACGCTATCTTTATTCCCCTTTATTTTCAGGTAACGGCCGCGGCGAGGAGCGCCACCTGGAGCCCTGGGACGGCTGCGACGGCGACACGGGCGACTCGCCCTCCGTGAACGGCTCGGCGCGCCTGTCAGAGCTGGACCTCGACCACCGCGCCAACGGCTGGGACCCCGCCGACATGTTCCGCAAGAACGAGGAGGTCTACGGCGTCCACAGCACCTATGACAACTCGCTGGCTGGCTACACGCTGCCGCTGCAACGGAAGGATACGCAGGACTACAGGTGAGGACCCAAATGACTATGTGCATGCATAAACTCACGCCCGTTTCCTGTTGGGGTGGGGGCACATTTATACCCCAAAAAAGAATTTACCAGCGCTTCCTAGACCCATTGCTTGAGGAGAAGCGCCGCAACAAACTCAGCAGAAGGCCTTTTTTCAATAATTCCACATAGTTACAAAATTTACAGTTGCATTACATGTATGTATGTGTAGTATTTTTAATGATGCAGTCGTTTTTTTATATTTTATAGTCGAATTTTTTAAATTTTGTTATACTTTTCCTTTCTTTTATGTTGTTCATGTCTTCCCCAGAATAATTTAAATGTAGCTTTTTTTTTTCTCTTTGATCTTTAGGTCTACTCATCCCCATGTTAAAATGTTACCGTGGCTCTGTGTAAAGGTCGGGCTGAAAACCAGCGCTGCGCGGTCGTGCTCCGCACACTCGCAGCACATGCTGAGTCCGGTCCTATTGCCACCTACTTTACCTTGTGCATGCTTAATTTAATTTTGTTTGTGGGAATAAATCATTATCTTATCTTATAAATGATAAATCTGTATCCGTCCCAGGGACGCCGAGGCGAAGGCCGAGGAGATAGCGGCGGAGATAGAGAGCGCCGCGTCGTACAAGGCGCGCATCGAGCTCGAGAACGGAGACGAAGAGGAGAGATACGCCGCCGTCACCCGGCCCGCCGGGCCCGACGCCGGGAAGTACGTCATACCCAACAAGAGGAAGGGCGCGCCGCAGGTACGTACCCCCACTGGGCCGTGTGCACGATACACCCTTGACGGATCAACCAACCTACTTGTCCCATAGGTAACCGATCTTCTACTAATCGACTGACTACTAACAAATCGACCAATATTTAACCGACCGGTCTAATAGATAGACATAGACATAGACATTTATTTCTCAATATCAAATTACAGCATATTTTACATGTCAAAATAAGAGAATTTCACATTGAGATCGTCAGAAAGAATACAAAATAAAAATATAATGAAAATCAGGAATAAAATATTTCACCGTTAGGATCGTCTTTTTATACCAAAATAAGAAATAATAAATAATGTTTATTTATTTTTATTTATTTATTTATTTAATAGGCTTACCAACTAAATGTGTACAATGCATTTATGCGTTACAAGTAAAACCATGATGTTGACAATACACACTTAAATTAAAGGTCAGCACGGCATTTAAAATATTATTTTAGCAACATGGAAATCTATAAAGCTAATCGGTGAGTAGTATAATTGATTTGTATTTACCTAAAGTGACTGCGTTAATGTCAATGTCACAGTTCTTGAAAATATTATTATATGACCTACACATTACAGAGACAGGTGAATACTTCACGTATTTCCTACGGGTAAACTTAATAGATAAAGGTACATAATTACAAAGACGAGAGTTTTGTCTGGGCACATGAAAGTGCAACATAGATAGAAGGCACGGGCAATCAATATGGTTATTCAGTAATTTAAATAAAAAAGTTAAGCTAAGAAATTTTCTTCTGCTTTCCAGTGACCGGATTTTAAATAATTCGAGTTTTCTTTTATAGCTTCTCACATTATGTTTTTTACAATGTTAACAAATAATAGGATTAATATGGTACAATTGTTATGTCAAATTATATATACCCAGAGCCCAGATATGGCCAGTTAAACCCTAACCGATCTAATACTAGTCGATTGGATCAATCCATTTACTACTAACCGATACATTGATCTATTATAAGTAAGGATTCACAATCAGCCGGAGAAAAATAACCCCGTCAAAACGTTTGGCCTTCGTTATGAAGAGGCGTTATTAGCATATTGGAACGTATTTTCTAATGTCAGTTTGCTCCATATATTTTGACATATTTTGTTAGGGACTGTTCGTCCATATATTATTACTTATTATACGTCAGTGAACCGATAGTTTACTTACAGGCCCGATCATTAATATAAATCAGACAGACGGGGCGAGAGTGACGTTGTTGTCGGACAAGGCAGCCATTGGCCGTTTCGCGCGGTTTGACATTGACAGCTACACATCCCTCCAATCACCGCCTCGAACGCAGTCTCCGACGTCAGTGGCGCCCTCTGGTGACCAAAAATCAAATTTCAGCAACGCTTGATATATTGTTATTGTTCGCAGACGGGCAAACTGACCGGCAAACCAGCGGCGCCGGCCAACAACGGCGCGGCGTCGACCCCGCCGCCCAAGCCCGGCCCGCCCTACCACGCGCCGCCCAAGGACAAGGAGCGCCCGCCCCGCCCGCACCTCACGCCGCCGCCCTGCCCGGTAACTGTCGCCGACCTCACAGGAGGGAGGTTCACGTGTTACACCAGTGCCAACAACACGCCGCCCAAGGACAAGGAGCGCCCGCCCCGCCCGCACCTCACGCCGCCGCCCTGCCCGGTAACTGTCGCCGACCTCACAGGAGGGAGGTTCACGTGTTACACCAGTGCCAACAACACGCCGCCCAAGGACAAGGAGCGCCCGCCCCGCCCGCACCTCACGCCGCCGCCCTGCCCGGTAACTGTCGCCGACCTCACAGGAGGGAGGTTCACGTGTTACAGCCAGTGCCCTGCGTGAACAACACGCCGCCCAAGGACAAGGAGCGCCCGCCCCGCCCGCACCTCACGCCGCCGCCCTGCCCGGTAACTGTCGCCGACCTCACAGGAGGGAGGTTCACGTGTTAC